>OZ012687.1:27169144-27214144 GCA_963942565.1 Maea johnstoni
ATATATATAATATATATATCTATCTATCTATCTATCTATCTATCTATCTATCTATCTATCTATCTATCTATCTATCTATCTATTATATATATAGTATATATATATATATATATATATATATATATATATATATATATATATATATATGTCAGGGAGCGATTGGCGAAGCAAGCTTCAGATGATATGAACAGGAAATGTATATCATAATTAATATATATATATATATATATATACATATATATATATATATATATATAATACAGAGGTGCATATTTACCAAATATACATCTTACAAATTTCATTATGCCAAGGACTATTTTGAATATTAAACAGATATCTCATTTAAAAAATGTAAGGTGACAGGAAAAAGTGTTTATGAATTAATGGTAATCATGGGGATCCACCATGGCCTAGTGGTTATGATATGCTACCAAGCGTGAGTTTGCAGGTTCAAGTCTCCGCTGGATCTCCACAAGTGGTTTGGTCTGGCTGCTATATAAATGTGTGGCGTTGCAGAGGGCTGTCTATGGTCCATCCTAGGTAACATCGCGACGAGATAGAAACCCCCTTCTCTTCACGAATAGTTCCAAGGGGTCTTTCAGTTGCAGAAGGACCATAGACAGCCCTCCGCAATGCCACACATTTATATAGCGGCCAGACCAAGAGAAGGGGGTTTCTATCTCATCGCGATGTTACCTAAGCTGTTGAAAGCGACGTAATCACCCTTTCCTTTCTTCCTTCCTTTTCCAATTATCTATGCACCAAAACTTCAAAATTTGGACACCCCTGGTCTTGAGGGATCCTGATAGAGTAGTTGTACTATTGTTCAACTCAAGCTATTGATTATCTCACCAATGCCTGGGCAGGCCCCTGATGAATCACATGGAATAATCTTAAAGGGCCGGAAAACACATCTGTCCAAAAATCTCAGGCTTGGCTGCACAGTAATTCACAGATAAGAGTGAAGCACACTTTCCTTATAAATGTATGGCAAAAAAGCATCACTTTCCTCACAAAATTCTGACAAAAAACAAGCAGAGAATACAGAAATCTTATAACTAGGATTATATGAACTGGATGCCTGAAATTGGCAATTATTGAATTTTGTGGGAGTCCTATAATTTTTCAGTGGAGAGCACAATGTATTCAGATTACAACCATAGACAGGTAATGGACTTAATTACTGAAATAGAGCATACTATCTTTACAAAATGTTATGGGTATTATATTAAGGTGAAAACATTCAATTATATGCCTGAAATAGACATTTTAAGTAACTCTTCATGAAATATTTTGATTATTCTGAGGGCTGATTTTTGAGGATTTGGGTGTCGAAAGGACACCCTGACGCCCTCCTCACTAAAGACCATGAGGGAATAAGATTTGCCTTGAGTCACTGAGGTGTAAAATGTAATTTTGTTTCCGTAGGGTTAAAAAACCCTCTTTTACACTCATGACTTCCATGATGAATTGAAAGGAAACCAGAACAAATAAGATATCTGCCAAAAAAATAAGGATAGAGTATAGCATAGTATATAATACTAGGAACTTTAAGTATCAGAAGTATTTCTGCTTGTAAATTGGTTTCTTCAGGCCTAAAAAAAAAAGGTTGTTTGTTTCCAGTAACCCTACCCTAACAAGTTTTTATTCAAAAAAATCCCTACCCTAAATTTTTTATCGCCCATCCAACTCCCAATAAATGTAAAACATGCATAAAACACACATTTTTGACCAAAAAAATAATGCAAACATTTTTTTTTTACCGACCTACCTACCCTATTTATATTCGGACCATTACAGGAAACAAACATTATTTTTTTTAGGCCTCATCTTTCATGCTCCTTTTAGTATCAACATGTGAGAAAAATGTCTACTGACTTTAACTATATAAATCAAATATACTTGGTAATTAATGTATTCATTTTCCAATATTTGCCAACAGGGAAGTGACAAGAAATTATGATAACTAAAAATACTTATGAAATTCATTTTTTCTTTGCACTTTGATCAATATAGATAAATCTTTTTCATGGTTAGGGAAGTTGGCAATCTTTTCACGGTTAAGGATATTGGTAAATAAGATTCATACAAATCTGCACTCCTCCAATTTGTCTTATTTGCTACAAGGCAGATTTATATGATATATAGTATCTTCAAACAGCTTGTTCTTAAAAACAAAAAATTCTTTTAAAAGGGTACAACACAGAGGGTATGTCTATAGCATAGATAAATGTGCAAGCTTAAACCTCTCTCACTGATACCCCCTCTTTCGCTACGGCAATGAATGTACCGATTCCTGACCCTCCCCCCTGCATGCCATCTATCACGATTACCCCCCTCCCCCCTTCGTAACCCCATATTAATCCCAATCCTACATCCTTAGCATCTAAACCAATGCCCCCCCCCTCCCTCTCCCCTGGAAAATACATCTAGCCAATTCTGATCCCTCTCTCTGTATCCCATTTATCATAACGGACCCCCTTGCCGATCTTCTATGTAATACTATCCTAATGCTACCTGCTTGTTAGCATAAGGAATCAGCTAGCCCCATGCATGGCAGTCTAGGGTCTAGGGATTGATTTATTTTCCTACCTGAGTGAAGCTTGGAATACCAAGGAAATCCTAGGATTTTCCAAGGGGAATAAAAAAAGAATTCCCAAGATTTTCCAAATTTTTTTTAAGAAACATTGAATAGCAAGGAAATCCTGTGATTTTTCAAGGAAAATACAAACAAGGAATTCCCAGGATTTGTTTTTAAGAAACATGGAACAGCAAGTAAATCCTATGATTTTTCAAGGAAAATACAAAGAAATTCCCAGGATTTTCCAATTTTATCTTGGAAATTTGTAAGAGCAAGGAAATCTTCTGAAGAAAATACGAAGAATTTCCCACGATTTTCCAACATTATCCAGGAAACATCAGCTATTTTGGGGAGGGTCAATTTAAGATCATTTCAAATAACTCCTATCGTCCCTGGTGGCGGCCACAGGAACTAACCTTACAATTAAAGCTTGGAATACCCAGGAAATCCCCAGATTGCCCAGGACTTCTCAGTATATTCAGTAAGGGTACCCCCTCCTCTCCTTTAACCTTTCCAATGCTGAGGCTACTTTCGGCCAAAGCACAAGGATGCAAATATTTTTGAAAAAAACACCTAAACCCTGTCATGTTTGTATTCATTGGAAAGCTCTCGCTGAGTACTTTCATATGAGTACCCATTTTTCATGTTTTCTGCATAATTTTGTATTTGCTGAATAAGCCAGCAGCAGCATAGGGGTTAATGCCCAATCAACTTCTCCTCACGAAACCAATATCAGACGCACAAAATATGGGTCTTTTGCCCAATAAAGCATAAAGTTGGCCTCAGGTTAGGTCTGATTGGTAAGATGTGGATGAATGGGGGGATAATGAATGAGAGCTCTCAGGATATCCCTCATATCGCTGGATTGCTCCGTCAATATCATACGCCAAAATCACCGACAATGCAGAAAGAAATCAGGCTATTCAATTACCTTTAATGATTAGGTGTTAATTATAAGGCTCCCAGTGACGTGATAGAGGGCCCTATCCTTTAATCAACCTAAACCACTGCACAATCATTGGCGCAAGTACAGGGACCAAATTAACAGTTTTGTTACAAGCCTATATGTCATTTATTCACTTAGGAATAACTTTCTTTGGACGCTTGCCATAACTCAATATCAGAACTACAAGATTCATTCTAGGGCTAGGGAAGATCTGGGAAAAAATCAATTGCGCGTACAGAACTATTGATTGTGCACAACACCAGTCATTATAATCCTTATGCCCTCAGCAAAAATGAAATGAACCAAAATATTTCACATTTTCATTTAACCCTTATGCTGATTTTGGCAAAAATGAAATGATGCAAAAAAGCTGAAAAATGAATGAAACCCTGGCGCATAGATACTCACCTGAGAGTACTCAGTGAGAGCTACCTAATAAGTACCAACATACCAGCATTTGTGTAGAGGGTTTTCAAAAATCTTTGCGTCTTTGTGTTTTGGATGAAAGTAGCCCTCAGCATTCAGTAGGGTTAGAGTACTATTCATGAGGGCCACAACCAATCCTTTCTCATTTGGCTTTTTATTCAATATTCAAAGGAGATGAGGATCGACAATATGCAAATGAGAACATGTTACCGAGGTTGAATTCAACAGAAATACAGTCACCATCAATTAAAGAAATTTTCTAACATGTTTGAAATTTTTTAACTTCTCAACAACTTTTTTCCTGTTTTCAATATTATTCGAGAACCTGCGATGCATCAGGTCTCATTCGACAGGAGAAAGATGTATTGAAACTCATAAAGGTATCATTTGCATGAAGTCGAATACAATGTGGAAGCTGGGCTTTATGGTAGAAACCTACTGGGAACTGTGTAGCCTAGATTTCTAGGCTGTCATATGTATTTCTCTGCTATGTTTTTTCTGTTACCAGGCACCAAATACTCTTGGGTGGCCATAGTGGTCAATTTAGTTTATACTTATCTCACCAGGATTCAGTTTATGTATGACACCTAAATCCTAGATCTGAGGATCAGGTGGTGCCATCTATCTACCATACATGGTACTACACCACACTGCTTGGTCAGCACAGGAGGGGATGTCAACCTTTTAGGGACTAGGAACCTAGTCTAGGAACTGTGGAGATGATATGGTTAATCCTTATCCCATCAGGAGAGGATAAGCCTGAAGCAGGCTGTAAGACATTAGGATTAAGGTGTACTCTGGTCAATTATAGGGGTATCCACACAGCTAACTCCACCATCTAAACTCACAACAACAACATAGTCCATGCTGAGATCTGTAATAACTGGCAGAGTGACAAGATACAAACTCCGGCGTAATCTTGGCTGTCAATGGCAATTGGCTCCAGTGGGCTCACATACACTGATACAGACAGCTCGCACAGACATGTTAATCATACATGGACACCTATCATTCCTATGACCAGTTACGGATATAGAATTCTGGACTAGATGGTCAAACAAACTCTTAGTCCTATAGCCTGAGGCTGGGAAAATTGTCATTTTGCAGACACAGAAACACTGATGGAGTCCCGACATGAGTTTATCAAACATTGACAACTATATCCAGTTAGGGAGTCACAAATCTAGAATTCTGGACAATATGGTCAAACAAACTCCTAGCCGTATAGTCTGAGGCCAGAGCAAATTGCCACTTTGCATACACCGAAACACTGACTAAGTCCCGACATGAGTTTATCAAACATTGACAATTATATCCAGTTAGGTAGTCACTGATCTAGTATTCTGGACATTAATAATGGTCAACAAACTCCTAGTCGTTTATTCTGAGGCCAAAGCAAATTGGCACTTTGCATACACAGAAACACTGATGAAGCCAGGACATTAGTTAATCATACATTGACACCTATACCAGTTAGGTATAGTCACTGATCTAGTATTCTGGACTAAATGGTCAAACAAACCCCTAGTCAGGGGCGGATCCAGGATTTGAGAAGGGGGGGTTCAATGTAGTTCCGAAAAGTGACACTGGTGGCGCCACTCACAATTATTTATGAAAACACCACCAGGAGTCAACTGCAGAGAGCTAAAAATAATAATTTCATAAGAGATATAAAAGAAAATAATAATCTCATAAAAGATATAACAAAATACATTATAGAGTAAGAGTGAAATTTAATTGAAATGCAATATTTCATATAAATTATGATATGCAAAGTCGGATTTGGTGATGGCCATATTGAGTCCTATTTTTTGGTCGCAAGATTGAACGGACCTCTTTCACTTGCAAACATTTAAAAAATATATTTTACCTTTTGGAGAGATCTAACAATGTGAACACCCTGAGGATGAGGGGAAGAACTTTTGCCCACTATGCTTGATTGATGTTAGCGTACTTGCGATACATGCATCTGGGGAGGGGGGGGGGGGGGGGGGGGTATAATTGGAGACACTTTTTCATTTGTGATATGACTAAACACCAGTCATGAGAGTCATGCAGTAAATTTTCCCCTCTGCGCTCGTCGAATTCTCAGAAATCAACACTTTCATTTTTTTTTCTAATTTGGTTGAACCATTTCTATTCAACCTTTTTACAAATAATACTCTACTTGATGAAGTACGCCCAAAGTTGTTTGGCCATTTTTGCACTTCAGATGCAAATGGGTTAACCCACCTCAAAAGGTGTTAAGATGTGGTCATTTATGTATCTGTTGGCTATTAGTTAGGTATTTTTCATAGGGCTTGGAGGAATCAAGTGATCTAGAAGTTTGAGAATCAACGAACCCCCCCTCACCTAACAAACATCAGGTTTTCCAAGCTAGTTCTTAGTCTGCAAACGACTTGACTGTCTATATCCGCTGGACCAGTGACCAGTAATCTATATATCTCTGGCTGGACTAAGGAATCAAGTGATCTAGAAGTTTGAGTATCAACGACCCCCCCCCCCCTTACAAACGTTAGTTTTTCCAAGCTATTCTTAGTCTGCGAACGACTGGACTGTAATTCTGTATCTGCTAGACTAAGGAATCAAGTGATCTAGAATTTTAAGAATCAACGACCCCTCCCCTCCCCACTCACTTATCTAACTTCTGGTTTCCCAAGCTATTCTTAGTCTGCAAACGACTGGACGTAATTCTGTATCCGCTAGACTAAGGAATGAATCAAGTGATCTAGAAGTTTGAGAATCAACGAACCCCCCCCCCCCCCCCCCCCCGACTGTAATTCTGTATCCGCCGGTTCACGGCAGATAATCCCCTCGAACAGGATGTTCATCCACTCGGACCTATACCTGGCTGACACCAATCAGCCTGTTGCCTACTCAGGGCCTGGGGAAACAATAGACGTGGACGGAATTGCAAATTGCAACTGGTGGCCAAGGCAGGAAAAACAATTCGTTTTGATGTTTGTCCACAGGTGGCGTGGTGGTGCGAAATGACTCACCAGCCAGGGGGGGTTCGGACGAACCCCTCGAACCCCCCCCTGGATCCGCCCCTGCTAGTCCTATATTCAGAGGCAATGCAAATTGTCACTTCGCACACTCAGAAACACTAATGAAGCCAGGACATTAGTTAATCATACATTGACACCTATACCAGTCAAGGTAATCACAGATCTAGAATTCTGGACAATCTGGTCAAACAAACTCCTAGTCGTATAGTCTGAGGCCAGAGCAAATTGGCACTTTGCACACACAGAAACACTAATGAACCTACTAGTCCAGAGGATTTTGGCAAGAGACTAGACACATACACTGCAATAGACAGGACAGAATAGTTTATCATACATTGATACTGATGACTGGATATACAGAGTCAATATGTGTCACCTTCGTCAATACAATTCCGTCAACAAAGTCAAAATAGTGAATATGTATTCTACTATCCTTCTAATACTGAGAGTATTTTTGTCCAAAGTACAACGACGCAAAGGTTTCTGAAAACCATCTAAACCATGTCATGCTGGTATTCATTGGATAGCTCTCACTGAGTACTCTCATATGAGTACCAATATGACAGGGTTTTAATCATACTTCAGGTTTTTACAACATTTCGTAGCTCCAATTTAGCCAGCAGCAGCATATTAGAGCTAAGAGACAATTCTTTTATTTTGCGCCCTGATGCTTATTCTCCTCCCTATTTGCTCCCAAGAGCATGTTTCTAGCTCTTTCGGCACAATCGCAAATTAGATCATCCATACAAAAGAGGGGGAAAACGATCGAGGCAATTGCTGAATGACCGTTATGCCCATAACAGGCGTCTTTCCATGCTGCCGGTACATCGCAATGGCTGTGTTTAGGCCACTAACCAAGGAATCACACCCATAATCCATTTAATCCTGCCGCGGGCTGCCGGGCTGTGATTTAGCCAACACCAGTAGCTTGATGAGTGGATCTCACTAAGTCGCTGGCTCTTTTTACCATTTAGATGTCCTACGTGGTTTCTGGATGATGCGGCGACTACAAATAGCGGGCATTACGAGTCATTATTAGGCGTGGTGGAGAGCGTTACCGCGCCACGCTTCCCGAAATGGCCACTAGGGGGCAATGAAGGATGATTGCGCGGCCTGAAGCATCCTGCTTGTACTTTTTTCATCGGTTCGTATTGCGTATTTGCTCATAACAATCATTAAGGATTAGCCTAATCTCAAGCTTTGACCATACCTCTCACCTTCGACCCAAGGGTGTCGGCAGATTTGCATTTATATTGTGTGTATAAGATGGGGGCCTTATATCCAATCCTCCCCAGGCCACCTGATACCTAGGGCAGAGCGAAAGATAAGCTTACAAATGAATAGCTAACTCAGCTTCTGCAGTGAACAGACCATGCAGTCATCAGCCTTTCTGTATAAGGGAGCAGTACCGGTACTCGATACAATACCAAATATCGATATTAAATCGAAAAATATTGGTATCATTTCAGATCTGTTATACCGATATTGCTTTTAAACAATATGAAATTGACTTAACTGATACCTAGGGCAGAGGGAAAGATAAGCTTACAAATCAATAGCTAACTCAGATTCTGCAGTGAAAAGAACAGTCATCAGCCTTTCTACAGAGAGCCGTACCGGTACTCGATACAATACCAAATATCGATAACGAATTGGAAAAATATTGGTATCATTTAAGATCTGTTATACCGATACTGCTAAACAATATGAAATTGACTAAACTGATACCTAGGGCAGAGCAAAAGATAAGCTTACAAATCAATAGCTAACTCAGATTCTGCAGAGAAAAGAACAGTCATCAGCCTTTCTGTATAAGGGAGCAGTACCGGTGCTCGATACAATACCAAATATCGATATTGAATCGCAAAATATTGCTATCATTTCAAATCTGTTATACCGATACTGCTTTAACAATATGAAATTGAAAGATAAGCTTACAAATGAATATCTAACTCAGATTATGCAGTAAACAGAACAGTCATCAGCCTTTCTGTATAGGGAGCAGTACTGGTACTCGACACAATACCAAATATCAATAATTAATCGGAAAAATATTGCTATCATTTCAGATCTGTTATACCGATACTGCTTTAATACAATATGAAATTGAAAGATAAGCTTACAGATGAATATCTAACTCAGATTCTGCAG
Source organism: Maea johnstoni (assembly GCA_963942565.1). Taxonomy (NCBI): domain Eukaryota; kingdom Metazoa; phylum Annelida; class Polychaeta; order Spionida; family Magelonidae; genus Maea; species Maea johnstoni. Next base: position 27,178,257 of record OZ012687.1, read on the forward strand.
TGAACAGAACAGTCATCTGCCCCTTCTGTGCCCACAGCAAGGAGCATAGTCTTAGCCGGCATCATTGGAACACCCAAACCCTCAAAATCACCCCTCAGGACACCAATATTTCCATGAGTATTTTTTCATCCTGACAACCTTGTCAAATTGCGCCATTGAGTCTGGGTTCTTCACCTGCTACATGAAAGACCCCTTGGAACCATTCTTGAGGAGAAGGAAATTCCTTCTTAGTTCATGACCTTAGGCTGTTGAAAAACGTTAAAACCCATTCCTTCCTTCCTTCCTACCCTCTCCTGTAGTTCCTGCTACCTGAGTTATTACCTGGCCAGGACGGCATGCACTTAATTACCCTGTTTACCTGTGATGACCCCCTCAATTCTAATCACACTAAACCTGAGAGTACTGGCCATAAAAACACAGTATTTATAGAAAATCTAAGAGGCCCTAGGGAGATAAACCAGCAATATCATATTGCCTACTTCATGGCTGATGGGCGTTCGGTGCAGAAATTGACTAGCTTGGAATCCCAAGGAATTGCAAGGATTTTCCTGGGAAATCCAAGCATTTTCTTGGGAAATCCACGGATTTTCCTGGGAAATCCAAGGATTTCTTAGGATGTCTCATAATTGTTTGGCCTTTAGTGCAGAAATTGGCTAGCTTGGAATCCCAAAGAATTGCAAGGATTTACCTGGGAAATCCAAGGATTTTCTTGGGAAATCCAAGGATTTTCCTGGGAAATCCAAGGATTTCTTAGGATGTCTCATGATTGTTTGGCCTTTAGTGTAGAAATTGGCTAGCAAGGACTACCAAGGAATTTTTTAGGATTTTCCTGGGAAATTGTAGGATTTCTTAGGAAGTCTCATGATTAGTGGGCCTTCAAAAATTGGCTAATATCATTCCTTGACTCCCTCAAAGAGCTTGGAATACCAAGGAATTCCTTGGATTTCCGAAGATATCCAAGGATTTCTTCTCAAGTCTCGTGACTGATGGGCTTTTAATGCACATATTGGCTAGTTCATTCGTCGACTCCCTTAAAGAGCTTGGAATACCAAGGAATTCCTATGATCTTCCTGAGAAATCCAAAGATTTCTTGGTAAGTTTCATGATTGATGGGCATTAAGTGCTGTCAGAAATTGGCTAATATTATTCCTAGACTCCCTTAAAAAGCCTTGCCTACCAAGAAATATGTAGGATTTTCCTGGGAAAATACAAGGATTTCTTAAGAAGTCACAGCTACATTCGGTAGGAGCAAAGAGAAGTCCTGTATATTTCAATTAAATAAATCAATCGGTGATACTTGATATTTTGATAGAAAAATATTGGTGTGCTAAAATTTTCTTATAAAAGAATGCATGATAATACCAGTCAGAGTGCAGGTTTTTGGCTGCCTGTAACCTGACCATCAGGCATGGTCTTAGCCAGCAGGGCGTCTGGGTGCCTTTTTGGACACCCAAACCCTTAAAAAGAACCCCTCAGGACACCCATTTTTTTTGTGTGGAATTTCTAAAAATCTCAATCTCAAGCTTATAATGGATTTTTTTCATCTCCTTATAATTCCCATGACATTGTGTAATGATATCATGCATTATTGTGATGAATTTGTACATGTTTACGGTTGAAATATGACTATATTGTGATACCCCTTAAAGATTTGGACGCCCAAAAATTCTACAACTGCCAATTTTAGGCACCCAGTTTTTAAATCCTGGCTAAGTCCCTGCCATCAGGTATTGGCCATGCAGCAGGCCACTAGGATGGACATCCATGCCCTTTTCTTGACTGACGATACAGTACCTGGGAGGAGGAGGAGGAGGAGGAGGAGGAGGAGGAGGAGGAGGAGGGCTGCTGGCCTATTTCCTATAGCTATTAATATTTAAGCCACTCATCTCCTAAAGCATCATGCTGGCACCGCCATATGGCATGGCAGAAGTGTAATAATCGTGGCAGTAAACATTCCTAAGGGGCAGGCCCCCACTAACCTGCGTGCCGCCGGGTACCTCTTCTACTAGAGATTCTGAGAGTACAACCACAAGCAGTATCAGAATCATTATTAGCTATTATTATTATTGTTACAGGGCTAGCATTTATAGATTTCAAACAGAGTATTTAAAAGTTTTCACCTTATTGAAAATATTTAGACATTACTTAAAATGACAATTATGATGATGATGATGATGATAATAACAATAATGAATATAATAGTGATAATAATGATGATTATAATAATCATGATTAACAATAATGATAATAATAATAATAATGATAATAATAATGATAATAATAATAATAACAATAATAATAATAATAATAATAATAATAATAATAATAATAATAATAATGATATCAATAATAATAATAATAATAATAATAATAATAATAATAATAATAATAATAATAATAATAATAATAATAGCAATAATAATGATATCAATAATAATAATAATAATAATAATAATAATAATGATAATAATAATAATAACAACAATAATGATAACAATAACAATAATTACTTATCATTACCATTTATTATTATCATTATTATTACTATTATCATATCTATTATTGTTATTATTTTTATAAAAAATTTTTACTATTGTTATCATTATTATTATTTTTATTATTAGTATCATCATTATTATTATTATTATTATTGTTATTATTATTATTATTATTATCATTATTATCATCATCATCGTCATAATCACCCTTATATGATAAATAGTTATGAGATTTTGTGAATGCTGTTTTAGACACCCAGTTTTACATTCCTGGCTTAAAAAGTCATGCACCAGAGGGATAGAATCCATCTATTCATTCAGTTTTGAAGACAATAAGGAATGTGAAACGCAAGAGGATCAGAGCGAGACGAGAGAGACATCGCACCAGTAATCAGATTGATAGGCTGAGGCTGACCCATGTCAACTTATAATAACAGCAGGCAAAATTGCAGTGAGTCTGATAATAAGAAAAGCCCAATAGGTCAGATATGTGTCCAGTCAGTGATCAATAGTGGTGATATTACCACCCTCCTCCACTCTGCCCACATGCTGCAGTTAGCACTCAACGCAGCTGCCTGCAGCCTGAGACTCGATCAAGAGGATTAGTATCACTACTCAATACCATCATATTTCAACCATAAACATGTATAAATTCATCAAAATAAGGCATCATACCATTAAACAAATGTCATGGGAATTATAAAGAGGTGGAAAAATTCAATTTTAAGCTTGAGATTGAGATTTTTAGAAATTCCAAACAAAAAAAGGGTGTCCTGAGGGGTGCTTTTCAAGGGTTTGGGTGTCCAAAAAGGCACCCAGACGCTCTACTGGCTAAGACCATGCTCAATACTGAATACCTACATTGAATGGGGAAAAGGTATTGTAAGACTTAAGATATGTCACAGGGGTCACACTGCTTTAGGACGTAAAATTGACTTAATTGCTACCAAGTGATAAACACTAAAACAAACCTGAAACCCGATGTACCCTTACAAAATGAAACAAAGGAATTCTTAGGATTTTCAAAGGAAAATCCCAGAATCTCCAGGAAAATCTCACCAGTAATTGTTAAGGATACTTGCTGCATTGCAATGGCAAAAGAAACATATACAAAGTGGATACAGCTATGGAAATCAAGAATCTAGACTAAGGCTGCAGCCTTTGTTTGATGGGAAATGATTGTGGCAACTTCACTATAATGTACATGCCCTTCAACTGGCAGGCGGCATGAGAAAGGGTACTGTTTGATTCTGCCTCTTGAGCTGGGCTAGCGCTGTCCCTCATCAGACTGCCCCTTTCTTCTAATATCCCTACTGCAGGGATTAGGATTAACCCTTACAATGCTAAGGCTATTTTCGTCCAAAACACAAGGATGCAAAGATTGTTGAAAACCATTCAAACCCTGTCATGTTGGTATTCATTAGATAGCTCTCACTGACTACTCTCAGATGAGTACCCATATGCCAGGGTTTCAGTCATTTTTCAGCTTGTTTGTATCATTTCGTAATGGCCAAATTAGCCACCAGCAGCATAGGGGTTAAGCAAGAGCCTCTTGTTATTATGAAGTCTGATAATCTTGCTCTGAAGACAATGGGAGGCTGACTTCTATTGTCTCTCCTCCTATTGTTTAAAGGCTCATAAACCGCTGTGAAGATGAATCATACTGTGAGAGGATAAACTCCATTTATAAGGCCACAACTTTATCAATTTCTTCTCAATCATTTGTGTGGTAACTCATATTGTAGCATCTAAACAGGGGGATATCTACTGAAACATCAAAAAGTCCTTGTTTTACTTATAATCAAGTTTTCAATAAGTAAATAATACTTTAGTACTACAAATATGTATGTCAAAAAGACAACAACACCAGAAGGTCTTCTTGCCTTAAAGTCTGTAAATATAACAATAGCACATTATTAGTCTTGCTTAATAAATCGTCCATAAAAGATAATCTACCCAACAATTTTAGTTCCATCATTTTCACCTAGACAACATTTACCACTGGGCTATCGCTCATGGTGAACATTTAACTACTAGAATGTTAGCAGAGAATTTCACTAATTGGCACTATATGGTGAAACACTAGCTCCCTCTAGTGGGAAATGCTAGAACCAGCTCACACAGGTAGAAGCTTTATGGTCTATTTGGTTAGTCTTATGAAAGCTTAGTGCCCTTAAGTGAAAGCATGACTTTAGGCAGAGGCATAAAAAAAAGATGTTTGTTTCCTGTAACCCTACCCTAACAAGTTTTTATTCAAAAAAATCCCTACCCTAAAGTTTTTTCAGCCCTCCAATCAACGTAAAACATGCATAAAACACACATTTTTGACCAAAAAAATAATCCAAAAATTTTTTTTTTTAAATACTGACCTACCTACCCAATTTTTTTTCAGACCATTACAGGAAACAAACAATTTCCTTTTTTAGGCCTGAGGCTTTGAGAGGTTGCAAGAAATGAAAATTGAACCTGCAATTAAACTTAATGCTGAAACATTCCCTCTAGTGGGAAATGTTGGAACCAGCTCGGACAGGTAGAATTTGAATAATCCATATGCTAGTCTCCTGAAAGGTTAGTGCCGCTAAAGGGTTCAACATAAATACTTGCCCGCAAAGTGCCCTGGCAAGTGAATTTTTGAAAAAAAGTGTTTTACCATACTATCTATACAATGTCTACACCTACGTAAGGGCATGTGGCCTACTGTTAGCCATTTAGTTCACGCGATTGCCAAACGAGGGGGTTCGTACTGGCAGTATTTCCAACTACAGAAAAACCTCTCATTGTGAACACTCCAAAGATGAGAACACCTCCTAATGTGAACACTTTTTCCCAGAACCATTCATATCCTTAACATTAGGAAAAGACCTCTGAGATGTGACACCCCCAAATGTGAATGCTAAATTGCACAGGTCCCTATGTGTTCACATCTACAAGGTTTCACGTCTTTACCATCCTAGTATAGAGCAGTGCCATCTATCCACAAGGGATTAACATCTAACTATGGCCAGGTAGCCAGGCTAAGGACAGCCCTATCTAAGTAGTGAACCAGGAGTCTGTAGGAAGCAGTTGCCACAAGGCAACCGCTCTGCTTAGCTCTAATCATATATTTATAGAAGAAGGCAAGTGGTTCAATGCTGCACCATCGATCTCTCTAAAGTGTTATGGAAGTTCCTTCGCATGATCGACTCTACTCTGGGGTTACTAAGTTGCACAAACACTGTGATGTAATGTAGTGGTCAGTTAATGTTCCATACAAAGGGGCAGGGAGGAGGGGGTTGGTCAGTTAGTGTTCTTAATCTCACGCACATATATATAAGTATATATATATATATATATATATATATATATATATATATATATATATATATATATATACACATTGAAGGATTTTTAAGATATATTGCAGACAAATCCGGTTGCTGACATCGACACAGATGCCAGCGCTGATGGGAACTGTGCCAAAAACAATATGATAAAGGGGGAGATGTGATAACTAACACACATAATGCCACGACTATACTAGGATGGACAAAACTTAAATCTGGGAGATACCAGGAGAGATATTCTAAAATAATATGAAATTTTACAATATAGGCGTGACTCAATTATTAAGTCTTTTCTGCAACAGAAAGTACTTACAGTCATATCTGGAGTAAACAATTGATGACTTGGTAATAGGTTTTTGGAATATTGAACACTCACCTGCAAAATAAGGAAAAAATGTTCATTAGCTGCATAATCAAGTGGAAGGGCCATAAAATAACATTTCAAAGTTTATGTTTCTCAAAATGATTAAAGATCCAGACAACATTACAATAAAGCTGAACTCTTAAGCATACATAAGTTAACCCATTCATGACTGTAATGTCCAAAATAGCTTAAAAATGTTCGTGATAACTTTCTAAAACATCAATTTACGAGAAATATCTTAAGGAGAAGTGATAATCAGAAACAAAGTTACAACTCCCTTTCAAATATTTTTCCTATTTATACTTAATTCCTATATTATTTTCATAAGTATCATAGGTCCAGACGACAATTGTCAGGGAAATATCAGAAATGAATTGGTTAATATCCCTCACAACCATTAGTAATACAAGCAGGGTCAGCCAACCAAGAGGCCCAGGGGCCACTGTCAGGTTGGTTCTTGTGGTGACTTATCCAAATATTCAGTGACCCAGAATTAAACATATTTTTATGCTATAGATAGTCTCACTAAAGTAGCTCACAGCATGTCTATGTTAACCCTTATGCTGCTGGTCAGCAATTTGGCCAATACAAAATGATGCAAACTGCCAGAAAAATGACTGAAACCCTGGCATGTAGGTACTCATCTGAGAATACTCAGTGAGAGCTACCGAATGAATACCAACATGACAGGGATAAGATGGCTTTCAAATATCTCTGCATTCGTGTGCAGAAGTACTACTTACAGAAGTATCACACAAGCAATTAACGTTGGTCAGATAAACAAACTATCAATTACTATGCCAGACCAATTACCTCTAATATGACTATAAATACCAAGGAAACTATTTAAGGAAGCGATCAGACATCCCCCCCCCCCACCGCCTACAGTCAAAGGTTTTTATCCCAGGTAATTATCCTCCAGATCCAAGGTGAATTTATGAAGGTGCTTATTGGATTGCGGAAGTAGGATTTAATTTTGCATGTGTTGGGAGCCTGAGGCTGCCCACTTCTCACGTAGGTACATCAATTATTACAACCTCTCCACACTTCAATCGTACGTAGCTGGCTCAAGCTGCATGTAGGCTACAACAGTGTGGTCACGGCAGGGGGGTAGCCTAGTTCTACGCCAAGAAATTATATATATATATATATATATATATATATATATATATATATATATATATATATATATATATATATATATATATATATATATATATATATATATATATATATTAGAGCTGCACTCACGGAGGGAAATCAACTCATGAGCTCACCACCCATTTGACTTGTGAGCTCATGAGCTCACGGACGTTCTAATTTTCCAAAGAAATACTTCTTTTCCAGCCAAGCTATTAAGAAATGAATATTTCATTGGCGGAGATTTATTAAAATTGCCATGTTTATCTAATTTTAAAATGTGCTGACGGGGTACAAAGGTCAGCATAACACTCAAAACCGCTTGAATGTATACATTGGAGATTGTAAAGAAGACATGACAGCGATAAGCAGTTATGTATGTTAATAATGTGTGTTAGGTGCTCTGTGTTACGTTTGTGTTCCCAACATAGACAAGCTCACGATTTGAACATTTCAGCTCGAGTTGGCGAGTTTGCCCTAGGGCTCGAGCCACTCGAGTTTGTGAGTGGTGAGTGCAGCTATATATATATATATTAGCTTTGATATGAAAACTTAAGCAGCACAAAAAAGTGCTTATCCTGATTCAGTTCTTAAATTGTTCACCAGGTAGCCCACAGCGATATCTTTCCAGTGTTTTTTTATTCTGATTGACCTGATTGACCACCCTTGGCGCCACCTATCATTAGCCACAGGAACTTAAGCTTACAGGGGTGTCCAAATATTTCAGTCCAGATTTATATCAAAAATAATTCAAGTGAAATATGTGATAGGCTCAATTGGTCATAATTTGGGAAAAATTCCAAGTTAAACAGTGCTTAGAATTGTTGGCTTGTCGCATGCTTTAAAGGCCCTGTCGCATGCTGCGACAGTTGGACACCCTTGGCTTAGACATTAATTTTAAAGCAAAAGATAGAGACCAGAGCAGAGAAAAGCATCATTTATTGAAATCATAGACTAGGAGCTAGTTTACGCAAGGGGATATACATTGCAATGCCAGCTACCCATTGGAAGGGGGGGGGGGCGTTCCCAGTACACACATAAGAGCTAAAACAGCAATGGCAGCTGATACATCATATTACATACAGCTGGATGGACCCTTAACATCTACTTTTCTATCGTAGCAGAAAATAATCACATAATTTACCATAGCAAAACACATATCGGTATTAGCTATATACTCGAATACAGTGTAACCTCAAACGTGTTCTCAATATAAGGTTGCGTAGGTCTTTTAATAATGTTTAGGATCATACAAAAAGGATTTGTAAATGGTGTTCACAATGCAAGGCAGCCTGTTCACAAGTAGAGGTTTCAGTGTATTCTATGTAACTACTATAAGTAGGTGCCCACTCCTATAAACTTCTTGTACTTTAAATGGACACTGCTTTATGCTGAAATTACCATTATATTCATTACCTTTAAAAGAATATAATTACTCATGTTTCCTGAAACTTATTAATCAAGCGAGTGCATTAACCAATGAAATTGGATCTAAATACATGTGAACAGACTTATATTAATACGGATGTGTTTTAATCTGTACCTCACCGAAACCGAAAGAGATTTCGAGGCGCACTCTTTATCAATTAAGGTTTAAGAGCATACTTTTATCCGGATTGCCAATCATGAATTGAGCGTGCCCTATCACATGATACGACGCGCCCAAGTCATTGCCACAGAAAGCAGAAATAATGTCCTCTCCCACAAAAAACGAAGAGGACAGACAATAAAACAGACAGGGGGATGTTGTGGGAGGGTCAGGGAAAGAGGGGAGATATGGGGGGGTTGTAAATATATAGTCGATGGGTCACGATTCCGTCTTGATTTTTGAAATGTACACGCCTTGCTGTGTGTGTTTGCTAAATTCTACTATTTTATGCCTTTACGCATAATCCGGATTTTGCCTTATGCTGACAGAAATTTAGGGTCCACATCCATCTGGATTAAGCAAGTTCAACTTAACAAGTAAATCTCAGCAACTTCCAAAATGACACTATGCCTCGGAATTGGGATCGGTATCTGTGTTGCATATCTACACCTTCATCGATACGGAATCTGTTATTCCAAAGTTTCCAGCTAGAGCCAGTTTATTTTGAACTCAAAATGAAATTCTTGGAATTGTTTTTTTTTCTTCTAGTTTCAGTGCGGGCACAGTTGCTGTAGTGCATGGTGTCAGCATGTGTTATGTGTGTTAGTATGTTGCGGGGGCGGCGTGGGTATGTACTATGTAGCAGTTTTTCCAAGACACCGCACCAGCTGCAGAAGCTTATCTCTATTGTATATGACATCCTGCCGGCTCGCAACGCAGCAAATAACACATTAGAACAATGCTCTACACAAATAATTTTACACATTAAAATATTGCTCTACATAAATAACACACTATAGAACCAGGGTCTGAGCCAGGATTTCAAAAATGCCATTCGAAAACAGCAATTCCAAAATTGCCTGTTTCTGAGCGTTAAATGCACCAATCGTAATATCCATAGAGTTCTCTAACTAATATCTAGAACCATTGATGATTTCACATTTACACAGAATGGATTAAGAGATTTAAACAGTTGTCTTTCACTGTAATACTCTCCGAGTTCTCTAACTGATATCTAGAGCCATTGATGCTTTCACATTTACCCAAAATGGATTAAGAGATTTAAACAGTTGTCTTTAACTTTAATATTCTCTGAGTTCTCTAACTGATATCTAGAACCATTGATGCTTTCACATTTACCCAGAATGGATTAAGAGATTTAAACAGTTGTCTTTAACTTTAATATCCTCAGAGTCCTATAACTGATATCTTAAAAGAACCAATGCTTTCACATTTACCCAGAATGGATTAAGAGATTTAAACAGTTGTCTTTAACTTTAATATCCTCAGAGTCCTATAACTGATATCTAGAACCATTGATGTTTTCACATTTACCCAGAATGGATTAAGAGATTTAAACAGTTGTCTTTAACTTTAATATTCTCTGAGTTCTCTAACTGATATCTAGAACCATTGATGCTTTCACATTTACCCAGAATGGATTAAGAGATTTAAACAGTTGTCTTTAACTTTAATATCCTCAGAGTCCTATAACTGATATCTTAAAAGAACCAATGCTTTCACATTTACCCAGAATGGATTAAGAGATTTAAACAGTTGTCTTTAACTTTAATATCCTCAGAGTCCTATAACTGATATCTAGAACCATTGATGTTTTCACATTTACCCAGAATGGATTAAGAGATTTAAACAGTTGTCTTTAACTGTAATATTCTCAGAGTTATCTAACTGATATCTTAAGAACCACTGATGCTATCACATTTACCCAGAATGGATTAAGGGATTTAAACAGTTGTCTTTAACCCTTCCAATGCTAAGGCTACTTTTGTCCATTTCACACAGACAGACCCTGTCATGTTGGTATTCATTGGAAAGCTCTTATATTACTGAGTCCTCTCGGATGAGTACCCATGTGCCAAGAGTTCTTCAGTCATTTTCTTTTAGGTTTTTTGCATCATTTTGTATTGACCAAATTTATAGCCACCAGCAGCATAAGAGTCAAGGTATGTAAACAGTTGTCTTTGACTGTAAGGAGCTTACGGAATAGCTAGCTAGGCCAGTGCCTGTGACTGCAGCCCTGCCATCTCTGATGCCGTGCCGAGACGTGACGCGTCTTTGTTCAGCCCGAGATAATAGCAGGCAGATAAATCTATACATTGATCAGTGTGTAAGTTGATAGTGGAAAGTATTGAGCTGAATGTCACCGAGCAGCAGCGGCACAGACTACACTGCTTGGATTGCAATGCAGTGTCTTAGCCAGGATTTAGAAACTGGGTGCATAAAATAAGCTGTTGTAAAATTTTGGGGCGTTCAATGTTTAAGAGGGATCACAATATACTCATATTTCAACCATAAACATGTATAAATTCATCAAAATAGGGCATGATATCATTAAACAATGTCATCGGAATTATAAGGAGATGGAAAAATTCAATTATAAGCTTGAGATTGAGATTTTTAGAAATTCCACACTAAAAAATCTGGGTGTCCTGAGGGGTTCTTTCAAAGGGTTTGGGTATCCAAAAAGGCGCCCAGACGCCCAGCTGGCTTAGACCATGCATGTTGCAATGCCAAACTCTCGAGTCAGGTCATTCACATATTACTTATAACGTAAATTCTCAAAACTTGGGGCACTTTTCAATAATAAGGATTTTTGTGGGTTCGGGGTGGCCCATGTTTTCTGAAAATACCTCGATGTTGTATCAACAAGAGCTAGGTCCATATTTTGTGAAATGGCAATTAGCAATGGTTGAGGGTTGCCCAGATTTCCATACAAAATAATTAAAGTGGCCTAAATTGCTAAGGTGGTCAGAACTTCTGAAAATGTCTGGTAACTACCCTTACCAAATGCATGCATATCTATTGACTGTAGTTCACATTACAAAATCAACATACACTATTACAGAATTAAAATCATAAATATATAATAAATGGTTAATATAAATTTGTCAAAGCCTTCAAAGGCTAGGAATTTCTAGGGTTTTCGTGGGGAAAGTAGTCTCAGCTATATCCTCTAAGGATATTATAGGGGTGCCACCAGGGTCTTAGCTAACAGGGTTTCAGGGCATCATTCCCAGGGTTGGGACCAGGGTCTTAGCCAGGATTTAGAAACTGGGTACCCAAAATTGGCAAATCTAAAATTTCGGGGCAATATCATGCCTTTATACCAATAAGGAAATACACATTCATGGTTGTAATCTAGGCATATTGTGGTCTCATAGGATGCCCCAAAATTTTAGGATTGCAAGTTTCGGGCATATAGTTTCTAAATCCTGGTTAAGACCCTGACTTTGAGCATGAGTGGGTTAAACATATTCCTATAGGCAACCAATGGAGAAATTAGCATTTACCTGTTATTTATATCTTAGTAACTATACATTTATCACATGGAGCTGTTTCGAGATGATTATTTACACCCTAAGAGAGTGCATAGTGAATTGTTTATGAGTTACAGATATCCAAAGTCCACCAGCAGTTACGTTGGTGCGCAACCTATAGATTCGAGTATATTAATTAGTTTTTCACACAGGAAATGATGGCAAGAACAGTATATTTCTGTATAAATCAAATATTCACAAGTCAGTATTTGTCTTTTTAAAGAACCATTAATATCTTTTGATCACTATCATGACCTATTTAATCATTAATACATAGAATTAATTCTTATGCATTGAAAAAAAATCGAACAGATTCCAAATTAAGTTCACAGTTCAGAAATAGACAACTAACACATCCATGGCTAGAGTCCCCTATAAATGTGTCGTCTGGATCTATGATAGTTTTAAAAATAACTTTGGAATAAAGCATGATTTTTGGAAATATTTGTTGGGCAATTGTTGGGTAAGTTCTGATTGGCAGTATGGTTTCATAATAATTCAAAAGGATGCTTTTGTTCAAGAGATTCCACCAAAATTGTGAGGTTTTTTGGCTGCATGGGATGGAATCAATCCACAAAAATGCTTAAAGCGGACCTGACTATTTCGATGAAATCGTACAGATAAAAGCATTGTGGACAAACTGTTTGTAGAGAATATGTGAATTAAAATACAGTGCCAACAACTCTCCATCAAATATTCTGTAACTATTTTTCAGCATTACAGTTTTTGAACTCCTGACATCCTCAGCTTTCATTTAATGCATGACTCTTCTTAGTAACTTCCTGGTGTGGGTTCACCCCGAAACATGACCCTTTGCTGCCTCACTAAAAATCATTCTTAATTCAACAGCTTTCGTCAAATTCATCATAGATCCAGGCGACAGTTTCTAGAGGAGCTCTTAAACATAAAAGTGTGAAATCGGCGAAATGGTAAAGAGAAACACACATACTGGTCATGCAACGGTACAGCAGAGTATATTGGAGTATGATATGAGGAGCATTGTTGAGGACATTTCCTATATTGACTTTAGTCCCACAGCAAGCAGCACTCAGCACATACCATAACCAGCAGAGTATGTTCACATCACTGGCAGGCTGATAATGCTATTTCTATCTACACTCTAGTGGTACTGATGCCAATTAACCCTTCCAATGCTGAGGCTACTTTCGTCCAAAGCACAAGGATGCGAAGATTTTTGAAATGCATCTAAACCATATCATGTTAGTATTCATTAGATAGCTCTCGCAGAGTACTCTCTGATGAGTACCCACGTGCCAGGGTTTCAGTCATTTTTCATATTTTTTACATCATTTTGTATTGGCCAAATTAGCCACCAGCAGTATGAGGGTTAAGAATCTGGATTGGCACCATTAAAATGTTTCACCCAATGATATTGATATTTTGTCAATGATAGCATATCTTAACTCTTATGCTGCTGGTGGCTAATTTGCCAAATGATGCAAAAAACCTGAGAAAATGACTAAAACCATGGCACATGGGTACTCATCTGAGAGTGCTCAGCGAGAGATATCCAATCAAAACCAACATAACAGGGTTAAGTTGGTTTTCAAAATACCTTAGGCCACTGGGCTATTGGGGGCAGGCCTCTCCAGTACTGATGGGACATCACTACACTACCTGTTTGGCAAGCTATTGAATACCTTATCTATATGGTCCTGAGAGGGTTTCCCTAGAAGCATAACAGGTGTGGCAATAAAATCCAGGTAAAAGTACATTAACTGGCACCAGATGTTAGGTGTCCATAGCAAATTGATATTCCATGCTCAACATACTGTTAGATTTCATCTTGTTAGGGCATCCAGAAAAAGACTTTTAGCCATATACCTTTAATCTTTGCAGTTTAGGCACTTTTTAGGATTTATGAATTTGTCAATGATGCGGCCAAAAGAACCATTACAGTGCATCTTTCAAGAAAACTTACAGGAAATTTACCTGGGTTTTCATGAGAGCCAGTAACAAAAAACACAATGTTTTATTTTATTGTTGTATTTCCCTGTACAGATAACCATACCGTCAGAATCCCTAGGGCTGCATGTTAACACCTTATATTCAGAGCGAGTAATATACAAATATGCCATGCCAGTGGGGGTAACATGATGAAATGTTTCCCCGAGGGAGGATGGTTTTCCCGAGGGCGGAGCCCGAGGGAAAACCATCCTCCCGAGGGGAGACATTCCATCATGTTACCCCCACTGGCAAGGCATATTTGTTTTATCATACTGAACAAACCCCATTTGTAATTTAAACAAAGCAAGGTCACAGATGACTGGTGATTCACACATTCCCCGCTAGGTGTCGCTAGTGGCAACGGGCAACATGATGCCCTCACTGATGGCATCAGGCAACATGATGATTGTTCACTGTTAAGTCAGCCAATCACGGCTTACGATCTTCAAGTGAGGTATGATAACACATAATGAATACTGCACACACTTGACATCCCCGGGATAGCTAGAACCCTGCAGCAGCATCCCACACATGTAAATAGCTCCTATTGAAGGCGTACTGCCACTACACTACAGCATCCCAGTTTGTCTTTGTTATGAATTATACAGTGAATACAGCAACACTAGAGAGGAAATGACAAGATAAGATAAAATTCAATTACACATTCAAAATCTAATCATGTAGGCACTCAATCTAATTAAGACCCACATTAATTCTGAATATGAAAGGTGCCTGATTTAAAGTGCACAATTGGTAAGTATATTAAAACAAATGATTCACTTGATTATTACTCCAACTGTTATTCCCTCAATGTCATATCATAATGTCAATGTCACTAATCATGTGAATGCTATTGTGCTAATGCAGGGTCTTAGCTAGGATTTAGAAACTGGGTGCCTAAAATTGGCAATTGAAAAACTTTTGGGCGTCCACATTTTTGAGGGGTATCACAATACACTCAGATTTCAACCATAAACATTTATGAATTTATCAAAATAAGGCATGATATCCTTATACAATGTCATAGGAATAATATGGAGATGAAAAAATTTGATTATATGCTTGAGATTGACATTTTAAGAAATTCCTCACCAAAAATTTTGGGTGTCCCGAGGGGTGCTTTTAAGGGGACACCAGACGCCCTGCTGGCTAAGACCATGTGCTAATGAACTTTGCTACATGCTACTGGGGAATATTTGAGTTTTGATGCATGATTATTGAGGGGTTGAATATCCAGGCACCCTGCAGGGTGATACAATTTTTCGATTAGATGTTGTGCCATAAAGTAGATATACAGGTGCAAACAAACCAAGGAATTTGGAAATTGGACTTTCAGTCACATTTTCTGCCACACTGCATGAGCTTAGTTGTGACTAGCCAGTTGTAAAATATTGCTAACAAGATATTTCCTTATGTATCAGCTCATCTAAACACTCTTATTATGTGAATACACATAATCAAGAAGACTTGATTATATTTAACTTCATCATATAAACAAAAATGTTAATTATAGTGCAAAATCAGTAAATCAGTACACAAACCACAATGTCAATGTAATTCACACTTACAAAGTGCACTTGCTAATAAAGAAATGTGAATACTTTTTCAGAGAAAACTAAGCTGTCTCCACAAGATATACTTGCATATATTTTTGAACATGAAAAATGCATGATATTATTATGAATGGGATTAATGCTATTGACCATATTTGTGAAAGGGTTAGTTGGAATTCATTGGAGTTGCATATCAGTATCATTAGCCATTGCTGACAATCTCCACTGCAGTGAGACTTACAGCGTTTCAGTTTGCAATAATAGCGGCAGCTAGCGTCATTCTGCTCATTCAAGTCCCCTCAATGGATGTGCATACTGTGACTCTTGTGACTAAGCTGAGATTTCCCTAGCTTAGGGGGGTTGTTCATTGCCGCGGCGAGGATCAATACCGGAGATAGCTCA
Organism: Maea johnstoni; assembly: GCA_963942565.1. Classification (NCBI taxonomy): domain Eukaryota; kingdom Metazoa; phylum Annelida; class Polychaeta; order Spionida; family Magelonidae; genus Maea; species Maea johnstoni. The sequence goes on from OZ012687.1 coordinate 27,194,431, forward strand.
CCCTCTCTACCGACAGCAGAAAACTCTCAGGCTGCTCGCGATTTAGCCGCAGACAAGTCACTAACCATACACGTTGATCCCGCATGCTGTTGATGGCTAATTTGGCCAATACAAAATGATGCAAAAACGCGAAAAATGCCTGAAACCCAGGCAAATGGGTACTCATCTAAGAGTACTCAGAGAGAGCTATCCAATGAATACCAACATGACAGGGTTAAGATGGTTTTCAAAAAACCTTTCTATTTATTTATTCGTTTATTAATATTTATCTATTTATTTATTCATTTATTTAATTATTTTCTTCTTTCTTTCTTTAATTCTTTATCTATTTATTCATTTATCTATCTATTTATTTCTTTATCTATCTATTTCTATCTATGTATTACTTATTTGTTAATTCATTTTCTATTTAGTTTTTTTTAAATTAAGAATTGAGGTAGTTTGCATTATTTACGAATAATGAATGACATAAAGGGGCTTACCACATGACCCAATATGCACCCTTTTACAGTGCGATAGGAACATAATTAAGAGGCCCATTTTTGGGTTAGTTTGAAATTTAAAAAAAAACAGAGATTATTAATGGGGTTTCACCCTATTCAATGTTTTCACTTGACTGATATAGTAAGTTATGGCTATAACCATGACTAAGTCTTAAAATGGCAAAAAAAGTGACTCTATATGAAATTCCATACTCTGCATGAGTGAGCTAACTAATCAATGTTCCCTACATACTGCTTACATTGCCTCTTGAGAATACCCAGTCCTGAAATGTGAATGAACAGTAAGCACATGAAGGACTTCTGTAGTCTAAATCAATAACCCCCCCCCCCCCCCCCCCCCACACCACCCCTCTTTATATAATGTGGATGTGATATTACAACACTGGAACTACTATGATGTTCATTATTCATGGTGCTCATTTCATACTTGAAACTTTCATGACTGTGTTTCACGCTTGCTTTAATACTTCACCTTTAAGTCGCAGTGATTTAGGCAAACAGACTAATCAATAGCTTGGCCTGAAGTATGCATATTCACTCACATCCACCCTCATCTAATACACACACAACAATAATATCGAATTTTGAATTTAGATTATCATCACTTTTTCTGCAATATTCACATCAACATCTGATACACACTGAACTACATTGAATTTAGAATTTAGATTATCAGCACTTTTTCTGCAATATTCACATCCACACCTAATACACACTGAACTACATTGAACTCGGAATTTAGATTATCATCACTTTTTCTGCCATATGGTGGCTAAGTCTTGACTAGCTGGAGGAAATCAGTCATAAAAACCACCCCCTAACGGTAACCCCAAGTAACTGACAACTTCCTCGCATACCCCAGCTTACCGGATTCGAACCAGCTGGCAGTGGTGAGAGACAGCTAGCAGCTGGCCCAAGAGAGTCGAAATACCAGCTACAATTAATTTTATATGGCTATGGTGCACTCAGGTGCCAGTCTTTTGGACAGGCAGTTTCCTAAAAACCTCCTTTTCGGACAGGCAAAATTTCTATGTAGAATTCTGACATTTCGGGTGTAATAACCAAATATTTTCCTAACAAACCTTCTTCTAAGACATAGCTGAAGTGTATATTGCCCTTCTTAAAAGAATAAGTTATTAGTTAAATATGGAGGGGCAGAAAAAATAGAATTGCTGTTTTGGACAGGCATTTTTGAAATACTGGCTAATACCTTAGTTACTCTCCCTAATTTTATATCATGAAAAGGAATATCAATACCATTTTAATTGTCCAATTTGATATGATTTAGAGGCCAGAGAAAGTTGAAGCCTCTTTAAGATTATCCCTGATCACAGCTTGCAACATGTAGAGATTGTTTACAAAAATAACAGCTACTGATCGAAATGGGTTGTCATGGAAACTGAGGCATACAACCATGGTAACCCTAGTCAATGACAAATACAGCTCCCATCTGGTTGCTAGGCAATGACGAAGCCAAGCGGTGGAATTCCAGTTGATTAAATCTGAGGGTTACCATGGTTATGTTATGCGCAGGAAATGAATTGGCTCCACCTGATAAATAAAGTTACTTTGGATTCTGAAGATTGTATTTCCTGGAAGGTCAGATCTGATTATGAAGTACAAAGAATGTATCAAAGTTACATAAATACCATGTGATAGGGTGACCAGCTTTGTGAGTAAAGATACGAAATTGAATTAATAATTCCCCCCCCCCCCCCAAATATTATACAGTAGCCGGTAGGATAAACAGCCCAAGGTTATAGGAATACCTAAAGGATACCTTACAGGCGCCTAGGTTTCCTTTATTTTATCCTTTAAAGTTACCTTCAGTTTACTTGGTTACTTTAAGGATTAAATGAAAGGAAACATTGGGGCCGAAAAACACTAAAGGACCCCTTCCCTACACAAGACGTTTTATGCTACCAAGCCAAGAATTGTTTACGCCCTAATGCTCAAATGGCTACCCTTCGACCAAATGAAGCAAAGGATACCAAAGAATTCTCAGGATTTTCCAAGGAAAATCCCAGTATTTCTAAGAAGTCTCAGATACATTCAGTTATGTACAAATGACATACAAATGTCCAACTGGATAATCCTACCAAATAAAGGTATTCGGTTTATAGTCTTGTATCCACCGAAATGTTCACACATGTTCACAAATGAAGCATAGAATTTACCAAGGAATTCACAGGATTTATCAAGGATAATCCCAGGATTTCTTAGGAAGTCTCAGCTACATTTAGTTGAAAAATAAGGCCCGGGCCGGGGTATATATACACACCTGTATGTGTTCACCACCTGCATATGTGGAACACTTCCTAATACCAAATGAGGCTAGAAATACCAAGGAATTCCTAGGATGATAAACCAAGAAAAATGTCAGGATTTCCTATGAATTCTCAGATATATTTCATAAAGGAACATCATGTAAGTGCTGTAATCACAGGTTCACTGTTCATACATAAATATTGCATATCTCCTCTGTAGCCACCTGCACTCCCACAGGCTGGCACCATGCAGGGAGCCATGCAGGGAGCCATGCAGGCGCATACTTGAGGGCAGAATACACACCAGCAATTATTAAGTTTACTATACTTCACCAGCAATTATTAAGTTTACTATACTTCATGCACTTGTTTACAACCCTCCTATCTTAAAGCCTCAGTGTGTGTGTGTGTGTGTATATGTATGTGTGCATGTGCATGTAGGTATGTGTGTGCATATGTGTGTGTGTATGTGTGGCACTGTGTGCACATGTGCATGTTTGTGTGTTGGTGTGCATGTGGGTATAATGTGTGCGCCCATGTGTATATTTGTGTGTGCACATGTGTGTTTGTGTATGTATGAGTGTATGCATGTGTGTGATTGTGGATATGGGTATGTGTGTGTGCATGTGTATGTGTGTGTGTGTGCATGTGAGTGTGAGTAAGAGTGTGTGTATGTGTGTATGTAAAAGTGTGCATATGTGCGTGCATGTGTGTATGTGCATGTGTGTGTGTATGTATAGGAATATGTGTGTATGTGCCAAGGTATGTGTGTGTGTGTGCGTGTGTGTGTGTGATTGTACATGTTTTGTCACCTGGCTCATTTTGTCTTTGTGCATCAGTGATGACTGCACTACTGCATGCAGCAGGCCCCATATTGACAAATGTGACAGAAACCTACAATTAGCGTCCTCCGTGACAATGACGTGAGATGACAATGACGTGAGATGACAATGTGACGGTGAAGGTGAGCAATACGGGTTGGTCCAGGAGTCATGAGGAATCAACGACCAGAATTAAGACTTGTGTGACACATATGTGACAGAAACCGACAATTAGCATTCTCTGTAACAATGACATGAGACGACAACGAAAAGTGAAGGCAAGAGTCACAAGGAATCAACAACCACAATTGAGATTTGTGTGCAGGGACTTGCCCAAAATTGGCATATCATTATGTGTAAAACTTTGGGGCGTACATTTTCTCAAGGTAGACCACAAGATATTCAGATAACTGCTATAAACATGTGTTTACTTTCCCAGAAAAGGTATAATATCTTTATGTTATGCCATATGAAACATACTAAGGTGGAAATATTCAATTATTTGATTGAGAAATGACATTTTTTAGAAATTCTTCACAAAGATATTTGGGTGTCCTGATGAGTGATTTTTTAGGAGTCCAAATGACACCCAGATGCCCTGCTGGCTAAGACTATGCTTGTGTGACACATGTGACAGAAACCTACAATTAGCTTCCTCTGTGACGATGACGTGACAAAAATGGTTAGCAACGCTGGTTAGTCAAGAGTCACCTGTCACAGAGAATCAACGACCATAAGAAGCCAGAGCATCACAGCCCAGGGAAACTGGGAGGATCGATCTCAGCACAAGAGCGAGAAAGTGACTGAGTCGGTGATGAATCACGCAAGCACGCAAAAACTGGCAATGCTGCACCGAGGAAAAAACACAATAATCCGCATCAACAACAAACTCACTCACAGCTTTTCAAAACTGCAGCCAGGGGATTGATATCAACATAGGGATTATCCTATCATTGAGGATTGTCCTATTATAGAGTTGGCTAATCATTTAAACAAGTGAAATATCATATGTGCTGGCACATATCAACAACAAACTCACTCACAAGTTCACAACTTTTGAAAACTGCATCCCAGGGCTGGATATCAACATAGGGTTTATCCTATCATTGAGGATTGTCCGAGTTGGCTAATAATTCTAGCAGTTTCAGTGAGAGTGATCCTGGAAAAAGTACCTGGTAGAGCATGACATTGTATATCATTATATATAGTACAGGTATTACCTCGCTTACCTCAAACAAGGGACCATGCAAAAGGTTACCGAATCTGAGTTATGTTATCAATATTTAATGAGTAGATGGGAATGATTTGGGATCATTGCTTTTGTCCAGGAAGCATAAAGTTCTGAGGTAGGCAAGTCCTGTAATAAGGTAAGTGAGGTCACCTGTAATATCCATCAGCAGGAAGATTTAATCATAAAGGGTTTCCTTGAGCTACCTCCCATCTATGAAAAAGTGATTTTAGAAATATAATTCACTCACAACATAATTTCGAGCCCGTAACCCAGGGTTGTTTTTAATTCTCTCCCTCTCACACACTGTGACACAGATAAGAGAGAGAGATGTTTATTTTGATGAAGTTGGTTACATTGTTATTTAAACATGAGGATGAACTTTGGCCCAGTTAGAGTTCCTTGGGGTCAAGCAAGTACTCTGCATGTATGTGATATGCCTTTCAGTCACCATGAATGGCATACTAAACTAACACAGTGAAAAAGTCAGCTGGGATATATTAGCATGGCCTTAGCTAGCCCAGCTCCTATGCTTAACCCTTCCAATGCTGAGGCTACTTTCGTCCAAAGCACAAGAACGCAAATATTCTTGAAAACCATCCAAACCCTGTCATGTTGGTACTCATTGGAAAGCTCTCGCTGAGTACTTTCAGATGAGTACCTATTTGCCAGGGTTTCAGTCATTTTCCAGAATTTTTGTATCATTTTTATTAGCCAAATTAGCCACCAGCAGCACAAGGGTTAACTGTGTTTTACCATATTATAAATATGATATAAATACACACACACTGACCCACACACACTGACCCACACACACATTAGGCTATGGCCTGAGAGGCAGTCTAGCCCACAGGTCAGCAGAGTGTCAAGAAATTTGCACTGAAAATGCTAGGTCCTAACTTAAATGTGCAATATACATTTCAATAATAAGTGAATGTATGCTCAGGGCTGTTACGTAAAGATATTTTGGTCTCCCTTTAAATACTAGGTGCCCTGCAGGTTGTTCATGTTTGCACATTTATAAGCAGCCACTGTACAGTTCCTGGCTTAGATCCTGGTATAAATGTGTATCGTTCAGCGATGTTCTCCCAAGCACTGGGGTCATAGGTCTCTGGCAGATCTGAGGCAGCTTTGTGTCATATTTCCACCCAAGGATTCTGAGAGGACACTAACCTTGAGACTGCAGAGAGGGAGAAGTCTCCAGAGGTTACCAGATCCAACATCTCTTGGATGTGATAATTAACCTCTGAGGAAAAAAATCCAACAGAGGAAAATGGCCATGAACGAGTACTCGAAGTTTCAACATGAGTTTACATAAACATTACTTGTAGAATCCTGATTTTCGTTTTATTAAAAAAAAGCTTATCAAATGTTTGACATTATTTTGAGAACCTTCAACATTTGAGGTAGGATTGGGTTACAATTTAAATTTAAAGCTTATCAAATGTTTGACATTATTTTGAGAACTTTCAACATTTGAGGTAGGATTGAGTTACAATCTAACAGGCTGTAAGATGAAAATTAGAAAACTATTGTTGTCTGAACTGTGTATAAACTGCAATCGTGAGGATGAAGATGATGATAATGATGATGATGGTAAAGATGATATTGATGCAACTTTTGATGAATATGACAATGATGATGGTGATGAAGGTGAGGATGAAGATGTCAGGGCAGGGCGTGGCCACCCCATCTTGTTAATTAACCTCAAAGGAAAAGGTTTCAGAGGAGAGAATTGGCCTTGGTTACTGTAAGATACTTTTTGCCAAAAATAATTTCTTTCTTCGATAGGCAGGCTAAAATATTGCATGTGTATGCTTGTACGGTGTTTTACTCCAAAAACCATATGTTCTTGATTTTTTTTGAAATTGTCATTTCTGATGAATAGGCTTTTGAATGTAGTTGCTATTAGGGTTTGAAGTAGATGAGTAGCTAAATCCGGGCGGGCAGAATTTCAGAATTGTTGTTTTGGCCAGGCATTTTTAAAATCCTGGCTTTCATACTCTGCAGGGCGTGTCCACCCCATGTTGGTTCCCATGGTCAGCAGATGCTGCAGTGTTTATACTACCACACTCAATGGGGGCCTGAGACCCGCCACAACCCACAGTGATATGATAAGGGCGGTGTTGATTACAATGAAAACAACATTTATACACAGAGGTCACTATGCAGATGACACCCATTAACTAAACATCACAGCAGGGACTTTATAGACAGGACATGTCCAGCCTGACCTTTAGACATGCACTATCCTGAAAATCCTTTTCAGGCATGCAAAGATCTCTATGAAAAAATTCCAATTATGACATTTTGGGGGTAAAAAAAGTATAGTGATTTATACCTATTTCCTTTCAACAAGACATGCGGTCGTGGGCGCCCTGTCTCCGCACAACTTTGCGTGTCCTACCAATATATTACACCCTCAATCCAAAGTTTTACCTCTTCTATTGAGTCTCTCTGGTTCTTTGGGTGAAAGTAGCCTTAAGTAGCATTGGAAGGGCTAAGGGTTATTCAAAATCAGCAAAAAAGAAACCTTCAAATATATATAAAATTCATGTTTGATTGGCAACACATTTTCAATTTCTTGAAGCACACAGGTGACCATATTCTTTAGGTAAACTAAATATGGGTTTAGTGGTATCCCTAGATTTATTCACCCACAAAGGCGGATGCCCTTTTCAGAGTTTTCTGTAAATATGATTCTTTAGAATGTGTACAGGTCCTGGCACCTACAGCCATTCTGCTGTACATAACATTCCCTAAATTCCTGCCTTTATTAAATCATGTATGTTCCTCAGTTTTGTCTGCCTGCAGCCAACGGCAGAAACCCAACCTGTGTTTGCTCGCCAGAAAATGGCTAATTCCACTTTTCAGTCTATGAGCGAAGAAAAATAGGCCAGATGTTTGTTTTCCTCCTGGCTGTCTCTCGGCGAACTCCCTAAGTGCCACCCACAACCCGCTAAGTGAGAATGATCTTGCTTCAGCTCGGCAGTTTCTATTCAAGAAGACTCCATGTTCAATCAATCATGTGCATATCTAAAGCACAGGGGTACACTGCCCAAGGCAAGAACTTCATGTGCATGTTTTTTTATAGACGTATTAAACGATCCTATGAAGTTCATGAATCTGCCACCAGGTGGCCACTAGATACTAAGCTACATATTCCTTGGAATGCAAAGGAAATCCTAGAATTTTCCAAGTAAAATCTGAGGATTTCCTAAGAAAATCCTAGGATTACCTTAAGGGAAATCCCAAGAGATCTCAGCTACATTTGTTCAGCATATGACATATAACAATTACAGGTGAACTTGGATATGACGGACTCAACGGGACCAGGAAAATTGGTCCGTCATATGCAAAATCTGTCGTATACATATGACAAATACTTGATATGCATCGGACTGGGACCAAGCATATCGTCCGTCATATGCACAAATCCGTCATACAGTGGTCCGTCATATCCAAGTTCACCTGTACCAATATAAGCACACATTACCAAATGTAAATTGGGAATACTCCAAAGTTCCTAGGATTAAGCTTAGAAAATCTCAACTGAATCTTTTAACTTCACAAAATGGGGAGGCTTCGTTTACTTTATGAGAAAAGCGAGAAAATTGGCACAGGTGCAGTTAGAAGTATGGGGAATATTTTAAAGCCAGGGACCCATTGCTGTTGCCATGGTAATTGGCGGCCATCTTGAATTTCAAAATGGCCGCCACTGAAATCTCTCAAGGCCTGACATTTCTATACTGTAAAATAAGGTGGATAATACTATAATCGTAAACCTTTGATAATACGCATCCCAAGTAAAACATAGGCTCTCAGTGTGGTAATAAACTACTTGGCAATGTATCAGAACGCTACATTTAACACTCAGGCTGTCTATTAGGCCTACTCACAGAGAGTGAAGGGGTCCGTTATTCCTAAGTGTTGCCACATGCCTCATAACTCAGTGGTCAGGCTTTTAGTGACATTTCCATTTAGTCATCACGTAAGGTAGGACACAGCAGTCCATAGAACCATTATGATTTAGGAGGAAAACATCAGGTTCCGTGATTGAAGCACTATGGGCATTGGATTTGACAGAGGAGATTAAGTGGATAACATCAGATTTTCAGAGTGGATAGGGGGTTTGATGGGGGAGAGAATGTATACAACATCAATTTTCCAGGGTGATATATTGACAAAATATTATGGTATGAGTGTAAATTACAGCAATGAGGGTGAAACATCAGCATTTCTATGTAAGAACAGGATATACAAAACATCATCATTATATACAAATCACACGGTTTCCAGAATAAAACACTACAATTCCTAACCAAACGTAGATGACATAGAATTTTCTGGATTTTTTTTTACTTATGAAGGAAATATTAGCAGGTATGGACTGAAGGAGGTGTTTAGAGGGAGCCTCCAGTCATTTTGGCAATAAATATTGATCATCTGAAAGTTGAGTCCTTGTGGCCCCAAACCCCCACAAAAAATTATAGATACACAATAAATATTCCTCTACACATGTACCCATGCCCATAAATTTGCACTAAAAGTCTACAATCCTAATTTTCTTAAATGAGATTTTTACCACAATGTAGTATAACCAATATCAGATTGAGCTGAGAAAATGACAATGAGATGCTGACATTCTCCAGGCATTCTCCAGGAAAAGCCAGGATTCTACGCAGCCCCAATGAGATTAACAATTCCTTGGAAGTGTATATATCAAGATCCTCATGAATTCTTCCCAGGTAACAACTCCCCAAGGGCCACAATAATAAAATCCTGAAAGCTCTTATCAAACTTTCTGAAAGATTCATACCATAACAATAAAAGGCATGAGCTAGCACTGATCATTTATGCCGCTCCTCAATTAAGCCGTAATCCATCAGATTTTGGCTTGCTAAGGCTAATCCCACCAGGACTGATCGAGTGGGGACCATCGTCCAGAGAAAAGATATCATTCATTAGATTTAGATCTGAGCGCTGGCAGCTCTAAACCCTGTCATACTGGTATTTATCAGAAAGCTCTCACTGAGTACTCTCAGATGAGTACCCATATACCAGGGTTTCAGTAATTTTTCAGCGTTTTTGCATAATTTTGTATTGGCAATATTAGCCACCAGCAGTATAGGGGTTAACAGTTCCTTGGAAGTGTATATTCCGATCCTCATTCTTCCCAGGTAACAACTCCCCAAGGGCCTCGCTGAGTTCTCTCAAATGAATACCCATATGCCAGGGTTAGAGTGATATTTCAGCGTTTTTGCATCATTTTGTATTGGCAACATAAGCCACCAGCAGCATAGGGGTTAACAATCCCTTGGAAGTGTATATTACGATCCTCATTCTTTCTAGGTAACAACTCCCACAATAATAACATCTGAAAGCTCTCATAAAACTTTCCAAAGATTCATACCCTAATAATAAAAGGCACTGATCATATATGCCGCTCTTTAATTAAGCCCTAATCCATCAGATTTAGGCTTGCTAAGGCTAATCCCATCAGGGCTGAGTGGGGACCATCATCGAGAGGAAGAGAAAAGACATCACTTATTAGATCTGAGCGCTGCCAGATCTGGATAATGGATGGGGAGCCTAGGCGAAGATTCTATCACCAAATCATCTAATTACTTGCGTGGACCAACAGTGTGGTAATACGCAGGCAGCCAAGTGATAACTGCTGGTAACAGAGTTAGCTTCACTATGCTCGGAGAGAATGATTCAGCCATGCACAATGCAGGGCCCTCTAGGTGGCTGATCCTATAGTATTACCCCTTATAATGCCATATATGCAACTTTGTGGGCAAAATTCCAGTTTGCACTCACAACGTTTAGGGTCAATATACTAATTTGCTTGGAAATGCGATCTTCACGGGAATTAATAAAGTAGATGAAACATGCTTATACTTGAATATGCAATATTCACAGGAAGTAATGAGGTAGATGAAATGTTTAACTGATTTATGCTCATAATGGCCCCAAGCAGCCAGACAATCCAGACAATTTCGTTGAAACCTTCCCTTACAGAATATAATGGTGACTTCCTAGGAAATACTGGCATTCTTTTTTTTTTATTTATCTTAGGAATTACTTGGTATTTCTTGCTACATTTGGAAAGGGTTTCAAGTAAAATTGTAGTTTGAAAAATATTTGAAGGAGAAATGTTAATCAGAATACTAGCAACAACTCTCATCCGAATATTTTGTAATAGTATTCTTTATTCCCAAGTTATTGCCAAAAGTACCTTAGATCCAGACGACCATTTCTGGAAGAACGTAAGCATGAATGGGTTAAATGTCTTCCCTTGAGTCCTTCCAAAGGCTCTTAAAGGTAATATTGTAGCTACGTAATTTGATGAAATAACTTGAGGGTTATTGTCTTATATGAATCCACTGGGAACATTGCTAACACAATTTGGTATGAAAGTGTGTCTTCAAGGAATGTATTAGGAAGGGAACAAATATGGAGTAATCGTAATAGAATTCCATTAGAACTTCCACTTCTCTTATATGTGATATAATGACACATGGCCCAATGTGATGATCAGATAAGGATGTTCTTAACCTTAAGTGGTCCTTAACCCTTTTGAATGCTGAGGCTACTTCCATTCAAAGCACGAGGACACAAAGATTTTTGAAAAACATCTAAACCCAGTCATGTTGGTATTCATTGTATAGCTCTCGCTGAGTTCTCTCAAATGAATATCCATTTGCCAGGGTTTCAGTCACTTTTAAGAATTTTTGTATCATTTTGTAATGGCCAAATTAGCCACCAGCAGCATAAGGATAAAAACTAAGTATATCTTGAAACTGGGCCCTTGATCTTAATGTTGTCCCCAATATGTAGTGCATATATCTTTTAATGCTTACAGCAGACAAAAACAATCAAAACGTTTAAATCAATCTGTCAAGCAAAAGCACAGAAAGGAAAATATTGAACGGAGAAACACTATAAATACTTCTTTCTTGAATATTTCATAAAATAATTCCCAATTCTGAAATTACTGTTTAAAGCATAATGAAATTCCAAAGTTAAATCAAAGCTGAGTTATAAGTCCATTTCAGTATCATAAAGAGAGAAAATGAAAAGAAATCACAAAAATTCTAATATATTGTATTTGTACCATTTCAAAAGTTTCAATATTATGCTAAATCAAGAGAATTCATAAATACTTAATATTACATTCTGGAAGAACAATTAAGGGCCAATGCGTTCATTCTTCAAAAAATTGCCTTTGGTATTTCACGGACTGACAGCAATTACACAATATGCCTCCATTCAGGAAAATATTAATCTTGTAATGTGACTATAATTACCAAGAACATGTTAATTATGCCATTAATCAAAATTGTCAAGAAAGATCTAATGCAAAATGTCATTGGATAAAATAATCCATTTCCATTTTAGTAAACCATCCATCTTGTATGTGGTATTTCTGTGATGGTGATAAAGCTTTTTTTTCATCTATCGAAACAAGTTACAAGAAAAAATATTTTAGCTTGACAATTAATCTTCAAATGTTTACAATTTTACTAGTAAAAGTGTTACCTGGGATTTTATTGACTACTTGAAGTATACTGTAACCACATGCACTTTGAGTGTATTGGTCAAATTTTAAAAGGACCTGTTCTGGTTTACTGTACAAATTACCCAATTTCAAAAATCCTTCATTACAGACTTTCTGATGATAGAAATGGATAGTCACACTCATTTTGAGTACACTGAATGTTATTCATGGTTGGGGGGTGGGCCTTTTCAAGATTGGGGGGATAGATGACCAAACTATTAAAAGTTTGGAAAAAATAAATATTCATGAACAAACATAAAGGTTTATTTTCATCAGCATCATATTCTGAACTCAATATACGATATGGAATGATAAAACAAAGTTTTCATATATAGGTTCAAAACTGTCAACATCCTGCAAAGTAAAACATATATGCTCTATCATAATTCAAGCATAATGTGCAGAACCACAGTTCAGTACATCACATTTCCAGATGAAATAACACGTACATATTACCAGATCATAATTTGAGAGAATATATGAGATTATATAGCACAGGTGCATGACATTGACATTCTCATTCAAACTACTTTATAAAAGAATATTTAATGATGAATATCAGCCCTCTTTAACTAATGTATGCAAGGAGAGAACACAAACAGAGTCACCAGATACCACATCTCTTTTTTGAGGATATGTTAAAAAACAATAAGGATATTCCAGTTTTCACAAAATATATACTATTAAAAACTTCAAATAACTTGAAAAGAAAAATAGCAACACTTGTACAACTGTACATATAACCAATTAGGCATACCCACAGTATATCCACTTCTCACAGGTAAGAAACCAAAAATCATTCCATTTGAAATGTTTGCAAATACCGGTTGCACATCTGCCCACTGTACTTTTTGGCACAATTGAGCTTTTTCACTTCATGAGACATGAGGAAAAACATTTCTTGCTGCATGGTATGTCTGACTGAACCACACCTACCCAGGCTGAAAATAGTAACAGTGTGAGGCCTTCCTGGACAATACAATATCAATCGAGGTCCCTAGGGAACAGCTACAGGAGTTAACTTGAGTTTTGTTTTTGTGAGTGCCCTGCATATGCTCTTATGAACTATCTAGTATGGTGAATTTCATACAAGTGACCAAGGTCACTAAGTCACAAAATTAACCCTTTTGCCCAGCGAGCGCGTTCAAATGAAATTCACATAATCTGTATTTATTAGTAACACATAACATATTAATCTGGCTTGAACGCGCTCGGTGGGCAAAGTTACTATTTGGAACCATTTCTACATAGGCTCAAATCTCATTAGTAGGCATGGAGGCAGCCATTTTGTAGAAGGTCATAGGTCAAGGTCACTCCATTGAAAATTTCTGATTTTCATCAAAATCCATAAGTAAGGCCTTCTATGAAATGTCATTACTGGATCTCCTCCAACATCATCATAGTTTACCCATAAAATAGGTTTTTGATCAGCTGGGTACAGTTATAGCTGAAATATGAGCCACTGCAAATATGCTGACACATGTCATTTCGGAGTGGTCATATGAAACATTCAGGGCGAGGGTTTGGGAATATGTTAGCAATTATGAACAAGCAACACCTCAGCTACATGATCATAAGAATTTTGGTTAAATTCATGAAACTTGAAAAAATTGGGTAATTTGTATAGTAAACCAGAACAGGTCCTTTTCCATTCTATCGGAATGCTATCATAATTATGGATGTTGGGGGCCGGCCCTGATGGCCAAGTAGTCTAAGACATTGCCATTGACTACTCACTTTCTCTCACCACTATTCCAGTTTAAATCCCAGCTATAGCATGTGAGAAAGTTGCCAGTGAATTGAGGTAATGTATTGGTTTTTCCTGCATGGGCACCCCAGTTCCCTCCACAACTGATGACTGGCTTGTCACAAATTTGTCTTAATATGGCAGAAAACCCCTAAATTTCAGCCTGTCCAGATTTAGCTACTCAGCTGAATCAAATCCTTATCAACTACACAAAATAACTTAATGTCAAAAAATGCAATTTACACATCAGCCATGCCCTAAAAGATGGCAAATAGAGAATATATTTGGTTATTACACCCAAAAAGACAAAATTGAACATTCTTCATCAATTCTTGGCCTGTCCAAAAAGGAGGTTTTCAGGGAACTGTCTGTCCAAAAGACAGGCTAGATGGGATCCGGCTAAGTGCTGATATCAAGGCATTATTTCTGAGCATCAATTGGTTAACTCTTCTGATGCTGAGATAACCTTCAACATGCACAAGATTGCGAAACATTATGAAAATCATCCTTAACTAAGTAATGCGGGTATCCATTGGAAAGCTCCCGTTCATATGAGTTCCCCTATGCCAGGGTTTCTGTCATTTCCCAGTTTTTGTCATCATTTTTATGAATTTTATGAATTTATAACCATCAGCAGCAAAAGGGTTAATAGCTGATACTGGAGGGATAAGAAGAGGGTCAAGAAAAAGACGAGGTAAGAAAGGAAATTAAATCAGGCCAGTCTTCAGTCTGGCGTAGGAGACCACCACCCCTTTTATCAAATTGCCGGCAGTGAAAACTCGATCGAGATGCGCCTGTCCATAGGCAACCACTCAGAATTTTAATCTTCCATTAACTGCCAGAGGGGGTTAGACGATATTGATTGAGAGAAAAGCTATGAGAAATGCTCTAGCCCCTGGCACTCTACGGAAACTACATTTAAAGTTAGCGCTAGGTTAGGTGCGGCATTATTAAGTGGCAAATTTGATCATGGAGAGGCTGAGGAATTTGTTTTCATTTAAGCGAAATGTACACAAATTATACATAACTCATCCCTTTCAATGCTGAGAATGCTTTCATTCTAAGCACAAGAAAAAGATTTTTGACGACAATCTAAACCCTGTCATGTTGGTTTTCATTGGATGAGTTCTCTCCGATGAGTACCTATGTGCCAGGGTTCAGCCATTTTTCAGTTTTTTTTTGCATAATTTTGTATTGGCCAAATTAGACACCAGCAGCATAAGGATTAAGGGTAAGAAAAAATCAACAAAAAGAACACTGACTGCCTAATCTATTTATCTTAATCCATCATATAATGCTCATGATATCCCCTAGAAAATTTTGTCTGGATCTATGACAATTATGATAATAACTTTGGAATTAAGAATGATATCACAAAATATTTCAAGGGGAGTCTTTGGTAATGTTCTGATTAACATTTCTCCTTTAAGGAGTTTTAGTGATACTTCAGCATTTTTACACCAATTTCTTTTGGCCAAATCAGTCACCAGGAGTAAAATGGTTAACAAATAAATGCTTAGGATTTCCTCAAGAAAATATCAACCGGATCTAAAATAT
The DNA here is from genome assembly GCA_963942565.1 of Maea johnstoni. Taxonomy (NCBI): domain Eukaryota; kingdom Metazoa; phylum Annelida; class Polychaeta; order Spionida; family Magelonidae; genus Maea; species Maea johnstoni. Next base: position 27,210,118 of record OZ012687.1, read on the forward strand.
TTTTGACATTCAGAATCTGAAGTATCAATGTATCTGAAGGAGAGTTGTTCCCGAGAAACATTTCTCTGTCAAGTATTTTTCTAACTATGCTTTCACCTTAGGCCTCTGTGAACACTAATTGGTTAACTACTAACAAATCACACACAAGTCCAGGTTAATGGGTCCTGAAAATAGAGCTAACTGCACTAAATAGCTACCCTGTGTAGAGATAAATCAGAGACAGTGCACTGAACAATTGCTACCCACTGACCACAAACAGGAAAAGAATGTTCATTCCAGTTGCAGTTGTCCTAGCCTGCCTCCCAGGCTATATTTAAATGTCATTGTGGACAGATGGTACTGCAGTATACTAGGAGGTCAGTTGGAAATATTAACACTAATCTCCCCCGTGTGGCAATTGTGTGAACTAAATGGCCAACAACCGGCCACAGATACCTATCTAGTATAGGTGCAGGCTTCTATATATAATATAGTAAAATCATAATAGAGCCCTGTAACTAGGCTACAGTTGTCCCAGAAATGAAATGGTATAGCATAGTATAGTTGATTTGAGCATCTTAAAGGGTGCAACACTTAACCCTATTGCTGCTGGTAGCTAACTTAAGGCCAATACAAAATAATGCAAAAACCTGAACAAAGTGACTGAAACCCTGGCACATGGGTACTCATCTGAGGTTACTCAGCGAGACATCTCCAATGAATACCAACATTATAGGGTTTAGATGGTTTTCAAAAATCTTTGCGTCCTTGCACCTTGGACGAAAGTAGCCTCAGCACTGGAAGGTTTTAGATAAATCTGGGATACTTTCTTGCCTTCCTGTCAACCAATACACCGTTTCCACCCTCAAAACATGTACCAAATCAATAAATCTTCAATGCCCAACTGGTTTGAACCCCCCCCCCCCCCCCCCCCCCAGCATACAAATCATCCCTTTCACCTCAAACTCTGGGCTCCTTTTTTTTCTTTCTATATCTGACTTGGTGCAGTAGAGGCATAGGTTGCCTAAGGTCAGATAAGCATTCCTCATGCACCCTAACTCATTCAGGCCTGAAGCTCTCTTCAAGGACAAGTTACTTCTGGACCTATGCTACTTATGAAGATAAATTCAAAATTAGACATGAATTCACAAACTATTTGAAGGAGAAATAATATTTGTTAACATTTCTTCACATATTTTTAAAAGAAATCTTTGAACTAAACGATAATATTGCAATATTCAACACATTTTTGATTGCAATATTCCAGATATTTTTGTGCTTGACAGGCATGATTGGTTAATTGACTTTATCAATTCATTTATGCAGTGGCTAAAAATGGCCCAACAATTTAAGTGATATCTTTCAGGTAAAAACATAACTGAAAAGATATTTTAAGGAAAAATGTTGATCAGAAGACAACCAGCAACTCTCCTCCAAAATTTTTGTAAAATCCTCCCTTGTAACCAAGTTATTGCGAAAAGTACCCTAGATACAGATGTAACAATTTCTATGTCTTTTAAGCATTAAGTAAGATATAACTAGCTTTGTATTGGTAAACATTTTGTGCACTGACTATTTCCCCAATGGCAGTAGGGTACAGGCTGCTTTAACCCATTCATGCCTGGAGATCTCCATGACAAGTGTCGTTTGGACCTATGATATTTTTAAAGTAACTATGCAATTAAACAGATATTCACAAAATATTTGAGGGAGAGTTGTGGGTTGGATTTCGGTCAACATTTCTTCTTGAAATTTTTCGGAAAACTGCATTCATTGGAGAGATATCACCAAAATAGTCAGTCGTTTTTGTGCACTATGGACATGGATGGGTTAACTATGTAGAACATAGTAAACATGAGTAATGTATCCTCTAGATGTAGTACTGTATTCTGTTATGTTGTCGTCTGCACCTATGGAACTATGCAATTAAACAGACAATCACAAACTATTTGAAGGAGACCTGTGTGTTGGATTAATGTCTACATTTCTTCTTGAAATATTTTCTGAAAATTGCTTTCACTAGAGAGATATTACCAAAATAGTCAGGTGGTTTTGGGCGCCACAGGCATGAATGGGCTAACTACGTAGAACATAGTAAACATGAGTAATGCTGAGCACAGTGTCCTCTAGATGTAGTAAGTACTGTGTTCTGTTATGTTGTCGTCTGGACCCATGGTACTTTTGAAAATTACTATGCAATAAAACAGATAATCACGAAATATTTGAAGGAGAGTTGTGGGTTGGATTAAGGTCTACATTTCTTCTTGAAATAGTTTCTGAAAATTGCTTTCACTAGAGAGATATCACCAATAATAGTCACGTGTTTTATGCGCCATGGACATGAATGGGTTAACTATGTAGAACATAGTAAACATGAGTAATGCTGAGCACTGCATCCTCTAGATGTAGTACTGTGTTCTGTTATGTTGTCGTCTGGACCTATGATACTTATGAAAATAACTATGCAATTAAACAGATATTCACAAAATTTTTGAAGGAGACTTGTGCGTTGGATTAAGGTCTACATTTCTTCTTGAAATATTTTCTGAAAACTGCATACACTAGAGAGATATCACCATAAAATAGTCACGTGTTTTATGCGCCATGGACATGAATGGGTTAACTATGTAGAACATAGTAAACATGAGTAATGTTGAGCACAGTGTCCTCTAGATGTAGTACTGTATTCTGTTATGTTGTCGTCTAGACGTATGGTACTTTTGAAAATAACTATGCAATTAAACAGATATTCACAAACTATTTGAAGGAGACTTGTGGGTTGGATTAAGGTCTACAATTCTTCTTGAAATATTTTCTGAAAATTGCTTTCATCACAAAGATATCACCAAAATAGGCAGGTGGTTCTGGGCGCCACAGGCATGAATGGGTTAACTATGTAGAACATAGTAAACATGAGTAATGCTGAGCACTGTGTCCTCTAGATGTTGTACTGTGTTCTGTTGCGCTGATCTTAATCTGCATGCCCTGCACCATGTTATGCTTCAGAAGCATCAAACATCCTGTGACTGTGTTCCTAAACAAATAGCCTGCTATGGCCAGGGGGTAAAAACAGGGAGACAGGGAGAACGTCACTCAGTATGTAGGATAGGGGGGTATTAGGGATAAGATATAACCCTAACCCTTTACACTATCAGGGTGGGCTAAGGGTATAAAGATGGAGACAGAGTATGTCACTAAGTATGTACCCCTTTAATGCCCCCGCCTCCACTAGCACAGAGGGCCAGAAAGGGTGTAAAGATGGAGGCAGAGTATTTCACTAAGTATGTACCCCTTTAATGCCCCCGCCTCCACTAGCACAGAGGGCCAGAAAGGGTGTAAGGATGGAGGCAGAGTATGTCACTAAGTATGTACCCTTTTAATGCCCCCGCCTCCACTAGCACAGAGGGCCAGAAAGGGTGTAAGGATGGAGGCAGAGTATGTCACTAAGTATGTACCCTTTTAATGCCCCCGCCTCCACTAGCACAGAGGGCCAGAAAGGGTGTAAGGATGGAGGCAGAGTATTTCACTTAGTATGTACACCTTTAATACACCCTGTTCCAGCAATGAGGCAAAAAAAGGGTAATGGAAATGGAGACAGGGCATGTAACTTAGTATATAGTAGCCCTTTAATACACCCTCTTCCAGCAGGTAGAGAAAAAGGGTAATGGAAATGGAGACAGGGCATGTAACTTAGTATATAGTAGCCCTTTAATACACCCTCGTCCAGCAGGTAGAGAAAAAGGGTAATGGAAATGGAGACAGGGCATGTAACTTAGTATATAGTAGCCCTTTAATACACCCTCTTCCAGCAGGTAGAGAAAAAGGGTAATGGAAATGGAGACAGGGCATGTAACTTAGTATATAGTAGCCCTTTAATACACCCTCTTCCAGCAGGTAGAGAAAAAGGGTAATGGAAATGGGGACAGGGTATGTAACTTAGTGTGTGCCCCTTTAATACATCCTGAGTATGAGTATGCCACTCAGTATGTACCCCTTAAATAACCCTCCTCCAGCTGGGAGGGTAACCAGAGTTTGAGAATGGAGACAG
>OZ012687.1:27216644-27407824 GCA_963942565.1 Maea johnstoni
ATAATAATAATCTTTATTTCACGAGGGTAACACAGTCAAATACAAGATTTGAACATCATCAGGCAAACACTCATTAATACACAAGGAAGTCTAAAAAATCTGCACCAACATTTGCAGTTCATATCCAGATATGATGAGTACAGTTTATTTTCGGAGAGTGCTGTGTTGTCTTTGAAAAATGTCTAGCCAACCTGACTAAAAACCACAGCAACTCTTCCATGACCAGCAGCCAGTGTGGTAGCCTAGATTTCTAGGCTGCCATATGTATTTTTCTATCATGTTTTCTTTCTATTACCAGGCACCAAATAGTCTAGGTTGCCATTGTGGTCAATTTAGTTTGCACTTATTTCACAAGGGAAATAATGGATTCAGTTTGAATATAACCTAAAACCTTAAGAGGTAGGAGGAACAGTTGGTGCCATCTATCTACCATACCTGGTACTATACAACACTGCTTGGTCAACACAGAAGGGAATGTCAACTTTTTATGGAGTAGGGGCCTAGTCTACCAGTGTGGATGGTCCTCACCTGTGAAAACGGGTTCCACTCTTGAAACAGAAATCACTTGATGGTGAAGGAGTAGCTACTCTAGATGCTAGCTACTCTCTAGAATATAGAATAGTAGGTATTGTAACATCTTAGAGTTACCATACACTAACTCCTTTAAGTACTGATCCATTTTAGAGTATCCATACAATCTGAACTCCCCCATACTGTACCATCTTGAGATTACCACACACTAAACTCTCTAGTACTCCACCATCTTAGAGCTACCATATACTAACTCCCTAGTATTGTACCATCTTAGAACTACCACACACTAACTCCCTAGTATTGTACCATCTTAGAACTACCATACACTAACTCCCTTGTATTGTACCATCTTAGAACTGTCACACACAAACTCCCTAGTATTGTACCATCTTAGAACTACCACACACCAACTCCCTAGTATTGTACCATCTTAGAACTACCATACACTAACTCCCTAGTATTGTACCATCTTAGAACTACCATACACTAACTCCCTAGTATTGTACCATCTTAGAACTACCATACACAAACTCCCTAGTATTGTACCATCTTAGAACTACCATACACTAACTCCCTAGTATTGTACCATCTTAGAACTACCATACACTAACTCCCTAGTATTGTACCATCTTAGAACTACCATACACAAACTCCCTAGTATACCATCTTAGAACTACCACACACAAACTCCCTAGTATTGTACCATCTTAGAACTACCATACACAAACTCCCTAGTATTGTACCATCTTAGAACTACCATACACAAACTCCCTAGTATTGTACCATCTTAGAACTACCATACACTAACTCCCTAGTATTGTACCATCTTAGAACTACCATACACAAACTCCCTAGTATTGTACCATCTTAGAACTACCATACACAAACTCCCTAGTATTGTACCATCTTAGAACTACCATACACAAACTCCCTAGTATTGTACCATCTTAGAACTACCATACACTAACTCCCTAGTATTGTACCATCTTAGAACTACCACACACAAACTCCCTAGTATTATACCATCTTAGAACTACCATACACAAACTCCCTAGTATTGTACCATCTTAGAACTACCATACACAAACTCCCTAGTATTGTACCATCTTAGAACTACCACACACAAACTCCCTAGTATTGTACCAGAACTGCCACACAGACAACCTCCCCTTTCTGTTTCTGCTAGCCCAGCTGCACACATGCTCATCCACTTGACTACACTCACATCCCCCAAACACAGGCTCTCTCCGCCACAGATGCCACACATGTACCTACGTACCTACAGTCTACGGCCAGGCACCCCCCCTTCTAGCTCCCACCCAAATAAGCCCAACAAGGCGCTGGCATACCTCCAGATGTTTCCACAAGTCCTCCCCACAAGCCTCAAATAGCTAACTTAACACTAACTATTAATATTGGCTTCATTTCATTAACACAAACTAATAGTATTGGCTTCATTTCTTTAAGCAGAAGGTATTTGTGGTCACCATGGTAGAACCCCATTTCCCATTAATTAGGGGATACTCACTTAGAGCTATATACTTAGCCAGTAAGACGTCTGGGTATCATTCGGACACCTAAACCCTCAAAAATTGCCCTTCAAGACACCTAAAAATTTTCAGGAATAAATTGTGTAGATTTCAACTTTTTCATCTAAAAATAATTCACATGAAAAATTGTATAAGGATATTATGCCCTATTTTAATAAGTCAATACATGTTTATGGTTGTAATCTGATTATCTGAGTATATATAGTGCTCTCACTTGAAAAATAGGACGCCCAAATTTATTACAAATTCCAATTTTGGGCACCAAGTTTCTAAATCCTGGCTAAGTGGGCGTACCCTGCTTAGAGCTCTTCAGAATTTAGTTGTATTACAATATGCTGCTAGTGGCTAATTTGGCCAACACAAAATGACGTAAAAAGGTAATCATCTGAGAGTACTCGGTGAGAGCTATCTATCTAATCCAACACAACAGGGTTTAGATGGTTTTTAAAAATCTTTGTGTTCTTTGCTTTGGACAAAAATAGCCTTAGCATTGTCAGGGGCAAATGAGTTCATGATTTCAACACTGTTCAATTCACACAGCGTGTTGTATTCATGCATGGTTCTACACATAGAAAGTAAAATAGAAACCAATAAAAGTGTACATAATATTTCAATTTCAGTATGTGTAAAAGTTTGCTAATATATGAGACAGTAACAATGCATAATCATTTGTATACATTACTATACAATGTTAGCTTTTTATTAGATATACATTTACTTTTAAACTTGTCTAATATGTATGGGATGGAAAGACTATATGGTGAGTCCTTATGTTCGTAGCTTTTCTTCTCACTTCATTATTCTTATTCAGTTGTGCAAATTGATGTGATCACATATTCATTCCATGTGCACAAGTCAGCAACTTGGAAACAAATCAAATGAACTTCAGACCTTGTAGACCTGCATTGTGTTTATCCCTTGTGGCCAGAAACATGAGAAGACACACCAATGGCTCTAGATATCTTATATCAGCTCAACTAATGACCAGAGGCCGATTAATTCCTACCACTAACAATTAACAACTGGGTCAATAACTGGCCCCAAGGCTGACCTTTGACCCTAGCCATATGACCCGCAGGGGCGGTGCAACGAGACCCTGAGCAGAACAGCACTGTACTTTAACACTTTCTTGATCAAACAGGGGAACTTAGGGGAGACAGTACATCTCCTCATACATGTAGGGAATCAGGGTCTTAGCCAGGATTTAGAAACTGGTTGAAATTGACAATAATAAAGATTTGGGGCATCCTATTTTTCAAGGGAGACCCCAATATACTGAGATTTAGGGCTGTGCTCATCAGCCATTTTTTTGCGATCCGATTAATTGCCAAATTTTTCTTGATTCTGTCGCGCGCGGTAGTGCTTGGAAAAGTGTGGTGGGGGCCGGACCAGCACCATGTAAAATACATTGCGTGGCCCTCTCCACACTTTTCCAAGTACTACCGCGCGCGATAGTATCTATCGTAGTGCAGTTTCAATGGCGGCCGTCTGTGGCCGGCTCAGCGGCGCGGTCTTTTCAAAGAATAGGGTAGGCTCTTTTATATTTTTGGGGTAGGGAAAACAATGGAGGTAGGGGGGGCCGTATCGAGTTCGTCAATCGATGTCCTCTCATATTGAACATCGATCTTACGACTTTGCCGATCCATCGATGTCGTGCCTATCGAGCCCAGCCCTACTGAGATTATGACCATAAACATGTGATTACTTATTGAAATAAGGTGTATCCTTATACAAGGTCATGGGATTCATATTTGAGGTGGAAAAACATCAATTATATGCTTGAAATTGCCTCTAAAGAAATTACTCACAAAGTTTTGGGTGTCCTGAGGGGTGATTATTGAGGGTTTGGGTGTCAAAATGATGACCAGACACCCTGCTGGCTGGCTACGCCTATCTTAGGAATATTCATTTATCATAGATAAATTAAACTGAGTTACATCAGTAAATCAAATGATGGGGCATCTGTCCACCCTTACCATAATGGCTTTGCAGATGCTAGCTTTAAGCCAAAAGTAGATATTTACCAGTATGAGCAAGGATGTTTCAGCTTTAGGAAGTTAAATGGCTCATCAAGAGGTACACAGACCAGCTTGGTGACAACAAAGGCTTATGGCACAGACTCTCCAACACTAAACTTACAAGTAATCAGAATATCTAGATTTTGATTTTTTTTCTTAAAGAGGTTGTGGGTATTTTGACTTTAATATTATCATCACAGATTAGAACCTGTCAGCCACATTCCTCAAACCCATGTATGTGAACAATCTTACTATTATTTTAAAGAGGTTGTGGATATTATGACTATTTTCATCATAGATTAGATGGTGTAGAAGCAGTATACGTAACTTTTGGTTAACATTGAGAATTTTTCCCTATCTGGTCCCGTCAAACACATCCTGCAGATGTCTGCATGTGAACAATCAGAATATCTAGATTTGGATTTTATTCTATTTAAGAGATTGTGGGTATTTTGACTATTTTCATCACAGATATTATGTAGTTGAAGCATTAAGTGGCTTTAATAGTTGACATCAGGAATATCTCTGCATCTGAAATATCAAACACATTCCTCAGATGTCTGAATGTGAACAATCAGAATATTTAGATTCAAATTTTATTTTAACCCTTATGCTGCTGGTGGCAAAGTTCGTCAAGACAAAATAATGCAAAACATCCTGAAAAACTAACAGAACCACTGGCATATGGGTACTCATCTGACAGGACTCAGCAAGAGCTTTCCAATGAATACCAACATGACAGGGTTTAGATGGATTTTAATTCTTAGCATTCTTGTGTATTGGACGAAAGTAGCCTCAGCATTGGAAGGGTTAAAGGATGTGGGTATTGTGACTATTTTCATCACAGACTATATGCTGTTGAGTAAGTGACTTTTGGTAAATGACATCGAGAATTTCTCCCCATCTGAACTCGTCAGCCACATTCCTAAGATGTCTGTGTGTGATTCCTGTGGCCGAGAGGCAGGAAGCTGGATGACTGGGCATGTGGGGATCCGCGGGTGTGTGGATTATCATAAGGAGGATATATGTCACAGTGTTTGACATATGATGTCAGTCTGTGCTGACAGCATGAGTTCTGCCAGGAGCCTAGAGAAATTGCCTGGCTGTGGACAAATGCTACTATATTACATACAGGGCAGGGTCTTACACAGGATTTAGAAACTAGGTGTCTAAAATTGGAAAAAATGGAAAATGTTGGGACACATTTGAAAGACATACTGTCCTCAGAGGATCTGAAAATATTAACACTATCCAGACCCAAAAATCAGCTTCAGTTGGTAAGGGGTGACTGACTGACTGTATCAAAGAGCAATGCAGGCCAAAGACCAATGATCCTTCCAACATTTCTAAAATATTGTTTTGAAAAAAAACACCTGGAGATGGATGGCTAAAGATGAATGACCCTTGTAGTGATCTGTCTCAATCTGTGTGTGGTGTATATCACTACTATTAAGCAGTATTGCTCAATGTTATTTTAGCCTTGCCTAAATGGAATGATGGAAACCTTGAGTCTCTCTGACAGGCAGTGCCACTGACTAGGTCAGCCTCTCAGCTTACCACTGACCTCTTTCCAGTCCCTTTCCAGGCTACATTAACCCATTCTTGTACATAGTCACGTTAATCCATTCTTGTACATAGTCACGTTAATCCATTCTTGTACATAGTCATGGCTACGTTAATCCATTCTTGTACAAAGTGATGACTACAATAATCTATTCTTCATTAATCCGTTCTTGTACATAGCCGTGGCTACATTAATCCATACTTGTATAGAGTCATGGCTATGTACAGTAACTCATACTTGTACATAGACATGGCTACATTACATTAATCTATTATTGTACACAGTCTCGAAATGACTACAATAATTTGTTCTTTTAGTGTATATATCCTGTGTCTGGTTAGAATTATATTGCATATAGCAGTTAATGACTCTCCATCTAGTCACCGTTATATATGATTTTTTGTGTGCCACATGCTATGTAATACACATCTTGGGCGATTCCACAGTATTCAGTGACATAGTCAGTGACAAATAAATATAAGATATGAATGTAAAAGTGAATATTTCCTGAAAGTAAACCTTTCAAAGTGTATTAAAATAATATAGAATTTATTTTTGCACCAGCTGTTAACCAGATATTTGGGTAATTAATCCATTTTCAAGCCCACCTGTGCTGCAGAATGGACAACTCTTATAAACCATTTTTTTTTCTTTCAAAATAAAAATTTCAATATTTAACATAAGGAAAAGTTAGAAATAGGTCAAATAAAGGGTGCATCATGGTAAATTACTCTGATGAAGTATTCTTTGATCAACTTATTATTAAGAAACTATTGGTATTGTCCATTATATCACAGCTGAGGTCTAAAAGTTTTAATAATTTACTCATTTTAAACATTTCAATCTATTTTTCTCATTTCCTTCCCCTTCCTGACCATCTTCAATGATAATCTTAACTTTGAGGAGAAAATATTATTTTAAAGGGGGTTGTAGACCCTTTTAAAAATGTGTCCATTCTGCAGCACTCATGTGCTGCAGAGTGGACTCACTGCTTTGGATGGTGTAAGTATAGACAGGAAAGGTGTGTGTTTTAACAGGATAGGGATTTTAGTTGTCTGAGCGGCTTCCTCCTTCCTATTACACATTGCAATCATGGTTACATTTGTTACTAATTGCAAAAATTGTATTATTTCCCAAATAGCAATACACCTTTGAGTTGATCTGTCCTTTGGATTGGTGTAAGTATAGACAGGATAGGTGTGCGTTTTAACAGGATAGGGATTATAGCTGTCTGTGCTGCCTCCTCTCTTCCTGCTACACATAGCAATCATGGTTACTTTTGTTGCTAATTGCAAAAATGGCACTACTTCCCAAATAGCAATATACATTTGAGTTGATCTGTCCTGAGGGACTGGATTACCTACAGCCTTTACTACAACTGATCCAATTGTTTACAGTGAGACATCCCTTTGCCCTTCCTTTTCCTGTGGCTTCCTTTTGTCTGGAATAGTGGATACTTATAATGCATTGTGAATATTGATGAAGTTAATCTTAAAAAATGCACTCACGGTCACATTCAGTTAGAACTTCAAGAGAGAAACATGCCATTGTCCAGCAGATTTTTACATTTGCTTACATTGACAATGCATATATGGCAAAAAATGGTGTTTGTGTCAGGAGGAGAAGAATGACTCAATATGCAAGTATATCTTTTATCAACTTTTTTTCTTCAAGCAATAGTGTCTTAACACTGTTTTTTATAAAGGTTCCTCAAAATATATATTTAACATTTCAGACTAAGTGTCTGGAGCCAAATTTAACTATACCAAGGAGTAAAATTTTACCAGACAGGTATCCATGAAAGAATTTTTTTCTAGGCTTAGTAGGCTGGTACATCTTAGTAATTCAAGGTTAAAAAGTAGGGCTGCAACAGATTCATTTTCTCAGGCTCCTCTGAATTTTACATTGAAGACAGGGCTTCCTTGAAGAATCAGTATAAACCATTTCTTACTGATGGGCACCTTCAAATAGCCTGATAGCTTGTATTGTAGTAGAAGATATGCAACAGAATATTTCCACTGTGATATTGTAAATGTGAGGTTTTTTAAATAACCCAGGGACCGACGTTAATTTTTGAAGGCACTTGCCCATTCGGGCAGAGCGACCCCAAGTTTTGCTTGCCCAGAAAAAAGCAACTTGCCCCCCAAAATGTTATTTCGCACTTTTGTTCATTATTAAATCAGTGACATCCTATTTTGGATGCCTCTTTAGCATTTTTATGAGAATAAACTCTATAGAGGCATACAATTTAGAATGACAATCTCACTGTGAAGGGCAGTGTTTTGCCGAAATAACGACAATAATCTCGGTCTAACTTTTGTATGGGGTATTAAAGTGGGAATATTGACTTGCCTGTTCGGGCTTTTAGATTAGGCCATGAACTTGCCCGAAACTGTGATTTTTACTGTCCAACTTGCCCCGGGCAATAGGGCAAGCCTAAGCGCCGTACCCTGTAACCTTGGTTATTTATGCTAAAATATCTTTGCTGTTATGGTCGAGCTTGTGAGAATAATTGCTACTGAATTTTAAAATTACTCTCTATTCAAAAGAGTTGTTCTGATCTAATACTGAACCAGGCGAATGTCTTGACATAATACTGTTTTAGGGGTTTGAGTATATTGAGCCCCATTGAACCACCTCTAGTTGTGAAATTACTTACTAGCTTTATGTAGGAGATTGTGAATAGGATTATTTTTCTTCATGGCTGACTAATAAATCAATAATTATGTATATATATATTGATCATTTTTGTCTGATCTCATTTTAATTGCATGTTAGCCACCACTGGACAAAAAAGTCCATTCCGCAGCATTATCAATGTCCTTTCTGGGACACAACTTATTTTCAAAAACATGTTTAAAGTACCTGTCTGAAAGACATTAAATCTTCATTCTTGTTTTTGACACATGCCTAACACTTCAAATAAAGTATACAAATCACTCATACTGGAAATTTCAATTTTACTGAGGAGGGATTTTAGTTAGCATGAAGGCGTTCAAAAACTATGTCGAAAATGTGTCCTTTCTGGGACAAAATTCAAAACCTAAAATCACCTATTTAGGTTAAATTTTGGAAAATGAAATTTGGGACATATGTTCCTCACTGATGCCCAAAAGTATATGCACTGAAAAATATTTGATAACTTTTCAAAATTAATAGAAATTTGTATTTTTCCTTCCAAAATGTCCATTCCGGGACGTTTCAGTTACTGCGGAATCGCCCCGAAGATTACTAGACCGAAAAAAATCAAATCAAATCAAATCAAACCATGGCTAAATTACCCATTCGTGTACACAGCCATGGCTACAATAACCCATTCTTGTACATAGTCATGACTACATTAACCCATTCTTGTACATAGTCATGACTACATTAACCCATTCTTGTACATAGTCATGACTACATTAACCCATTCTTGTACATAGTCATGACTACATTAACCCATTCTTGTACAGATGTATGGCTAAATTAACCAACTACTCTACATGGTCATGGCTACATTAAGCCATCTTGACAAATAGTCAATGGCTACATTAACACATTCTTGTACATAGTCATGACTACATTAACCCATTCTTGTACAGATGTATGGCTAAATTAACCAACTACTCTACATGGTCATGGCTACATTAAGCCATCTTGACAAATAGTCAATGGCTACATTAACACATTCTTGTACATAGTCATGATTACATTAACCCATTCTTGTACAGATGTATGGCTAAATTAACCAACTACTCTACATGGTCATGGCTACATTAATATATTTTTAAGCCATCTTGACATATAGTTAATGGCTACATTAACACATTCTTATACTCATAGCTACATTAGCTAGTTCTTGTACAGAATAATCCCTTCTTACACAGGGTCATGGCATTATTAACTCATTCTAGTAAATAACAATGGCTACATTAATCCATTCTTGTACAGGATCATGGCTACAATAATTAACATATTCTTGTATATTACTAAATCATGGCTACAAGGAAATATTCTTGTTTTTAGGGTCATGGCTTTATTCCATTCCTCAACAAAGCTATGGCTACATTGACCATTCTTGAGTCATTGAATATATGTTAACCCATTCTTGTACAGAGTCATGGCTTGAATACATTTACCAATTCTATTGTATAGTTAGCTGCATTTACCCATTCTTGTTCAGAGTCACAATTACAATTATATCTGATTGATAAATTACCTAAATATTTCACCTCTATGTCTGAGACATCCTAGGCAGCCCCAGCTTTCTTCCCAACTATAGCCAGCATTTCCTAGGTATCCCTATCCTTCATTGGAATGGGTGAGTAGCCTTTGATAAATACTTTCCCTAGCCAGCACCAAGCCCTGATTGAAGTGACAGGCCTCTGTATATCATATGGAAATAGCAGGCCGTAACCTTTCTCCAGGTTCTCGAAGAAAGATGGATGTAAGAGATGAACTCTTAAACCTGAAACTTCCATATGGAACCCAAATGGCCAATCACCTTTCTATGCTTTTAACCTGGAAACCTGGATGCATTAACCTGAATGCCAGACACCAGGGTCTTAGCCAGGATTTAGAAACTGGGTGCCTAAAATTGGCCATTGTAAAATTTTTGGGCGTCCAAATTTTTAAGGGGGACCACAATATACTCAGATTTCAACCATAAACATGTATTCATTTTTCAAAATAAGGCATAATATCCTTATACAATGTCATGGGAATTATATGGAGGTGAAAGAATTAACTATATGCTTAAGATTGACATTTTAAGAAATTCCTTTGGGTGTCCTGAAGGGTGCTTTTTAAGGGTTTGGGTGTCCAAAAAGACACCCAGACACCCTGCTGGCTAAGACCATGCCAGACACCCTCGGACTATAGGAATATGTTAAATAGTTTTGTTTCCTGAACGTTAGTTTATTTGCATACAATGTTTATTGCCTTTGACATGTTTGTAATTTCATGTTCTCATAAATAGTACAAATTGAATATTTCTTATTGTATGAAAACAATCTGACTGGTATACCCACCATCAAGGTCTTACCCAGGATTTAGTAACAGGATGCCCAAAAGTTGCATAAATATGTAAACTATTGAGGCTTCAAATTTCTAGGGGAGATACTATCATATTATGCATTTTTAAATAACAACCATAAACATGTGTATCATACCTGTTCCACAGGAAACAGGTAGTATTCAAGGGTCACCAGTAGAAAGAGGAAGGATGTTATCAAATAAGTCTTGTCTGATGTAATGTCTATTACCAATTACAGATTTATATTAATCTGCAAGTGTAATTATATTAATCCCTCATTGATGTCCAGATCACCTTGGCAATTTAAACGATTGAACCTGTTTCCTACATGAAGAACTTAAATTGCCACAACTTGTGAATATTGGGAAAATACTATTTGAATGGTGTGTTGACTATACATACTGATAAATATTAATTACTGAAAAAGGTTCTCAAAAAGTTCTACTGATTTCCGCATATCATACATACTGAATAGTAGTATTATGATTTATAAGTACAGTGTTATTCAGATCACCTGGCCACTCAAAAAATCAACGGGAAGGATATCCTGTATATCTGGCAGTAAGTATCGGATGACAGAGCTGCTATACTATACTGAATACTGATATTTCTCAAAACTTCTACTGATTTCCCCATATGTAGTTACTATTTTATGAATACAAGCATGTTATTCTGATCACCCGACCACTCCATGGACAAATGGGTACTTAAGATATCCTGTATACCAGCCAGTAAAAGTAAAGGATGACAGAGCTGACATACTATGCATATCCTGATAGTTATTGCTGAAAAAGGTTCTCACAAGTTCTACCAGTTTCTCCATACGATTTCCCCATATGTACTTACTACTATAAGTACAAACCAGGGTCTTAGCCAGGATTTGGAAACTGGGTGCCTAAAATTGGCAATTTGGGTGTCCAAAATTTTAAGGGGGACCACAATATACTCATATTTCAACCATAAACATGTATAAATTTATCAAAATAAGGCATGATATCCTTATACAATGACATGGGAATTATATGGAGATGAAAAAAATCAAATATATACTTGAGATTAACTTTTTAAGCAATTCTTCACAAAATTTTTTGGGTGTCCTGAGGGGTGTTTTAAGGGTTTGGGTGTCCAAAAAGACACCCAGACGCCCTGCTGGCTAAGACTATGGTACAAACATACTATTCAGATATCTTGGCCATTCTATGGACGTATGTGTAGGGTAACCTGTATATCTGCCAGGGAGTAAATGATGACAGAGCTGATATCAAGCCTGAATCATACACATGTCTGATGTGTATCAGGGGGCATCATGGGCTTTCTATGATCTGGGAGTTGTGGATTGTCACTAGATAAGAGACAGCTTCAATAGCAGACAGTACCAGTGAAAGCCTGAAGTCAGCACAGGGTCAGGGTGTCATTAGGACACCCACATCCATGAATAAAAAACCAGATCAAAACAGTCAAATAGTTAGGTCTTATAAAGATTCATAATGGTATCCAGGACTTCCCTAGCAATCTAGCATGCCTGATGGGCATGGAGTTTCCAGAAAAACACACACATTGGAAATAGTTTGCTCAAGAATCCACACACATATATATATATATATATATATATATATATATATATATATATATATATATATATATATATATATATATATATATGTGTGTGTGTCAATTTCAAATTTACTTACATGTGCTTCTACTTTTATCTAACTGACAGTGTTAACTGTACATACACATGTGCTATAACATTGCTAGAAACTGTACATATGTCACCGTGAAATATACTTATCTGATAGGCCTCCTGCCACTAGATAAAGGCTTTAGAAAAAGCGTAAATAACCCAGGGTTTAAAGAGTGGGATCCTGGTTCCTAACTTCAACAACTTTCATAGTGAGCAGTAAGTGTTCAAAGGTATAGAATGGAAATTCCTGGATTCCAACAGTTACATCTTTTCATGTTACAATCAATTAAGCATCAAAAACTCATCATAGTAAACCTTAACAGATGGAGCTGGAAACACCCAGGAATTCCTCAGATGATGCTACAAAAATGCCAGGATTTCTTGGGAAGTCTTAGCTTCATTTGCTTTTAAGGTAAGCTCATGTAGAAAGTTTCTGGAAATTGGATATTATTGTAACCATCATTCAAGTTATTTAGCAAATCCATGATAAATGAGAATCCTCAAAAGTATATATATATATATATATATATATATATATATATATATATATATATATATATATATATATATATATATATTTATATCAGGGTTGGGTTTCTTCCGGAAGAAACTTATTTCTTCCAGGACAACGGAAGAAACATGGTTTCTTCCGTATTTTTCCACTTTCTTCCGGAAGAAATGGAAGAATGGGATCTATGATAAGAATTGAAAAAGCTATGGGTTATGAATAACATTAATGGGCAGATAATAACAAACAAAAAGATCCGAGGTAGAATAGTTTATATATATATGCCATTATAATCTTGTAAATTTGCCCTTGTAAATTTGTTTTATCTGATAGATACCTTGCACATACATGACCCTTTAGTCCTTTACATACTAGTTTAACCTTATATATATACTGATTTAAGTTAACCATACAAAGTTATTTAGTAAGAAAACAGAGAGATAACATCCTCTTAACTCATTAACATGAGTGTCATACACCTGGACTAAATAGAAATATCTTGAAAGCAAAGCAATATTTTGAGACACATATTTCCAGTAGTTAACCATACACAAACGGGTGCAAAAGTGAGAAAACATCCTCTTAACCCATTCACATGTGAATGATACACCTGACCTGACTCTTATAGAAATATCTTAAGAACAATGCAACATTTGAGAAATATTTAGTTGAAAGTTATTCTTACTCTTGTGTTTAGCAAACACTCATACAATAAGTAATGTTCTAGTTTTCCACACAATCTGGGTACTCCTGGTGCTAATCTGTTGATTGATGCTGATTACTGTTCAGCTATCTCTGTCTAATGACAAACTGTTTCTTTATAACTTGAGTTAAGACATTAACATTGGATTAGTTTCATATCCAGGTTGCTGGTCCATTATATACACAGGGTTCACATTAACTATGGATGTTGAAAAGAAGCAGTTAAGCTATGTAGTCAGATCCTTTCTAATAGCAATTCAATGGGATGAACTATACAATTAGAGGCATTTACACTTGACCTACATAGGGTTAACTAATAATCCAGGTCCTCCTTTCCCCTTAACATCCTATAGCAGAAAACAAGTTTGGCTGATTTTTCTACCCCAAGACGGTTGCGGATCTTGTTGTGGATGAGTCCAAATGATGAAAAGATTCTCTCAATGGATGCAGATGATGCACAAGCAGAATGCAGCTGTATCATAAATTCAACTAGTCCTTCTGGCAAAGCAGCAAACTTCAGGCCCTTCCACCAGGTTACAGGGTTAATGCTGCCCACCTTGAAAATGGATGCTGGGAAGGGGTCTGACTCCTCCTGTGCAGGCTAGCTAATCTCTCATGGATGAGTACAGGTGGAAACCATATGTGGTGTGACAGTAGCTAGTTTGAGTGGTTTAAGCTACTTTATTTTATTCAGACATACCTTATTTGGTTGAGTACATGGAAACCATGCTTAACATACCATAAGGCATATTACTAACATGTCAATTTGAGGGATTTAAGATTCCTCATTGTTTTCTATTTAAGTGCTGCTCATTTGCTATCATACTATTCCTTATCATCTATAAGAAAAATTCAAAAATTCAAAGAAAACTGGAAGAGATAGGTTTCTTCCAAAAGCATTGGAAGAAATGGAAGAAACATATTTCTTCCAGGACGGAAGAAACCGGATTTTTCCATGGAAGAAACCGCCCCTCGGAAGAAACTGCCAACCCTGATTTATATAGATATATATATATATATATATATATATATATATATATATATATATATATATATATATATATATATATATATATATATATATATATATATACATATATCTGTAGTACTTAGAAGCGTGGCAGAAGTGAACATTTCCTATGAGCATTCAGCCGGGCACCTATCATAACAAAATCGCCCTTGTGTGCAGCTAGTGTATACATAGCTGGTGGCAGCATACCTGTATTTACAGAGCCTGTCCCAGACTTCACAGGTGTGACATTGTATGAGTGAGAGAAAAGAGGAGGAGGCTGACACCTGCCCACAGTGCCCAGGTAGAGTCTAGACACACATCTGCTACGGCAATCAATTCCTTTCACAGGTAACTAGTACCTACTAATAGGAGCAGGTCCCTACCATTTCACACACGAGTGGAGCCCAGCTAACAATACACACTACTGGTCTATGTGTTTCCTGCATGCTATGGGATGGGGATGGGGGAATACACAAATGAATGAAATTATGGTAGTTTAGCATAGAGGCGTAATACTGTATTGAAACCTGGGTGCTTTCATCTACAAAACCCATTTGAAATGTTTTAAACACAAAAATAAACATTTTCCTTACAGGTGATGAGAATCTTGTTTTTAAAAGCAGGTCGTGGGAACCTAGGCTTCATATAGAGGCCTGCCATAACAAGAAGCTTTATAACTTAAAGTATAAAAGTAAACAGAAAAGATTCACTTGAAAAAAGTCTTCAAAATGCAACAGAAATGTTTGAGTTATTTTTTCAGGACAGCTCAAGCCATCAATTTTAAACTGGAGAAGAGTTTAATCTTTTTCTAACTCAATCTTTTGGGCCAATGGAAAAAGTGAACAAGGTTCTATAAAACAAGATAATCTATCAAATGTTCCTGTTATATAGATGTGTGAAAAATAAACACTACAATAATTAGTACATTGATATGCCTATAAATGAATATGTTAGATCACAGTTTGAAAACATTATTGCTATTTGGAAATAGGTGAGTTACCACAGAAGGATGTCACCTCTATCTTAAACATGGACCTATAATCATTTCAAGCTGCCTGAATTGTTTCGATGTCATTTTAATATATAGCATTCTGATATTCACAAATCCATGTATATTTGCTTCAATTTAGTATATAGTGTGGTTTTCGGAACAACACACCACATTACAGCTGGCAAATCTCTCAATGACCTTCCCACCTACTTTGTCTCTAGAACAGGGCCATATAGGTTCTAGCCATTAGGGTGTCCAGGTGTCATTTGGTGATTATGTAATTTTTGGGAGTCTTATTTCTCAAGGGAGGCCACAATATACTGAGAGTACAACCATATGTATGCATTTACTTTTTGAAAAAAGGCATAATCCCATAAGTACTACTAAGTCATGGGATTCATATTGAGGTGAAACAAAATGAATCATATGCTCTCTTAGAATGACAATCTAAGAAATTACTCAATGAAAAATTTGGGTGTTGTGAGGGACGTGAGGCGTGATATTTGAGGGTTTGGGTGTCCAAATGATGCCAAGGCATGGTGTTTGTATTGAATGAGTAAATATCAGAAATAATTTCAGGATTGCATTTTTTCTTAATGTAATAAGTTGCTGACTAAAACTATGCCATGGATCCGGTTTCTAAATTAAGGCTATTGGAGTCTTACAGCTCTTCTTTATTATTTCCCTCTAAATATAGATATCGAATTAAGCCATGAGTCTTACAGCTCTTCTTTATTATTTCCCTCTAAATATAGATATTGAATTAAGCCATCCAGTTGGATATTGACTATTCTCCGCCACTGGCTGGTGGTATGCTGTTTACTTTCGCAAGCTGGTTTTGATTGCTGTGAGTAGTGGGGAGTCTCAAAGGTTGCTGCAGTGTGCTGGATCTCCATGCATAATGTATCAATACTACACTGTGGCTATTGATCTGAATGAATAGGACCATCAGAGTGTGAACTTGCGTCCTACTCACACTCACTGATTCACAATAGACTACTCCCTGGTGTTATCAGTTATCATAAGGCCATTGGTATATAATGTTTAAAAGACACAGATGTGTAGACAGCAAAATCGTATGTCCTTGTTGCCATTAGAATTTTTTTGTAAACCACAATCTAAATCTCACTTTATTTACAATTGAACGTCTACTTTATCAATGTGGTGAATAGATCAAATGGTATTTGTGCTACACTCTTCTGAAATCTTTATGATTTATTGTTGAATATTTCTGAAAAATAAATGGTGTGTGATATTGAAAATGCACATAACTTTTAATTTTATAAAATGACGAAGAGCTCCAATGAGGCCATATAAGATTTTGGCCAGTGTTGATAGTTTTGATATTACTGCCAGAGATAGCCAATCTCCTGTATCCCAAAGCTGTGTACAACTGTTTTATGAAACCAAGCCGACCGAATACTGCAAATATGGAAAATAAAAATATAAATAAATTCACACCTACCTGTTTTTCTGCCTGAGCTAACTTAAGTTGTTCCTGAAGTAAAGCATATTTGGCACATTCTTCTTTTCTGACTGCACGCTCTTTCTTTAATTCGGGACTCCAGAAAGTTTTAATGCTATTCATGCTGGAACTTAGTTTTTCCTTATAGCTGTCATTCTCTAGCTGAAGTATAGTACACTCCTTATTCAACTCAGCAAGTTGCCCCTGTAGATCCAAGAGAATTTGGTCTCTCTTATGCATGTGGCGGTCATGGCTCGAAGAGATGTTAGGTGTTGAGGCAAAATTAATGAAATGTTCTTGATCGATTGAACGTGATCGTCCCATTGGAATAAATTGATGTTCGCGTTCCAGAGATCTGGCGCCCATGTGAGGATAAGGGTCGCGATCCAAAGAACGATCCCTTGCGTTTCTTCTAGTAGGTATTTCTCCCTCCCTGAAAATCTGCCTGTCCATCTGTCTATCCAAGGACCTGTCCCTGATCATGCCTCTCCTCTGTCCATCGCTCTCCATTCTCTCCACCGAGCGATCTCGAGGAAGGTAGGCACTGCGGACACTGGTCATGCTACTGGACCGACTGTGCCCCGGAGATTGAAAAGGGGTACGAGAAGGGGAGGAGGCCGCCGGGCTCGCCATCCCCTCACCAAGGTAGTTTTGACTCAGACTGTAGGCTGAATTCACAGACTGCATGTTCTCCATGGGGAGAGTCAGGGGACTTCCTGATCTGCTTCCCTGGTTACTGGAGGACCTCCTTCGGCTCCTTGTGGGTGACAGCATACTGTTGGGACTGGTGTGGTAACCAGCAGGACTTACGGGACTTTTGGGACTCTGTCCCCCGCTCCTGACTGTACCGTCCCTCCCCAGACTACCCACCATCATCATAACGTCCTGCTTGGAACGACTTTGATACATGATGATCTTGACTGTTCTCGACACCAAAAATCAAACTTGTGATTTCTTCACGATCTACCTCACCAATTGCGTCAAATCCCACAGACGGGTGGCTTGTGTGTTCATGATCCTATCCACGGTCTCAGATTCATTATTGTGTACTTCTATTCGTAGTTTGCAGACCAAAGACCGGCACAGAAACAACAACACGCACTCCAGCAGCAGCAAGATGGCAGCTCATGAATAATGCATGAGGTGACACCACTTCCGGAATTCCACTTCCGGTTCAAACAAGAGAAGTTCATCGCCGGTTTTTATGCTTACTGACGACTCATACTATTCAAAAGAGGTCGCGATATTTTAATAACTAAACTTGGAAGCGGATACAGAAAAATGAGGAACTGATATTCGCCCTATGTTAAGTAATTCTGCTAATAATATAGCGTCATTTTTATTGGTTGTCAATATTATGCGCACAAATTCAAATTTCAATCCATGCGCATCTATGGTGGAATTCCCTCTCACTGTTGACATGGATGAACTTTGTTTCTCTCAAAACTTCTGAAATGGAGGGTAAATCCCTGGGAATGGAAGATTCAAAGGGTAAAACATTTGGACAGGTGAGGTGAAGCTAAATAGACAGATTGACGGAGTGAAATGTCTTAGTATTGGTGCATTTGCAAGTGATTTGCCTAGCCTGTAACAGCTGATCAAAAGTCCTCTTTGAAGTTTGTGCTGTTTTTGAGCTGATCACTTGATGGCAAACATTCATGTTGACAAGTCCATGGTTGATGTCAAAGCCTGTGACATTGGTTATGTTCATAGCCTAAGAAAAGATGATCAAATCTAAAAAAATTGTTCAATAGGTAAACTAGGCCTATCTATTATGTAATTTATGTACCTAAAATCAAAATTTTCAGTAATTTTAAATTATATTTATCTATACTACATCAGTACATGTATGGTTAAAGATTTGTAATATTGGTAATGCTCAACGTTATAAAAATGACTACCTGGATGTCTTTCAATGAAGCCAGTTCCATATTGATTACCATCATTTCTGAAGTTGACAGTTAACAAAATTAGGATACTTGGAGCAGAGAAGTTCATAAAATCAAAATCTCTGCTTGGAGGCAGACAATATTTTTGAAAATTATGTAACAATATTTTATCATCAATTTCAATTTCACTTATGTACCTATGAGTTATTTGTATCTCGGATTTCAATAAAGCCTAATAATGGAAAAAAATTAAAAAGTTGCCATATCCCTACTCATGTTGCATCATATATATACTTTAATACCAATTTAAATTGGATAAATTCTTCCAGTTAATGGTGCTCTGACACATCTATGGTAGGGAATTCAATTTGCTGAACTTAAAGAAGTTTCACATTCAGTGGTTTTATTTTGTAGAATGTATTTAGCAATGAGGAGCATGCTGCTATCCAGGCAGCTTTACGTCAAAGGCTGGGGCCAAAGTTCATCAGCCAGAGGCAAGGTGCCGGAGGACAAAAGGTAACTCACATCTTAGATGACCAAAATTAACACTTTAAGTGGATTCGAAACCAGCTGGTCAACCTGAACATACTAGCCTCAACCAGTGTCAACTAATAGTCGCTAATAGGCCAAAATTGGTGCTCTGGGTGCCCCCAGCTGGTGGTGGAGATAAGGTTTCTCAGTAATGTAATCGATGCGAGAGCCCTGATTGGTCCTTGTTCCCACGTGACCTCGCGCTTATGCCTTATCTGGTACTCCTGGCATGAGTCCAGCACTTAACATATAGTATTTGGTTTCTCGCTACATATCCAGGGCTCGACGCTAAGGGTGAACCTATGGCCCCAGGCCAGTAAAAATTCCCCAAAACAGCTTCGGGCCAGTAAAAGCAAACCTCAACTGGTCCTACAGGCCCAGTAAACATTTGGAGACATTCTTGTTAAAAGGTTTTCCCCCAAGAATGTCCCCAAATGTTTTTGAAATAAATGAAGAGAAAATCTATAAAGATAATTGTTGTGGTGAATTTTATGCAATGTTCATTCTTGTTATGTTAAAGAAAAAATGTAGGACCAGTAAAAAATTTGCAGGACCAGCAGATGCTAGGTGTTACTGGTCCTACAGGGCCAGTATCGTATTCAGTTAGCGTTGAGGCCTGATATCCATTCTTTACTTCATCCAAGCTCACATGCTCCATAGAACTTTATGTTATTTAATGTATTCATGGCTGGAGATCTACTTTCTAGACCGATGTTGTCTTTTAAAATACCTTTCAAAAGTTTGAAAGATATTTTGAAATGAAGCATTAATTTCTAAAATATTTGAAGGAGAGTTGAAGATAGATAGATTTTTAAAGAACAATTCTCATTCAAATTAATTGAATATTGCTTATGATGGAGAGTCTCAGATCATCCTAATTGTCATCGAAATTGTCACCAGAATTTTACTACATGAGTCTTGTTAAAGCATTGCAATAACCAACTATAACACTGGTTTGGTCATTGTAGCCTTTTCTTTTGTTTCAGCTTGCGTACATTGAGGGCTGGAGACTGATTAGTTTGGCAAATGAAACATTTGGTTTTAATGGCTGGTCTCACTCAGTCACACATCAAACTGTAGGTAAGTCATCCTGGGCTTTCCCTGATAGCATGGTATTTTCTAGGGATGGGTACTGGTAAATGAAATGATATTGATATTGAAAGGAGATAAGTATCATAGCGAATGAGTTGATTTTCATATAGTATCATTAAAATTTCAAATATATAGTGACTTGACTGCTACCTGGACCTCTCCACACGAAGGTATTATGCTATTTACTGATAATTTTTTTAACATTTTAATGCTCACCGCAGCCAAAGCAGCCTGACAATCTTGATGAATTTGTGCCGGCACAATTGCATAAATAGGAGAATATTTGATTAAGAAAAGTTTATCAAAACATAACCAACAACTTTTTTTTAAATATTTTATACAATCCTCCTCAATATCATATTTATTCTGAATGGGTTAAAACTTATGGTGCTTAATTTAATAAAATTAAGTCCCTGAGAGTCAGGCAGTATCATTAAAAGCATTCTTAAGATATGGTATTTTTAAGGAAATATCGATATTGTATCGTACCGTGAAAATTTTAAGTTGCCAATTCCTAGTATTTTCTCGTACAACCCAGACATTTTTTTTTCACAAACTAAAATATCCTCATAGAACATTTCCATAAGGGAACATTTGAATATAATCATGTCAGAGGTTCTCTTATCAAGTGTCTGTAAAACCACCCAGCAAGGCAATCTAAATGTAAATGCTCTATGGCACTCATTAAAAGGTTTCCCCCAAATATTATTCATCTAAAAAATCTACGAAATGAATATTTCAGGCTTTCTTTCCGATATATTGAACCAATTACTTTTAATTCTCAACACACTCCTTGCAAAGTCTAACAAATTCATAGAACAGTAGGCAATTAGGCAAATATGTTTTTTTCTGGGAAATATATATTTTTAAACTATTATTTTGAAATTGCTAGAAAAAATAATGAACCTTTCAAAAGATGAATGTTGATAGATAGATCTGTTTGAATGTATTCACCCCTCCAATGGGTTTGACAGCTGTTTGGCATTTTTTCAGACTTTGTTGACCATAACAATGGGAGGTACTACGTAGGAGTCAGCACTTTTGTAAAAGTACAGCTGAAGGTATGGCATTGTTTAAGGAACCTTATACTTTAACCCATTCATGCCTGGAGTTCTATCTACTTGACCAGTGTCGTCTGAACCTGTCATACTTTTGAAAATAACTTTGGAATGAAGCATTCATTCACATACTGTTTGAAGGAGAATTATAGATAGAGTTTCAATGAACAACTCTCCTTCTGATATGTTCTAAATATTGCTTTTGCAAGAGAGAAATCACCCTAAAAAGTTTGTTTGGGCTGCAGAGTCTTAGCCAGGATTTCAAAAATGCCTGTCCAAAACTGCTATATCAAAATTTCTGCCCGTCCAGATTTAGCAACTAATCTAATCCAAATCCTTATACCAGCTACAATTAATAGCCTGGGGTGTCAAAAAGGGCAATTTACACTTCATCTATGTCCTAGAAGATGGTTTGTTCGGAAAATATTTGATTATTACCCCCCAAAAGTCAAAATTGAAAAATCTTCATAGAATTTTTTGCCTGTCCAAACGGGAGGTTTTTAGGAAACTACCTGTCCAAAAGACAGGCAGGACGGGTCCTGGCTAAGTCCCTGTTTTGTGTTATTTTCTTCAATTGGTTGAATATTGTATAAAACAGGTCAACGAAAGATTGGTTGTTAGTATTTTAACAGATTTCTATTGCAATTTAAGTTGTACATGTATAACAATTACAGCACTTGTAATCAATTGCAAATATAAGACCTGTTTTTGAATATATTTAGTGTTGAAATGTCTTGGTGTACTTTGTGATCTTGTAGTTCCAGTTTGAAATTTGATAAGATTGTGGCGTTGTGATATATTTATATTAACTAGCTAAACAAGGAAGAATCAATACATTAACAATACAGTACAATAAGTATCATTGATCATTGTTATTTAATGGAACTTTAAGGCATCTGATTGTTGATTAAATTAACCCTTCTGTACCCAGAAAAAATTATCTTGGTTAAGGATGAATTCAAAAATATTTGAAGGAGAAATTTTTTGATAATGTAGGTTCCGAGTTATCTAAATGTGTTGGCTGCTGATAAGGTGAATGGAATAAATTCCCTGTCTACCAATAGGTGGAGCATTAGTCCAGTGTCACCAGGGCAATTCTGGATCACGCGCCTTGTCCCAAGAAACCTGTTGTCAGATTCAATATCTCAAGGACTATGACATATACGTTTTAGTGGAAGCTGTCTTCTTATCATTACATTGTATACTATAAAACTTCCAATGTTTAGGCTACTTATATCCAAAGCACAAGGATGCAAAGATCTTTAAAAATCCTCTAAACCATGTCATGTAGGTATTCATTGTATAGCTCTCGCTGAGTACTCTCAAATGATTACCAATGTGTCAGGGTTTCAGTCAGTTTTCCGGTTTCTTGCATCATTTTGTATTGGCCAAATTATCCAACATCAGCATAAGGGTTAACTAATTATTTCCAACATGGCAGCGTTAAGATGATTTTCAAAAAATCTTTTTTTTGTGCTTAATAGGAAAAAAGTATCCTCGGGATTGGAAGGGTTAATGGCCAACTGGATCAACATATATATACTAAGTATGATTCCATTTTTGAACAAAGGGTGATTAAATGAAATCTTTTCAAAATTGACTGTGCTGTTTTCCCAATTGAATTTCTGTTTGGCTGAAATGTCAGGGTACATATTAGGTTTCGCATATCAGAGAGCTAATATGAATCCCCGATTCCATGTGTTTTTTTATAGGATGGAGTTTTCCATGAAGACGTAGGGTATGGAGTGTGTGAAGGAATGAGATCAAAAGCTCTCTCCATAGAGAAGGCGAGAAAGGAAGCTGTCACAGATGGCCTAAAGAGGGCGCTAAAGTAAGCATCATCATTGTCATCATGTTCATTATCATCATCATCATCATTGATGTCGTTATCTCTATCATTATTGATATGTATTATCATGATTATCACCATAAGATTTATTTCTCATATTTCTGTTGTACCAACCTCAACTAAGACTTGTTTAAGATGTTTTCTGCTTGATATCTGACTAAGGGGGACCCACTATAGACAAGCATGGTTCTGACCTGGAGGTCTGGTCAATTGCCATTTCTAAATGAAATGCTGTTGGAAGGATAAGGCTAGTACGTTTTGCTCTTGA
The DNA here is from genome assembly GCA_963942565.1 of Maea johnstoni. Taxonomy (NCBI): domain Eukaryota; kingdom Metazoa; phylum Annelida; class Polychaeta; order Spionida; family Magelonidae; genus Maea; species Maea johnstoni. The sequence goes on from OZ012687.1 coordinate 27,240,377, forward strand.
AAACATACACCTTCAAATAACAATTTGCATAGGATAATTATCACAGATGAATTACCTTGTTAGCGTACAAAGCAAGTGCACTTTAAGTGTTTCTAAATAAAATGCTGTTGGAGGGATAAGGCTAGTACGTTTTGCTCTTGAAAACATACACCTTCAAATAACAATTTGCATAGGATAATTATCACAGATTAATTTCCTTGTAAGCGTACAAAGCAAGTGTACTTTAAGTGTTTGAATTTGAATCTACCCTAATCTTATATCTCACTATTTCATTCATATTTGGAGACTTTATTTTATATTTGATAATCTTCTAAGAGTAAGTTGTTCTCATGTAAGCCTAATCTTTACCTTGGATGAAGAAAAGAATGGATATGAAGGGAGCGATCAATTACTATATGCGCTATAGTGATTTGCTGGACTCATGCCAGGAGTCACTGACTGGCAGCAGCGCGTGGTCACGTGGGAACAAGGACCAATCAGGGCTCTCGTATCGATTACATTACTGAGAAACCTGATCTCCACCATCAGCTATCTCCATTGGCTATTAGGGGGCTATTATTTGACACTTGTTGAGGCTAGCATGTTCAGGTTGACTGGCTGGTTTCGAATCCACTTGTGTTTGGTCATCTAAGTCTTTACTGATGTGTAATATATATTTCAGGAGTTTTGGAAATGCTCTGGGTAACTGTCTAGGTGACAAAGACTATCTGAAATGTATTGGAAAGGCGCCCAAACCTGTAAGTACAGTACATTTATTGTGATGTCTAAAATACTGTAGAATAGGAAATGATTCCGAAAATGTAATTAATCCAAATTTACCAAATTAGAAAATCTCGGTATAATTAAATTCGGAATCAAATCTGCCCCCATCATTGTTGATGTGTAATAATTACTGTTTAGTAACATTAAATTTGGAAAGGTCATTTTTGTACAAATTCGGTATATTTGCACCTCAGATTAATTTCCTATTCTACAGTATAAATGTCTTCAATACCAACTGCTAGGACTCCAATATCAGAAATTGGTGACATTGCATATATATAATCAAAACAATAGTGATATGCTGTTTATCAGTAATATAACAAGGAGACTTATTCTACTAAAAGGCGTTCCATGGAGTTGGAATTTGCACATTTGAGCATTGATGAGGGGCTGTCTTTTTAATCAAGCTTATTCTTAACCCTCCAATGCTAAGGCTATTTTCATCCAAAGCACAAGATGCAAAGATTTCTGAAAACCATCTAAACCCTATCATGTTGGTATTCGTTGGATAGCTCTCACTGAGTACTCTCAGATGAGTACCCACATGCTGGAGTTTCAACCATTTTTCAGTTTTTTTGCATCATTTTGTGTTGGCCAAATTAGTTACCAGCAGCATACGGATTAAACAAAAAGAGTTTAAACTGTCCAAGAAATTGATATTTAGTGAGAATCTAAAGAAACTACTCCAACCGACCAATACATCATTCATTCCAAATCTTTCAGATGAAAGCATAATTGGGAATATATTTGTATGAGAAATGTTCATCAGAGCATTTCAACTACCCTTCAAATATTTTGAAAATTTATTTTTAATTTACAGGTTGTAAAAAAGTTATGGAAGATATTGAGAACAATTTAAGAACAGTATGTTAAGCATTTATGGGTTAATTGGCAATCCCTCTATTTGACGTCTTAGTTTGAGATCTTGTTCAGCCTGACGTTCAGTATAATTATAGATTAAACGAACCATTCACCCTTCCAATGCTGAGGCTACTTTTGTCTAAAGCACAACGATGCAGAGATTTTTGAAAACCATCTAAACCCTGTAATGTTGGTATGCATTGGATAGCTCTTGCTGAGTACTCTCGGAGTACCCAACTTTTCAGGTTTTTTGGGTATTTTTGTATTAGCCAGATTCGTCACAAGCAACACCAGGGTTAAAAAATCTTTTTATATATTTATTGGTTCATTTCCAACTCTTTCCAGCCTGTGAGGACCTATGAAGTTTCTGAGATGAAGTCCGAGGAGGAGGATAAGAGTATTAAAGAGAGTCGCTACAAGCGCCCCCCTCTAGATGCTGCAGTAACAAATACAGTGTCTCGTGACGCAACCATTAATAGACCCTCAACATCTGTGGCTGTGAATGCACAGAGTAGTAATAATAACCAACCTGGAAATACCAGGGAGACAAAAAAAGAAATGGATTTAAACACCAACCCGCATCACCCAGCAGTTACACGGAGAAATAGCCTACCGGATAGACCATCAAATGCGAGGCATGCTGGTGTGGTCAGTAACAATATAATCGAACAAAAATCGGATGTAGGAAAAACGGCTCCGGTGACTACTCCTGAATCTAATACTAGTGGACTCGAACCTAAAGTTGTGCAAACTACATGTAGAAGGAGTAGTCTCCCTGAAGGTGCTATGAATCCTATGAAAGTGAACAGTGGGAATGATGGTAGAAATACCCCATCGCTGACCAAGCAGACCACTGTTCTAAGTGGGAGTGGTCAAAGTGGAGGGGTTGAGACTGGGGGGCGTGTAAAGGAGCCGGATAGGAGGGACAGTGTGCCGGACATCAGGGCTCCCGGGGCTGCTGCTTCGCATGGCCCTACGGTTTCCCCTCCTACTGCGGGACACGATACAGTAAATCACACAAGCAACGTCACAAAACAGGATAGGTAAGCCTATGTAAAGACAGATTCAGTAAACAGGCACCGACATAATGTAAGTATTGCCCACTTGCTCCATCAAGTAAATTTTTGAAGAGGATTTTCGGGGAAGTACAATTTAGTTCGCAATTACTCAAATGGGCAAGCTGATTTTCTGAACACTTCACATTTCCATATAGAAAATGACACAAATACCATGAAATATACAAACAATGCAACAGAATTAAAAAGAAAATGTGTTTTATTTTTTCAAATCATTAAGTCCATGATAAATAATGCATGCCATTCTAGCATATGTTGTACATATTTCGGGCAAGCCTAGCCCGACATGATAAGTCAGTTCTGAAACCCATGTTGGTGCCTGGTAAATGTTAAAGCCTGCCTCCCAGACCAGATTCAGAAATGTCATACTATGTGGATAGATTGCATGTCAGTTATCGAGAGTATTCAGTTGATAATCTGCAACCCCCTCATCTCGCAATCATATGAACTAAATAAGCGGATAGATAATGGTTTTATACTACTAGCAGCCCAAGCCAGTCTCGAATACATGAATAGTTATTTGTTTATTTTTGTTGTAAACATATTTTTGCATTTTGCTCCTAAATTTTGTATGAAAGTGGGCACCTAGGGAATTTTTTCAATTTCCCCAAAGAGGTAGATACTTTCAGATTACCTAGAATGCATCTTTAACTCCCGAAAAAAAATTCCTCACCAACTATTGATCAAAAATGAGGACTGAAGTAATTGATTTTTAAGTTGCTTTCAATGTTTCAGCTTAGGTCATATTGCGATTAGATAGACACTTGAGACCGGAAATAATGCTTACTCTTTGCGAATAGTTTCGAGGGCTCTTTCAATTGCAGACTGCCCGTAGACAGCCCCCAACAGCACCACATGTTTATGTATAATAATGACCTGGCTAACCTGCTAATGGGGTTTCAGCTTCGACTCAAACCTGCAACCTCACACTTGGCAGCCAGGCTTCATAATCACTAGGCAGGGTTCGAATTTCCCAGGGGAATATGCCCTTAGATTTTGCTGTGGGCCCCTAGATTTTTAAGAATATGAGCCTAAAATAGTATTAAACAGAAATCCTGTTTTTGACCACTATTTTTTATCAAAAGACCTTTTCGGGCCCCTAGCCTAAAATCTAAGTGTCAGACTCTGCTAGGCCACTGGAGATCCGTCAAAATAATAACCTCTTTTCTCATAGTTCTTCAGTTCTTCAATCAACCGATATGGACGACTCGGAAAAACTCCAGAGGAAGCTGCGACAGAGACAGAAGCAGCTGGAGTTCCAACAGAAGTTGAAGCAAAAACAACAAGCACAGTCTTCTCCACAGCACAGCATGGGTAAGAGGCAAGGCTATTATTCAAAGCAGGGACTTAGCCAGGACCCGTCCTACCTGTCTTTTGGACAGGTAGTTTCCTGAAAACCTCCTTTTTGGACAGGCAAACATTTCTATAATGATTTTTCAATTTTGACTTTTGGGTTGAAATAACCAACTATTTTCCTAACAAACCAACTTCTAGGACATGGCTGAAGTGTAAAATGCCATTTTTTGACAGACTAGGCTATTAAATGTAGCTGTTATAAGGATTTGAAGTAGATAAGTAGTTAAATCTGGACAGGCAGAAATTTTGAAATTGCTGTTTTGGACAGGCATTTTTGAAATCCTGGCTCAGACCCTTTTTTAAAGACTACAGTTTTAACCCTGGTCCTGCTGAACCCAGAAATATGTGGGAGACACTAACTAACCTGCTGCGCATAGCCAGGAAATATCTGCATGCACTTGCTGACCTGCTAATGACCATTCTTTGAGTTAGTCCATAGGACCACCTACAGAGCCTGTACATGAGCCAAAGCAGCTCCATTTTGAAGATCCTCCCAACTAGACCTACTTTTTGACTTATGGCAAGTTGGGTGTAACTCCCCAAGTTGTGCCCCTAAAACCCCTTATTGTCAATTTTGTCCCTGGGTACCAAAAACAATGCAGTTGGACAAAGGTTGAAAATATTAAGCTTTTCACATAATAGTGCACCAGATGGCAGAAGTCTTTTAGTAAAGCACATTAGTAAATATTAAACTTGAAAAAAGAGTTGAAGACGAGCCATTACATTAGATGGAAGTATACACAATAATTGAACATGTTGTGATCAACATTTCTGTCTTGTTCCTTTTCCAAAATATATTTTGATTTGTAAAATATTTGCAAACTGTGAAGATCTATGGGCGCTATGGGCATGAATGGGTTACTAATTAGTAACACAATTGGTTATATTTGAATATGTATTCTATTGTTTTCTGCTTGGTTTCAGTGCTAGAACACCCTAAGGCTACATCTACCCCAGTTTCTGTGCCTCCAGCAGATTCTAGGGCCAGCAATGCAGGCGGAGGAGATATCTTGAGGGCAGCAGAAACTGGGTTATATTTGAATATGTATTCTATTGTTTTCTGCTTGGTTTCAGTGCTAGAACACCCTAAGGCTACATCTACCCCTCCAGCAGATTCTAGGGCTAGCAATGCAGGCGGAGGAGATATCTTGAGGGCAGCAGAAACTGGGTTATATTTGAATATGTATTCTATTGTTTTCTGCTTGGTTTCAGTGCTAGAACACCCTAAGGCTACATCTACCCCAGTTTCTGTGCCTCCAGCAGATTCTAGGGCCAGCAATGCAGGCGGAGGAGATATCTTGAGGGCAGCAGAAACTGGGTTATATTTGAATATGTATTCTATTGTTTTCTGCTTGGTTTCAGTGCTAGAACACCCTAAGGCTACACCTACCCCAGTTTCTGTGCCTCCAGCAGATTCTAGGGCTAGCAATGCAGGAAGAGGAGATATCTTGAGGGCAGCAGAAACTTGGTTATATTTGAATATGTATTCTATTGTTTTCTGCTTGGTTTCAGTGCTAGAACACCCTAAGGCTACATCTACCCCAGTTTCTGTGCCTCCAGCAGATTCTAGGGCCAGCAATGCAGGCGGAGGAGATATCTTGAGGGCAGCAGAAACTTGGTTATATTTGAATATGTATTCTATTGTTTTCTGCTTGGTTTCAGTGCTAGAACACCCTAAGGCAACCTCCACCCCTCTAGCAGATTCTAGGGCCAGCAATGGAGGAGATGGAGATATCTTGAGGGCAGCAGAAACTGGGTTATATTTCAATATGTATTCTATTGTTTTCTGCTTGGTTTCAGTGCTAGAACACCCTAAGGCTACCTCCACCCCAGTTTCTGTGCCTCCAGCAGATTCTATGGCCAGCAATGCAGGAGGAGGAGATACCTTAATGGCAGCAGAAACCTTCGGTAAGTCTTGAATTATAACCCATTATTGCTCACAGCGGCCAAAACCAAATCATGCATACTTTAGTAGAAGTAGTAGTAGTAGAAGTAGTAGTAGTAGTAGTAGTAGTAGTAGTAGTAGTAGTAGTAGTAGTAGTAGTAGTAGAAGAAGTAGTAGTAGTAGTAGTAGTAGTAGTAGTAGTAGTAGTAGTAGTAGTTGCTGTTGTTGTTGTAGTGGTAGTAGTAGTAGTAGTAGTAGTAGTAGTAGTAGTAGTAGTAGTAGTAGTAGTAGTAGTAGTAGTAGTAGTAGCAGTAGAAGTAGTAGTAGTAGTAGTAGTAGTAGTAGTAGTAGCAGTAGAAGTAGTAGTAGTAGTAGTAGTAGTAGTAGTAGTAGTAGTAGTAGTAGTAGTAGCAGTAATAGCAGCAGCAGCAGCTGCAGAAACAGCAGGAGTAGTAGTAGTAGCAGTAGAAGTAGTAGTAGTAGTAGTAGTAGTAGTAGTAGTTGTAGTAGTAGTAGTAGTAGTTATAGTAGTATTGTTATTATTATTATCATTATTATTATTATTATTATTACTATTATTATTATTATTATTATTATTATTATTATTATTATTATTATTATTATTATCATTATATACATAATTATTGTGTTTGGTGTTTCCCCATTGCAGATGATCCAGAACTCTGGAACCAAACCTTTGACCAGGATGATCTGGAACATATGGCCACTGACGACTCTTCTAAGGAGAATCCTGGTCAACAACAGGGAAGCCACGGGATGGTCACCAGGACCAAAAGTCCTCAGAAAGCTGCTCAGTGTATGCCCACAAAATTTCCTTCCAACCCTAACCATGGCCGACGACATCCAATCTATCAGAATAGCATGGGACCTCCAGGTATTATACTATTCTATAGATCTAGCATTTGATAAGGCCTAAAGAAATTAATTGTTTGTAACGGCCCGAAAAAAAATAGGGTAGGTAGGTCGGTAAAAAAGTATAATTTGCATTATTTTTTTTGTCAAAAATGTGTGTTTTATGCATGTTTTACGTTGGATGGGCGATAAAAACTTTCAGGTAGGGATTTTTTTGAATAAAAACTTGTTAGGGTAGGGTTACAGGAAACAAACAATTTTTTTAGGCCTAAGCAGTAACAAGAACATTTTGCTCATTCTTAATCTTGGGTATGCCCTGATATGATAGCTGAGTGGTCTAGGGTATTGCTACTGACTGCTCACTATCTCTCACCACTGCCCGATTCAAAGCTTGGTAGGGCATGTGATAAAGTTGCCAGTGACATGGGTTTAGGCAGTGGTTTTTGCTGGGTACTCCAGTTTCCTCAATTAATTTCAACTGGATTGTCACCAAATAGCCAAATTATGGCAGGAGAAGTGCTGATGATAAAAATTCAGTTAGACAAAATATTTTCTTTTTTTGAACGAATTAGATGAAAGTGAAGTAAAGGAAATTGAGCTATCAATAAATAAAGTGGTTATTCGATGCATACTGTTGTTTATTTATATTCTGTTATGAAGAGGTATTGAAGTGACATCCTTCGTTTTTTAATATCCTCCTGTATTTACTGTGAATAAAAGCTTGCCAATGCTATGACAATAGGAAATTTGTAGTAAGTCATATCTGAAAAAAAATGTTTGAAATTTCTCTATTTTTCTTGTTAGTTACTATTTTTCATACATTTCTTTCAGCCCCTTGTGGTAAAAGAAGGAGAGTGGACCAAACATAGTGAAGAGAGCACTTAGTTTCTGACTTCACCACTAGGTGGCATTTTAGGATGAGAAAGTTATCCTATCAACAGCTACTTCTCTACTAGCGAGGACATTGCCCATAGTTCTCTAGATGGCCACTAGGTGTCTTCCTAAAAGGTAGATCTCTAGAATAAGGCTAGAATAAGATGATGCATGACTTGTCAGTTCGGACAGGACATCCTAAGATTATTTAGAGCTAGGGATTTGTACCGGTATTCGTTACGATACAAATATTGATATCATATTAGGAAAAAATACCGTATCGTTTAAGGTTTATGATACCGATTCTGCTTAAAGATACAAAATTGACTCAACTGCTACCTGGAAGTCGATTCGCTATTCATAAACAAAATATTTGAAGTTGAGAGTGTAAAATCTAATATTAAATCAAGTCTCTGAGAGGGAGGAAATATCTTTAACAATATCATTAAGATAGTACTGTATAGTCAGGGAAATGTCAAATTTGAATCTATCAATTTGTTTTTATCCCATTTACACTCAGAGCAGCCAAAACAGGCCTGACAATTTTGGAAATATTTTTCTAACAAAAGCAATTTTTGGAAATATTTTGAATGAGAAATGTTGATAAGAAGCTAAACAACAACTCTCCTTCAACTATTTCGTAAACTTTAGCTTAATTCCCAAGTTATTTTGAAAAGTATGAAAGTAGCAGACGATACTTTCTAGAGGATCTCTGAGTGTAAATAGGTTAAAGGTACCAATCCCTATTGAGAGCACCACATACCTCAGAGGTGTCCAATTTCTGAAGTCCTGGACCACAGATAATTGGTCCAGGAGCACAACTATTTTTGGTGGGCACTCTGTGACAATTATTTTGAATATTGTCACCAGGTGACACGACTATATCAGCCATTGTAGCAATAATAAAGACCTAGATCAGTCAATGGGTGGTATCAAGAAATGGAGTTTATGCATTTTCTTAGTACACTCTGTATTTATAAATGCAAGCGAAACTTCTAATATACTCATTTGGTCATGCTTCCCGAAAATTTAGTAAAACAGTGATTAAAAGATGTGTCACTTTATGGAGGAAATCTTAAGCATGAATTGGTTTAATTGGAATGTCAGCTTTAACCCTTATACTGGTGGTGGCTAACTTTGCCAGTACAAAATGGTTAAAAAAAGCTGGAAAATGACTGAAACCCTGGCACATGGGTACTAATCTGAGAGTATACTCAGTGAGAGCTTTCCAATGAATACCAACATTGCAGGGTTTAGATGGTTATCACAAATCTTTGCATCCATGTGCTTTGGACAAGAGTAGCCTCAGCATTGGAATTGTTAAGCTCAGTTGTCCTAGTATCCCAGTTAGATCCTGGTCTGCTGTACAAATATAGTTAGAGGTCATCTCAATAGATGGCGCTACAGTACAACCATTGCTGTGAAGTCTGAGATATATTTGGCTTGACAGAATAGAGGGGTAGACCGGATGCTCTCAGACATCATGTTAAATGAACTAGATACTAACCTTTTTTGCATAGGGATTTTTTGGTGGTCACCTGGGGTATATTGCTGGTCTGCCTAAGAGAAGAGATGACCCACGTGACCCCTAAAATCACCCCTTACTTAGATGTTGGTACTCAGTTCTGGGCTAGAAGTCAACTGAATGGAAATTTGTTTGTGTTGCTCTCAATAGGTGTCACTCTATTGCTATATTGGCCTCCACATGCATCATTTAAAGGCTGCGGTAGATTTGCCTTCTGAAGTAACTTTAAAATTTCAAGAGAACACAATTAATGTGAATTCTCCAGAATAATTCAGTTATAAAACGAACTATGATAATATATTGATGAAACGAGACGTGAATTTCAATATTTGTCTTCCATGATAAACTCTTTGACATAGATATATCAACTATTGTATACCGTGTTGATATTGTCACAGTTTAATTAGTGCGTACTTTGCACAACCCTGGAGTTCGCATTTATTAAACTATGCACCATTATTTGGACATCCGATCCCTATACTAGTATTGATGCTGACAAGATAGGTTGTCATTAAACACCAGTATGCATTAATCAAATTGTGCATCAAAGGCAGCTGCCTGCTGAGTGCATCATTTCATATGCCTAAAATTAACACAGTATAAAGTTATTGTTTACTTTTGTATAAATTTCACAATTGCGCCTCCACTATTAATGCTACTTCTAAATGAAATGTAGGCATATATACCCTAGCAGAGAAACAAGAAATGACTTCTTGTCTCTCACCCGAATAAAGAAAGGGAGTGAATTGTATATTTATTTCACTGTTTTGATAAAGATGATATTATAATCATGAAGTGGTTTACCTCATTTAAATATATTTCATTCATTTTTTGTGATTACTCATTCATATATACATTGTAAATATCTTTCATGAATAAAATGTACAGAGCTGTCATGCAAATATATATCATTTATGTCTTTTTCATACTGATATGGGGTCCAAGAAGGGCTAACTAAGAACTCTCGGGCAGGAATTTCGTAATTTCGATTATCATCACTTAATCTGCCATATTTTCTCGCATGCCCAGGCCAGGATTCAAAGCAGGCAGTGACGAGAGACAGCTAAAGGATGACCTTGAATGCCTTTGACCCGTTCATACCTGTCAAGTCCAAATCTCCTGACCATTTTGCTAACAAAAAGCAATTTTCAGAAGATATTTCAAGGGAAAATGTTAATCAGACACTAAACAACGATCCTCTTTTGTTTAGTTAAAAAGTTATTTTTAAAAGAAAATTTGTGCAGACGACCCATATCACAGACATCTGTAATGAATTGGTTAATTAAGTAGCAGGGATAGTGAGGGAGTTATAGCTGGAGGGTCAGCGACACCCCCCCCCCTCCTACGTCACCCCCCAGCTGCTAGATTTTCCCCCTGACTTCCCCAGTGTCCACACACACTAGTCCAGCAGCGCAACACCGGCCAGACGGAAAAACTACAGCATGGTGTGGGGTTACTGCTGTGTCCAGTGGGTCTGGATTCACACTTCCATCTGCGTCATCTGGCAGACCTGCTGTCTTCTGGCCCAGACACCCTCCAGCAGGGTGTCATCATAGCCTGCAACAACTAATGACAAAAATGATTATGATAATGATAATAGTAATGATGATAATAATAATAATGATACTAATAATAATGATACTACTACTACTACTACTACTACTACTACTACTACTACTACTACTAATAATAATAATAATAATAATGATGATAGTATCATTATCATTAGTAGTAGTAGTAGTAGTAGTAGTAGTAGTAGTATCATTATTATTAGTATCATTATTATAGATAATGATGAGAATAATGAAAATAATAATAATGATAATAATTGTAATATTATTATTATTATCATCATTATTATTATCATTATTATAAATGATGATAATAATGATAATAATAATAATGATAATAATAATGATAATAATAATAATAATGATAATAATAATAAAAATAACAACAATAGTAATAATAATGATAATAATAATAATAATGATAATAATAGATAATGGTGATGATAATGATAATCATAACAACTTTCCAAAAAGCTACTTAACTATTTTGATAATTAGTAGTAGTAGTCCTTTAACATAATAAAACTCCTCAATAACTCTTTATCAGCTTATAGGACTTACTTTTGCCTCCAGGCCATGAATTTGAAGAATCTGAGCTGCTTTACAACTAGAACAATCCATTGGTCTTAGTGTCCATCTGGAATATTCTTTACCGTGCAAAGGCCAGTTTGTAAAATGCTTAACTTTATAGAAAAGATATCTTAACTAATGTAACAATATGTTTTAACCTTGAACATTTACTGAATACCGGCAGTTCAATTCATGGATACTTTTCACAACCTGAAGTTCGCATTAATTTAACTGCACACCATTATATTTGGACATTTTCTATGCCAGACAGAACAAGATAGCTTAATTGTCATTCAACACCCAAATGCAAAAATTAAACTGAGCATCAAAGGCAGCTGACTGCCGGGCACAATACTTCATGTGCGCAAAATTAACATGTTATGCAATGAATTGAAATATTTTCTAATTAATGCTACTTTTTGAGAAATATCACTTAAACTGTCAAGCAGTTTTGGCTGCCACAGGTATGAATAGGTTAAAACAGAACCAGTGTTTTTATATTGAAGCCTCATATTATTCAATTTGTCTTATCAAAATAGCTCATTTGTGTGTTAATTGGTGTTTGATGAGAGATAGGGGTGCTGTAGTGTGTTATAGAAAACTTTTTCTTTGGTGCATCTTTTTCATTGTGTGAGAATATGCCCATTAGCCTTACTCTTCCAAGCATTTAGGAATTAATTTGTGTTAAAAAACAGAAAACTAAGTTGTTTAATTGGTGTCGAATGAGAGATAGGGGTGGTGTTGTGTGTGTTATAGAAACCTTTTTCTGTGGTGTATGTTTTTTATTGAGGGAGAATATGGCCATTAGTCATAATATTCCAAGCATTTACTACTTAGTTTGTATTGAAAAATACAATTTGTCTTTTCAAAATAGCTCACTTGTGTTTCAATTAAAAGAGCCTTCAAGAATTTAGTTTCAATTTGATGTGTTGAAAAATACACAATGAAGCTGTTTAATTGGTGTTGAATGAGAGATAGGGGTGTCGTAATGTGTGTGATAGAAAGCCTTTTCTGTGGTGTATGTTTTTCATTAAGTGAGAATATGGCCATTAGCCTTAAAATACGAAGCATTTAGTACTGAATTTGTGTTGAAATATACAAAAGTAAGTTGTTTAATTGGTGTTGAATGAGATATAGGGGTGGTATAATGTGTGTTGTAGAAAGCTTTTTCTGTGGTGTATGTTTTTCATTAAGTGAGAATATGGCCATTAGCCTTAAAATACGAAGCATTTAGTACTGAATTTGTGTTGAAATATACAAAAGTAGGTTGTTTAATTGGTGTTGAATGAGAGATAGGGGTGGTGTAATGTGTGTTATAGAAAGCTTTTTCTGTGGTGTATGTTTTTCATTGAGTGAGAATATGGCCATTAGCCTCCGTAGGGGGTGTCTGGGGTCTTATGTCCCAGCTGTCAGATGTGGAATTCTGATAACAATAGGTCAGGGCAAGAACTTGTTGATTTCATACAGGAATGCATGAAGAAATATGCAGCCACCCACATGTGGCGGTAGACCACAACAAGCATGCGCTCGCTTGAAATTGACGCAAATGTGAAAAAAGTTAGTTTTTGTTCATTGACTGACTGAGCTTTTAGTTTTTGGGTTAACCCTTTTATATCCCATTCACATTCAGAGCGGCTAAAACGGGCCTGACAATTTTGGAAATATTTTTCCAACTAAAGCACTTTTTGGAAAACGTTTGAAGGAGAAATGTTAACTATAAGTCAAACAACAACTCTCCTCCAATTATTTTGTAAACTTTCGCTTTATTCGCAAGTTATTTTCAAAAGTATGAAAGTAGCAGATGATACCTTCTAGAGGAACTTGGAGTGTAAATGGGATATCATGTGTGCCATTTACCCATCAATACTTAACAGTTAATCTTAAAATTGTCACCTGTATCTTTGATACTTTTGACAGTCTAACTTGAATTAGGAATGATTTTTCAAAAAATTTGAAGGAGAGTTTTTGTTAGTGTTCTGAAAAACATTTCCCCCCCAAATATTTTCTCATCTGCGCTTTTGCCCACAAGATTTCATTAAAATCGCCAGGCTGCTTTTGGCCACTGTGAGTATTAGTTTTTAGTCTGTTCATTTACTCACTTAAAAAGCCTTAGTTTTTTGGTTAACGCTCTAATGCACTCAATTAAAATTGACACAAGTGTGAAAAGTTAGTTTGTTTAAGTCAGTTCATTGACTTACTAAGCATTAGTCAACCCATTAATGCTCACAGCAGCCAAAGACAGCCTGACAATATTAATGAAATCTTGCAGGCAAAAGCTACGTTTAAAAAATATTTAAAGGGTGAATTTTGCTAACAACTCTCCTTCAAATATTTTGTAAAATTATTCTGAATCCCATTTATGAGCATAGTGGATCTAAAGGCCACCACTCTCTAAAGGCCCTGCAATGATATCCTACAAATAAAACCATGTATTGGAAAACACTTGAATGATAAATCTTCATTAGAATCAAATAAGCAATAATGAGTGAACCCATTCATGTCCGGTGCTCCTCCTTGGAAGGATCTTCTGGATCTATGGTACTTTTGGAAATAATTTAGGAATGATTTGATTTTATTTTCGGTCTAGTAAGTTGTATATTACATCGCATTTGGCACACAGAAAAATCATATATAAAGGTGACTAGTTGGAGTCATTAACTGCTATGCAATAGAATTCTAACCAGACACAGGATATGTACACTAAAAGTTAGAAACTTATTTCCATAGAATAATACCTGTATTCACTAAATATTTAAATGAGAGCTGTTGGCTGAGTTCTGATTAATGTTATTAAGGTTAACATTAACGTTCTTCAAATATTTTCAACATTTTTTTTTCATAGAGATATCACCAAAATAGTTAGGCCATATTTGGACCTGAAAGGGTTAAGCATAAATAGTGTGGTAACTAAGAAAAGAACAAGGTTTTTTAAACTGTAAAGAATTAAATAAAGGCAGCACCACAAAAAACATTTACTAGCTATTGATTATTCAATACTCTGCCTCCTGGTGGCTTATGTCAAAACTAAAATGGACATTTCTCTGCATAAGTTTTACAATAACTTTCTGCATGACTGAGTATCATACAAAAATAATACCGAATAAATTTGCTTTTGATTCAGTATGTGAATTAGACGTTCCTGCTGTTTAGTTTGGTCTGGATAGGTTTTTTTGTGTATTAATTTATTTGCTATTAGTCTTAAGGCTATTTCTCAGCAACATGTGTTCAAGAGAAAGCTGCAGCCTATATATTAACCCATTAATGCTTAAGAGTTCCTCCAGTAAGTATCGTCAGGATGTATGGTATTTTTGACAATAACTTTGTTATTAAGAATGATTTAACAAAATATTTGAAGGAGAGTTGTTGGTAATGTTTAAATTAACATTTCCCTATCAAATATTTTTCTAATTATGCTTTTGCCTACAAGATTTCATCAAAATTGTCAGGCTGTTTTTGGTCGCTGTGAGCATTGATGGGTTAACCCATTCCTACCTGGAGATCTACTTGACATGTGTCGTCTGGACCTATGATACTTTTGAAAGAAACTACAGTAATCATAAATTCATAAAATATTTGAAAGAGAGTTGTAGGAGGTGCTCTGCTCAGCATTTTTTCATCATTTTTTTTTCTGGAAATCGCTTTTATTAGAAAGATATCACCAAAATAGTCAGATGTTTTTTTGGCGCTACAGGCCCTGATGTGGTTATCAACACTCCATCTGACATTATAGTAACCCAGATAATGTTATTAGCCTTGTGTGTGAAATACTTGGCATAGTCTTATTGT
Organism: Maea johnstoni; assembly: GCA_963942565.1. Classification (NCBI taxonomy): domain Eukaryota; kingdom Metazoa; phylum Annelida; class Polychaeta; order Spionida; family Magelonidae; genus Maea; species Maea johnstoni. The sequence goes on from OZ012687.1 coordinate 27,255,515, forward strand.
GGAGGAAAAAAAATAAATGAATTCCTCAAGCAGCTGAAGGTACTTTGAAGCTACAGTTGTGCTTTCGCCTTGACCGTGATAACAGTAACATCTCTGTAGGAGGTCTAGATGTAGACTAGGCTGCTAGTCCCTGAAATGTTAACCCATGAAATGCGATAGAAATTGTCGTCTGGAATTCTGATACTTTTGACAATAATTTAGGATTATTTCACAAAATATTTGAAGGAGAGTTGTTATTAATGTCCCGATTAACATTTCTCTATCAAATATTTTCCTGATTATACATTTGCCTGCATAATTTCATCAAAATTGTAAGGCTGCTTTTGGCCGTTGTGAGCATTTATGGGGTTAATATTATCACCTAGAATTTCATAATTTCAATTTATCAATTTTCCAGCCATTTTAAGGCTGATTCGTGACTAGCCAGTTGTAAGTAGCGGAGGAAACATGAGTACTCGCAGAAAACCACCAGAAAACCACCACCTAAACATCAGTCACTGGCAACTCTCTAACATGCCTCAACCAGGATTCGAACTCAGGCAGAGTTGAGAGACTGTTCCTCATTCCCCTCTGAGTAAGACAATTGATGAAATACTGTCAATGGTATAGTACCAGCAATGGCCCATAGATGGCATCATATAGTTCTCCTATCGTTAATGGTCATACTCAAACAGAGCCCTCTATCCACCTGGTGAGATGAATGTAAACTAATTTGACCAGTCTAACCAGCTTGACCGCTATGCCCTATAACACATATATATATGATATAAGATGCAGGAGAATGCACTTAGACAATTTAAATTTTGGAAACTTCCTTGGGGGTAATATCATTACCCCCAAGGAAGTTTCCAAAATTATGATCATTATTGAATTCAGGAGCAGTGACTTTGTGACTTTAGCTGGCATTCAAGAAGGGGTTTAGCCACCTTAATGCATCCGGCGTGTCATTTGGACACACAGATCACTGTTTTTTGCCAGTTTGGACACCCAAATCTTTAGGTCAGGATTTGCTGATGATGACAATTTTAGAAGATAGTGCATGTGGTGTCACTCCTACAGTACAAAGAAAGCAGTTGCTGGCATAAAAAAGCAAAATCTGTAGATATATATATATGGTTTATTTCATTGGTAGTGTGAACGTAATTTGTACCACACTTTGGACACCCAAAAGTCTATGAAACCTTTGTTTGGACACCCTGTTTCCAAATCCTGGCTAAGACCATGCACTCAAGACAGTCCAGCTATGCGGGTATGGCCTAGGGATACCGAGATAAACTCCAGACGGGCTGCCAATTCCACAAATTAACTAGCTCATCTGGGCTACCAAACCATGCAAACTATAGACTAATATGCTGCTAGTGGCTGCCCCTTGGAAATTTTACCCATTCAACCCTATGGAGGCCAAAATGTCTTGACCATTTTGGTAATCTTTTTGTAACCAGAACAAAAGTTTGTGTAGAATATTAGAAGAAGAAATGCTTATCAGAACCTAACCTACAACTCTCCTTCAAATATGTTGTTAATTTTTTAATATTACCAGTTATTTTCAAAAGTTTCATATGTCAAAACGTCACTTGTCAAGCAGATCTCTTGGTATGATTGGGTGAAACAGAACTTAACCCATTAATGCTCACAGCAGCCAATACCAGCCTTACAATTTGGATGAAATCTTTCTTCTTAAAGCATCATTGGCAAAATATTTGAAGGGGAAATGCTGATCAGAACATTACCAACAACTTTCCTTCAAATATTTAGTAAAATTATCCTCAATTCAAGAGTTTCAGTCAAAAGTATCTAAGATCCAGACGACAATTTCTGGAAGAACGCTTAAGCATCAATGGTTAAAATGAGGCCCTAAATATGAAACCCTACATAGTTTTTATGCTGCAGTTGTGGTTAGGAAGTTCATTGCTCCCTCTTTGCATTTCTAACCAAAGACACGTCGAAAGCGCTACACAAAGTTTCATATTCGGGTTGGATCATTGAGACACAGGAGGTCATAATTTGACCCAATCGTTACCTCTGTACCAGATGTCGTCTGGACCTATTTTACTTTTGAAAATAATTTAGAAATAAAGCATGATTTTACAAAGTATTTCAAGGAGATTCGTTTGTAGTGTTCTGTTTAACATTTCTACTTCGAATATTTCCTGTACTATACCAACATATCAGGGGTTTAGATGTTTTTCAAAAATCTTTGCGTCCTTGTGTTCGGAAAAAAGTAGTCTCAGTATTGGAAGGGTGAATATATAACAAAATATAAGGGTTAATATATAACAAAGTAAAACAGTAATATATAATGAAGTAAAAGAGTAAAGTAGTCCCAGCACTGGAAGGGTTAATATGTAACAAAGTAAAACACAGTAACGCCTAGTATCTAGGCTAGATTGTATGTAGGATTGTACAACACATGTTCATTATCCCCATGGCCTTCAGGGGCCCACACAGTACCCTGGTCTGTATTTACCCTTGCTGCTTTATCTACAAGATAGGGGTGCTATCAGCAGCGGCTTAGCTACCTGTGATCCTGGGATATCTGAGTGTAAATAGCACATCAATGCCTGACAGGGTTATTACCTGTAATATGTGTGACTTGCATGTCCACTGGACTCCACCTCCCTGGCTCAGGCCTCGGCCTGTGCCACGCTCAGAGATAATGCAATAGCACAACCATAAATAGTATTTAGTGGCAGAGATTGTAATGCAAAACCTAAGTGTTTAAGCCCCACACATTCAGCATTCAAGGTTATTCTCAAGCTACGTTAATTTTATAACATTCTTTTTGATAGTTGTGTCATTGTTCACAAGCTTATTCTCAAACTATGTGATTTTCTTTTGGTAAGTTATGAATCTTTCACACAAATTCATGACTTAATATCACAGTGTAATGATTGAATTTGAATTATGTTTGCTATTTTTTTGGTGCAGTGAAATATCTTATCTTGATTGACTGATTGAATAGGACACACTGAGTGTAGCCTGGGCAGCCTAGGGTTGTTGTTACTTTATATCATTATTATTGTTATTATTAATTTTATTATGATTACTATTATTATTATTATTATCATTATTATTATTATTATTATTACTATTATTATTATTGTTATTATTGTTATTATCATTATTATTATTATTATTATTACTATTATTATTATTATTATTATTATGATGAGGATTATGATTATCATCATTATAATGATTATCATCATAACCATCATCATTATTGTTATTATTATTATTATTATTATCATTATTATTGTTATTATTTTTATTATGATTATTATTATTATTATTATTATTATTGTTATTATTTTTATTATGATTATTATTATGATGATTATTATTATTATCATTATTATTATTATTTTTATTATTATGATTATTATAATTATTATGATTATGATTATGATAATTTATTATGATTATCATGATTAGTATTATCATGATTATTATGATTATTATCATTAACATCATTATAATGATTATCATCATTCCCATCATCATTATTGTTATTATTATTATTATTATTATTATTATTATTATTATTATTATAATTATTATTATTATTATCATTATTATTATTGTTGTTATTGTTTTTATTATTATTATTATTATTATCATTATTATTATTATTATTATTATCATTATTATTATTATTATTATTACTATTATTATTATTATTATTATTATTATTATTATTATTATTATTATTATGGTTGTAGTCATCATCATTATAATTATCATTATTATCATCACTATTATCATCATTGTTGCTAGTACTTATGGAGTAAAAGTTTAGCATAAAGATTCTGTGCAGACCTTGAAATATCAACCTTCTCTACTTACTTCAATAGATGATAATTTAATTATTTTATGAATATTTTCTGTATTTCTCATTTATTTGAATTGCTTGTAGAGATTTGTGTACAGCTGGTATATTTCCACTGTCACTTTTTGGTTAAATACTGTTGTAATGTAACTAGCTGTCTCTGGTTAAGTGTCAAACTTTAGACGCTGTGCACCCCTCCCAAGCCCGAAGTAACGTGCACATCATGCATCGTCTGTTTTTCCTCATCAATAGGAGACAGTTTGGTCCTCTGCCAAAATCTCAATTACGGCACCAACTACGCAGAATTCAAAAACCTTGACTTTTTGGTGCAGAGTCCATGCAATGTGTCCACCCTTTTCAGCAGATTTATATGTGAGGGCAGTTGTATTGTAGTATAAGCGAGGGATCTACCGTAAATTCTCGCAAATTTAGACCACCCTAAGAATTTGGGCCACTATAATTATTGTGCAAAAAAATCTACGGAAAAATCTTTGCCGCCCTTGATCTATTGCTGGTCGTCATTTAGGGTATTCTGTGCCACTATTACTCTGCTTTGTCTGTTTGTTTGTCAGAAAGCATGGGCCACCCTCATCTCATAAAGATTGTCATTGTCAAAAAGTGTACCAAATTACTGAGAATTTACAGTAACATTTGTATAGTAAATTGTAATTTTAGTCATTAGCTTTATTGTTCTAAATAGGTGTACAGTGTTATTTTTCTCTTTGTAAATCCATACAATTTTGCATGAAAAGTTGATTATTTTGAATTTAGCTACCCTTTGATTTTGGCCATTTCTTTCTTATTTCTTCGCAATACTCTATAATGTTTGTGATTTCTGATTCTGCTTTTGACCTTCAAATGCATGCAAGGTTGTGTCCCTCTATACCTGAGGGAATTGAAAGTCAACAGACCAATAAAAGGACTCTATGATCAAACACAAAGAACTTATTACTGATACCACACAAATCTGAAAAGGTTTTGTGAACAAGCTACCGGACAACATCAAGGCTGCTGATAGTGTGCAAAACTTCAAGACACAGCTGAAAATATTGCTATTATTTCAAAAAGAGTTTATATGACCATATGGAACATTAACATCTTTCCACTGACTATTCTTTATAAAACACTTTTGAATATTATAGGTGGAAAGGTCGCTATATCCAGGGACGTATACATACTTACATGTTATCCATTCTCCCTGCTAATTATCAAATATCAATTATTAGTATTGTTTTTAGAGGTTGACCTACAAAGGTCAACCTATATTGTTTTCGCTTTTGTTGTCTTGCATTCCCGGGGGGGGGGTCCTGGGAGCTGGTTGATGCATTTTCCCTATGTTGTCTTACATGGCTGTTTTGGATTTTTCTAGCCGCATGATCTGGAGAGTGGGGTGTGGTGGGGTCGTTTTGTTTATTGTTTCTGTTAGTGTTGAGTGTGTAGTTTATAATGGTTGTTTCATTTTTTCTGTGGGTTGCCTAGTCTTTTTTTGGTGGATTTTTACGTGTTTATACTTTATGTTTTCTTCACTCTAATACGCTTCTGTAACGCGTCGGGTGGGGCGGCCGTTGGATGCGCATACGTGGGTTTTCTGCATATTTAATGCGATCGGCTAATCACGTGACGGTGCGTGTTGGGGTTTCCCAGCACCACGTGGTTTGTCTCTGGTGAATTATCCAATGAGCGGTCTCACTGCCTCACCGTCACACCACGTGGTACTCTTTCCCGCGGTTTATTAACCAATGAGCGGCTATTTGTATCCCTGTTTGTACTATTCTACTTACGTGTTCATTCACATATTTTTTACATTGGCGAGGTTACGGTCCGCCATTTTGAATATCGGGTTTGACGAAATTTGCACCCCGATTTCAAAGCTTTCGTTTGTGGCCATCTCTAACTCTAAAATTCTGAAACCAAAAGAATTAACAAGCCAAGTATCTATATTATTAAGATTAATTCTTTTGGTTTCGGAAAATCGAAAATACTTTGAGATATTTGTCAACACGCATCGATGATGACGTGTTGACCATGGCGATGAGTACATTTTCAATGGTACCTCGCCGATTCCTGTCAATTTCATCAAGCTATCACCCCCCGATCACAATATGACTACCTACCTGGATAGATGAGATCCTCATCTATCTGATTCAATCATTTTTTAAATTCAACTTCAGGTTGGAAGCGAAAAAATAGCTTTTCGCTACAACCGGAAGTTGATTTTTTTGACATTAGCGAGGTTACGGCATTGATATGCATTGTGTGCATTTCACACAAAAAACATACTTTTTTCAATAAATTGTCACGTCGCCGTTTCTGGGTCAAAATTTACAAATGACCCATCAAAGTGTTCGCAACAAATAGGGCTTTTACCCTATTATCATAACTTGTTGGTTATATTTGTAATTATTGAAAAAAATTGGCGACTTCATCGCAGCCATTTTGCCTATTTATAATTCTGAGCGGGATCTTACCACGTGGTTTGTCTCTGGTGTATTATCCAATGAGCGGTCTCACTGACTCACCGTCAGACCACGTGGTACTCTTTTCCGCGGTTTATTAACCAATGAGCGGCTATTTGTATCCCTGTTTGTACTATTCTACTTACGTGTTCATTCACATATTTTTTACATTGGCGAGGTTACGGTCCGCCATTTTGAATATCGGGTTTGACGAAATTTGCACCCCGATTTCAAAGCTTTCGTTTGTGGCCATCTCTAACTCTAAAATTCTGAAACCAAAAGAATTAACAAGCCAAGTATCTATATTATTAAGATTAATTCTTTTGGTTTCGGAAAATCGAAAATATTTTGAGATATTTGTCAACACGCATCGATGATGACGTGTTGACCATGGCGATGAGTACATTCTCAATGGTACCTCGCCGATTCCTGTCAATTTCATCAAGCTATCACCCCCCGATCACAATATGACTACCTACCTGGATAGATGAGATCCTCATCTATCTGATTCAATCATTTTTTTAATTCAACTTCAGGTTGGAAGCGAAAAAATAGCTTTTCGCTACAACCGGAAGTTGATTTTTTTGACATTAGCGAGGTTACGGCATTGATATGCATTGTGTGCATTTCACACAAAAAACATACTTTTTTCAATAAATTGTCACGTCGCCGTTCCTGGGTTAAAATTTACAAATGACCCATCAAAGTGTTCGCAACAAATAGGGCTTTTACCCTATTATCATAACTTGTTGGTTATGTTTGTAATTTTTGAAAAAAAATGGCGACTTCGGAAAAAAACGGCAAAAACGGCTTTTTGGAATGTTGATTTAGGAACCCTGGCGAAATTCTAAATTTACTTATTAATTTCGCCACTAAAACCGGAAAAAAAGTTTCAACTTCAAGAAAACAGACTCTAAATATTCCATCCTGCCCATTTGTGGATTTTTTTTGTTCCCCACAATCGTAAAAAAACAACTTCGAAAAAAACGGAAGTAGTAAATATTTTTATCGCGATTTCAGCAGTCAGTATATATACCCTTCTCACCATGAGTGTAGTATGCAGTCCTGAAGTTAGCAGACCTTTAACCCTGCCATCAGGATTTTATGTTTAGGTGCAAATAAATTCCTGTGCTGGCACCATGACGGTAAGGTTTTGCCAGGGGTGCACTGTTTAGGTTTGGGGATTTTGGAGCATGCTCCCAGGGGAAAAATTGAAAAGTTTGTGTTTCTGGTGTATTTTTTGGCACTATTAGGTGTGATAAAAAGATAGAGAAATTCAAAGAAAGGGAATTTTTTTAAAAATGCTCTAAAACTGATATTTAATGTCCATTCACAAGCTTGGCTCTTATAGTTCATCATCAGGTAGCAAAATCACATAATCCAGGGGCATATGCCCCTTAAGGGACCATATGATTGATCTTTGTGCATGTTTGCATTCAGGCAGTGTTTGGCCATTTTCTTGTAAAGGTAAGTCACTGACTAAAGTTCTTCAGGCAGCAGCAAGTAAGTTGTGGCAAGCATGCTACTGGTGTGGTTTTGTTGACTGTCATTTGCAGTGCAGGATGTGGGCTTTTCCCATTCATGTTTGGTGATCTACTGGATGAGTGATGGTGAGTTTGTCATAGTTTCTTGGATAGCTAGAAGTGGGTTATAGTTTTGGAAAATATTTGAGGGAGGGTTTTAGATAGAATTCTTATGAAAGAATTGAAGGATATGTGTTTCAGATGTATTTTTTGGCATTATTAGGTATGATAAAAAGATAAAGAAATTCAAAAAAAAGGAAATTGTTTTAGCTGTCCAGGTTTGGGGATTTTGGTGCATGCTCCCAGTGAAAAAATTGAGAAGTTTGTGTTTCTGATGTATTTTTTAACACTATTAGGTATGATAGAAAGATAAAGAAGTTCAAAGAATGGGAATTTTTTTTGAAAATGTTCTAGACTGATATTTAATGTACATTCACAAACTTGGCTCTTATAGTTGTATTTTTTGGCCCTATTAGGTGTGATAAAAAGATAAAGAAATTCAAAAAAAGGGAAGTTTTTTTAAGTGCGGTTTTAGATAGAATAAGTTCACCACTGGTCAGTTCTTCGAGGAGTTCTCTTCATTTCTCCAGGACAAAGTCACTGGCTCAGGTGACTTATTGATGGTTGGTGACCTAAATTTCCATCTTGATAAAAAGACTGACAACACCACCCACAAATTCACTGATATGCTGGGGTCACTGGGTATCGAACAACACGTCAATAAACCCACTCACATGTCTGGACATATATTGGATGTTATCATGTGTCGAGACACAGATAATCTTGTACAAGAGGTCCAGGTGGGTGATATGATAACAGACCACCATCTACTGTTATGCAACGTCCATCACCCCAAGCCACACCTTCAGAAGACAAAAATAATAACAAGGGCCTTTCGCTCCATTAACCTGCCCAGTTTTAGAACAGACATTTCACAAGGACTGGGTGATCCTGATGACAACCTCTCTGTCACTGATCTCATGGACATATATGATACACAACTAACCAATGTGCTGAATAAGCATGCACCACCCAAGGAAAAGTCTATTGTAATAAGACCACAACAGCCTTGGTTCTCAGATGATCTCCATCGAGCAAAATCTGAGAAAAGAAAAGCTGAAAGGCTGTGGAGGAGAACTGGCCTGACAGTTCATCGTGAAATCTTCAAGGAAGAAAGAGACAAATACAACAAGCTCCTTGAAAGTAGCAAAGTGTCATATTACAATCAGAGGATTATTGACTGTGGGCAGGATTCAAAAGCGATGTCCCAGACAATGAATGAACTCCTCTTCAGGCAGAAAGTGTCAAAACTCCCAGAACACAGCTCTGCAGAAGAACTTGCAAATAGGTTCTCATGCTTTTTCAAGGAAAAGATTGATAAAATCAGGGATAACCTCCCTGACTGCTCTGACATCAACCTGGAAATAGCACAGTCACCACCTGTTTCCACTCTGAATGTTCTGCGGAATACTACAGAGGAGGAAGTATGGAAGATAATTTGCAAGTCTCCTGCGAAAAGCTGCATGCTTGATCCAATCCCAACTTGGCTCATCAAAGAAAGTAGAAGCGAATTACTTCCAGTAATGACTAACATCATAAATTCTTCTCTCAGATCTAGCCAGGTACCGAAATCCATGAAGACGGCTATAGTAACACCGTTACTTAAGAAATCTACCCTAGATCCAGATATTCTAAAGAACTACCGTCCTGTCAGTAACCTTTCTTACATCTCAAAACTGTTGGAGAGGGTGGTGGCGGGGCGACTCACTGACTACATGACTGAGAACAACTTGCATGAACATTTACAATCTGCTTACAAGCCTGGTCACAGCACTGAGACTGCCCTAGTGAAAGTACAGAATGACATTCTAACCAGCATTGACCAGCATGGAGTAGTTATACTGGTCATGTTAGATCTGAGTGCGGCGTTCGACACCATCGACCATGATATTCTATTCAGCAGAATGGAAAATACATTAGGTATTACGGGTCAAGCACTTGCTTGGTTTAAGTCTTACCTGTCAGGACGCACACTCCGCATCAAGATTGACAAGTCATTCTCTGAGTTACAGGACATTCTGTGGTCCGTACCACAGGGATCAGTGTTAGGACCATTGTTGTTCCTGATCTACCTCCTACCCCTTGGAAAACTCATCAGAAAGCATGGTTTAGAGCTTCACATATATGCAGACGACACACAGCTCTATCTGGCAATAAAACCTATCACTCAACAAGCTGTGGACATAGGAGTTGCTAGGCTGGAGGGCTGCCTCACTGACATATATACATGGATGTCACAGAACAAGCTAAAACTGAATGCAGACAAAACGGAAGTCCTAGTGCTAGGTACCCCTAAGCAGCGAGCCAAAATATCTGTGCCTAGCATCTCCGTAAATGGTGAGATTGTTAAGATTCTCAATATACCTATCGGCAATCTGGGCTCTGTTTTTGATCCAAGCATGAATATGGCCGCACATGTGTCAAAGGCAGTCAAATCTGCAAACTATCACCTTCGAAACATTGGAAGGATCAGAAAATACTTGACTGCAGAATCAACTAAAGGTGCTGTCATATCCCTGGTAACCTCAAGATTCGACTACTGCAATGGACTTCTCTGTGGAATACCTGAAGAGCTAATATGTAAGCTCCAGAGAGTACAAAATAATGCCGCCAGGGTGATCACACTCACAAAGAAGTATGACCATATCACTCCAGTACTAAAGGAACTTCACTGGTTACCAGTCAGGAAGAGAATTGAATTCAAGATTCTTCTCCTGGCGTACAAGTGTTTGCATGGAACTGCACCCTCTTACCTGAGGGAAATGCTGAAAGAGTATGTCCCACCACGGACACTGAGATCAACATCCAAGAACTTACTCTGCGAGCCGAGAACCAACATGAAAACCTACGGTGACAGATCATTTAGTGCCTGTGCCCCAAAACTATGGAATCAGCTCCCAAATAATATTCGGGCAGCTGGGAGTGTGGCAATCTTCAAACGACAATTGAAAACACATCTGTTCAAAGATGTATTTATCAAATAACTATGTGGATATCAACATCTATCCTCTGACAATGAATGTAATGCGCCTTTGAGCATGTTTATATGGAAAGGGCGCAATATCAAATGACAATATTATTATTATTATTATTATAGAAATCTTATGAAAAATTTGGGAGATATGTGTTTCAGATGTATTTTTTGGCACTATTAGGTGTGATAAAAAGATAAAGAAGTTCAAATAAAAGGAAAATGTTTTAAATTGCTCCAAACTGATATTAATGTCTATTCACAAACTTGGTTTTTGATTAAAAAGTCTGTAAGTATCATCAGCAGCATTACAAGTGTGTATCAGTCTATTTTTGGTTTAAGTACATAATTATTGCATGCATATTGGGTTTCTGGTAGTGCTGGACCTGCTTTAGTGGCGGAAGATCATGGCCAGGGGCATATGTCCCTTAAGGGACCATAAGGTTGATCTTTGTGCATGTTTGCATTCAGGCAGTGTTTGGCCATTTTCATGTAAAGGTAAGTCACGGACTAAAGTTCTTCAGGCAGCAGCAAGTAAGTTGTGGCAAGCATGCTGCTGGTGGGGTTTTGTTGGCTGTCATTTGCAGTGCAGGTTGTAGGCTTTTCCCATTCATGTTTGGTGATCTACTGGATGAGTGATGGTGAGTTTGCCATAGTTTCTTGGATAGCTAGGAGTGGGTTATATTTTTCGAAAATATTTGAGGGAGGGTTTTAGATAGAGTTCTTTTGAAAAAATTGAGGGATATGTGTTTCAGATGTATGTTTTGGCACTATTAGGTATGATAAAAAGATAAAGAATTTCAGTGGAAGGGAAATGTTTTAACTGTCCAGGTTTGGGGGTTTTGGAGCATTTTTCCAGGGAAAAAAATGAATTGTTTGTGTTTCTGATGTATTTTTTGGCACTATTAGGTATGATAAAAAGATAAAGAAGTTCAAAAAAATTGAATTTTTTAAAAAATGTTCTAAGCTGATATTTAATGTCCATTCACAAACTTGGCTCTTATAGTTCATCATCAGGTAGCAAAATCACATAATCCAGGAACATATGCCCCTTAAGGGACCATAAGGTTGATCCTTGTGCATGTTTGCATTCAGGCAGTGTTTGGTCATTTTCATGTAAAGGTAAGTCACGGACTAATGTTCTTCAGGCAGCAGCAAGTAAGTTGTGGCAAGCATGCTATTGGTGGGGTTTTGTTGACTCTCATTTGCAGTGCAGGATGTGGGCTTTTCCCATTCATGTTTGGTGATCTACTGGATGAGTGATGGTGGGTTTGTCATAGTTTCTTGGATAGCTAGGAGTGGGTTATAATTTTGGGAAATATTTGGGGGAGGGTTTTAGATAGAATTCTTATGAAAAAATTGAAGGATATGTGTTTCAGATGTATTTTTTGGCACTATTAGGTATGATAAAAAGATAAAGAATTTAAAGAAAAAGGAAAATCTCTTTGTCACAAACTTCTCAAACTCAAAAATCGCCACAGACGAAAAAGTCATCAACGAAATGGATAGACTCCGACAAAACAAACTATCAATCCATATTCCCCTCATATACAAAAACCCACCAAAAAGCACAACTTACACTTTTCACAATGTCAGAACTATGAATAAACATGCAGAAGACCTTGCATCTGATTTCAACATAAAAGCATCAACAATTCTCTGCGTTGCAGAAACTAACCTCAAAAAGACAACAAACACCAAAGACCTTGACTCAATCTTTCCTCATTCATACCATAATCACCCAGAATTTACAAACATAACGCCAAGCGCGAAACATGGTGTATCACTCTACTCAAAGTACAAATTAACCAACATAAAGCACGTAAACACAAGCACACTGGAATCAACAACTGGATATGATAACAAAACAAACACATACCTAACATGTATATACCGCTACCCGAACACATCCATTGCAACTTTCATTCATGACCTCACAGCAATATCACCACCAACAATAAAACATCAAAAAATACTTATGGGTGACTTTAACATTAACATACAAAACAAACACATAAATACCACAGAAAAAATTTGCAAATGTATAGGAACAAACCAACTCATAAACAACCCAACAACAAAACAAAACACCATAATAGATCACATTCACACCAACCTTACAGAATACCATTCAACAGGTGTCATCAAAACGTATTACTCAGATCACGACCAAATATACATAACACTTAAATAAGTCAATCCAACAGAAAAAGCAAAACCACTGTAACCACTAACGAAAAAACACAAAAATCAGAAAAATTTCAAAATAGCAAAATATTAAAAAAACAAAAAATTGCAAATGATTAACTACAAAAAGACATACACGGAATCAACCTCTTGACGCCACTGGCGTCTATCTTGTTATTATTATTATTAATATTGTTATTATTATTATTATTATTATTATTATCATCATCATCATTTTTATTATCATCATTATCATTATTATTATCATTATTATCATTATCATTATTTTTATTATTTTTATTATTATTACTATTATTATTATTATTATTATTATTATTATTATCATCATCTTCATCATCATTATAATGTTGTTATGTATAGGTGTTACCTATCTATGTGTATAGCCTACCCTTAATCCTATGAGTAGATAAGAATAATCTTTTAGCTGGAAGCAGGAGATGGACTAAGTGGGTTAAATTCCCCTATCTGTGATTGAGATGTCTTATCCCTAATGAGCTAGCAGGACACCTGTCCTTAAAGGTGTTAAGTCAATCATAGGCTGGCCAGTGTTTACTCAGGGAATGACCCCCTCAGCATATCCTGACCCCCAGACGGCCTGCTACAGCTATCTAACATGTTATACCTCATGCTGCTGCTGGCTATTTTGGCCTATACAAAATGATGCAAAAAACCTGGAAAATGTGCTGAAACCCTGGCACATGGGTACTCATCTAATAGTGGTCAATGAGAGCTATTCAATGAATATCGATATGACAGAGTTTAGATGTTTTTCAAAAATATTTGTGGGTTGGAAAGTAGCCTTAGCATTGGAGGGGTTAAGGTGAAATCATATTTGAGAAAATATCTTAAGGAAGAATGATAATCAACATGGAACTAATCATAGGCTGGCCAGTGTTTACTCGAGGAATGACCCTCTCAGCATATCCTGATCCCTAGACAGCCTGCTAAAGCTATCTAACATCATGTAACATGTTATTTATGGTGATTCTTCACACATTTACTGCCATATCTCTAATCCTGATTGCCCCTCAGCAGAAGGAGTAGTAGGATCAAAGACGTGCGTCTAGGTCAGGAGGGCCATTAGTCTGGTGGTCAGATATGGCCAAAGACTGATGATCATCAGCCTCTGATATGGTTTGTTGACCAGCCCTACACATAAACAGCTAGGGGTTAAACATCACCTACCCAAAATCTGTAATTTGGGAGATTTTTAATTTTTTTAAATTTTAATGGGTTTAGCGTAGATTATTGTCACTTGCTATGCATACTAGAATGTTTTAACCCTTGTGCTGCTGGTGCCTAATTTGGCCGATACAAAATGACGCGAAAAACCTGAAAAATGACTGTAACCCTGGCAAATGGGTACTCATCTGAGAGTACTCAGCGAGAGCTATCCAATGAATACCAACATGACAGGGTTTCGATGGTTTTCAAAAATCTTTGCGTCCTTGTCCTTTGGAGGAAAGTAGCATCAGCAGTGTAGGGGTTAAGGGGAATATATTGTTAGATTTTGTTGTATCAGCAGGACTTACGACGGGATTTTAAAAGTAGAAATGTTGTTTATTTTTTTTGTATTTCATTATGATGAGCAGTTTCTTTATGTATTACGACATTGACATTGTATGTAATCACTTAAACCTGACGCTCTAGTCTGCCGAGTGCGTTAGAGGTAGCTTGGCTTTCACAAAAACTACAATTGGCATTTTAGTATTTGCTTTCAAAATACCAGGCAGCAATCAGTGTTGGTGAGGGGCCTTTTTGAGGGTATTAGAGACTCTCTGCTACACAGAGTGGGGGCCACTAATAGGTGTCCTGTAACACAGAGGTTTTCCACACCCTGGTGCCAGACTAACTGGATCCTATGACATTCCTAAAAGCCAAAAACAAAGTCGGAATACCAAGGAAATCCTTAGATTTTTCTAGGAAATCCTTGGATTTCTTAGGAAATCTCAGCTACATTTGGTGAGGGATGCATGCTCTGCCATTTGAGGAGAGAGAGAGAGATTTGAAAATTTTCCAAAGAAATCCTGGGATTTTCCTTGAAAAATCCTAAGATGTCCTTGGTATTCTTAGTTTGTTTTGGTAAGGCATTTCATATAATGTTGGCAGCTTTTCCTTGACTGAGCATCCATCACAGAATGTAGTTGAGATTTCCTAAGAAATAAGGGGATTTTCATAGGAATATCCCTGGATTTCCTAGGTATTCTTAGTTTGTTTCAGTAAGGTATGTCATAGAATATGGGCTGCTCCTCCATGTATATATATATATATATATATATATATATATATATATATATATATATATATATATATATATATATATATATATATATATACTTTATTGTATATTATATATTTATATATATATATATATATATATATATATATATATATATATATATATATATATATATATATGTACATATATATAAATACATATATGTATATATATACATATACATATATACATACATATATATATATATATATATATATATATATATATATATATATATATATATATATATATATATATATATAAATATATATATATATATATATATATATATATATATATATAGATAGATAGATATATATATATATATGTATGTATGTATGTATATATATATATATATGTATATATATATATATATATATATATATATATATATATATATATATATATATATATATATATATATGTATGTGTGTATATATATATATATATATATATATATATATATATATATATATATATATATATATATATATATATATATATATATATATACATACATATATAGTATATGACAAAACTCAGTAACACCTAGTAGCTAGGCGGTGAGCCAGGCTGCCAGCAGCAGAGAAAGCAGACACCTCTGCTGGTTCCTCCTCAGTCACTCAGAGAGAGAGAGCAGTGCCCCTACTAAAGGCACACACACATACACATACACACACAGTGCTCTAGCTCACTAACCAGCCAGCCAGTCAGCCAGGCAGCCAGAGCTGCTCCAGCAGGAAATCTAGCAGAGTCGGAGGCGAGTGATTCGGTGACGTGACCCACATCACTTCCTCCCGCAACTCGGGGGAAGAGAGCTTGCAGTCAGAGCTGTCCTTCTTCACAGCCGTCGAGGAAAGTTCTTCTCCTCGCAAGAACACCACGTACCACAGGCTGCCCTCAGCAGCACTGCTAGTTACAGCTGTTGACCGGCTATACTATACTGTGCTATACCCTTAGTGCTGGTCAAGAAGTGACCGACAACTTTATACCTGACTGACCATGCAGGTGTGGATTATAGCAGCTTTTTGCTGCCTCACAGCCAACCAACTTGTGCAAGGTAAGTTAAATATTTTATAGTGGGTTTTAAATGATTCTCAAACTTAACCCATCAATGCTTCTTAACCCTTCCAATGCTTAGGCTAATTTCGTTCTAAGCACAAGGACACAAAGATTTATGAAAACCATATAAACCCTGTCATGTTGGTATGCACTGGATAGCTCTCGCCAAGTGTTCCAAAATGAGTACTCATTTACCAGGGTTTCAGTCATTTTTTAGTTTTTTTGCATCATTTTGTATGGCCCTAACTAGCCACCAGCAGCATACGGGTTAAGAGTTCCTGTCGTCTGGATCTATGATACTTTTGGAAATAACTTTGGATGTAAGAATGATTTTGAAAAATGTTTGAAGGAGTATTGTTGGTAATGTTCTGAATAACATTTTTCAATCGAATATTTTTTCAAGGATGCTTTTGCCTGCATGATTTCATCAAAATTGTCTGGCTCTATTTGGCCACTGTGAACATGAATGGGTTAAACTCTTGGGAGAGTTCTGCTCCAGGTTGACCACTCTTTCCTGCAACTTGGTCAACTCTTCCTGTTATTTTCAAGTCACAAAATAGTTTACACCTTGTTGAAGTGCTTCATTGCAATATGTGTAAATTTCTTCCTTTTCATGGATAGGACTTTGCTTATATTCAGTGTGATTTTTATACTGGTGTCACCAGTGGTGTAATATTTATTCAGCTCACGAAATACTATAGTTTACTCCCGATTTGGTGCTTTATGACAAATAATTGTGAATTTCTTGTCCATAGTCCACTTTTAAGGATTAGAATTCTTTTACTCAGGGTGATTTTGATACTGGCCATTGCATGAATCAAGAGATTTCAATTGAATTGTATACCATGAAGATATTGTCTTAATCAATTGGGGTATGGCGTGAAATCTAGTTTGGCTTTGCATGCTAAGTAAACAAATCTTACTCCAGTTATTAAGATGATGACAGTTTGATGACAAATACTACTTTTTGGAAGATTTATATTCCTAGCTTTATAAATCTTCCTCACACTGATTTGAGCTTAGTAAGATATTTTTGGAATACCTCTCTAATTTTTATTATCTTTAAACTTTTAGTTCTCTATTTATTTGTGGGTCCATTCCACTGTCGAATATAATAAATCAGGTCATACCTCCATCCATGATAGTAGAGAGGTCAACTCTTCACAAATTGTCCGCAATTTCCTGAATCTGGACATTTCCATTTTATACTATGATATTAAGGAACTTTCAGGTTATGTATTGCAAAAATTGAGTATAAGCCTCGATAAACTTCTGGACTTGAAAGTCTTTTAGAAGTATAAGTCAAGGCAATGTGGTGGACCCATCCTTCTTAAGGTTAATGGGCCATTTTCTTTCCTCAAGTGGAAAATGGCCTGAGTCAGGGTAAATTAAGAGTTGCTGGTCCTGTCTGAACGCAAGCTGGTCAACTAGTGACACTCTTGCATTCCCAAACCCACCTTTTCATAATCCTGATGTACTATAATTGGGAGGGGGGCTTCAGAACAGCATTCACATGCAATACAGCAATACTAAATATTTCAAGTTTGAATACTTAAACTTACCATACTGTGCATATATATATATATATATATATATATATATATATATATTCTAATATAAGTGCCATTTCTAAAGGGCATGAATAGGTTAAAAAGGACTTTTTAAATAGATGTAGCTGAGATATTATTCTAAACTCTATTTGTAAACCTTTTTTGTCCTCAGCCAAGGAACTTTAAAGTGACATTTCTACCTAGAAATGTCTACCTTATGTTGAAATAAAAAAGGGTGTCAGAGGTTGGTTAAAAACCTGGAAGTCCCTCTGTATCATTAACAGCTGTTTGACCCCTCATTCTCAAAAGAGCTCACATCGTCTTTTCTTCAATGTGGGGAGGGGGGGGGGGGGGGGGGGGCAGCGCAGTCAGGAAGGAAGTTTGTTGTTGGTTTTTATGATTAATGTGTGGAGTATTGTCAGGCGTCAGGGTTTGCGGGGAATGAGGTAACATGTTAAGATGTCAGTCTAACCGCATGTAAAACCACTCCTCGACAGTATATATTAACCCTTCCAATGCTGCTGACAGTTGCTAATTTGGCTATACAAAATGATGCAAAAAACCTTTAAAATGACCGAAACCCTGGCACATGGGTACTCATCTGAGAGTGCTCAGCGAGAGCTATCCAATGAATACCAACGTGATAGGGTTTAGATGGATTTTTCATTTTTCTGCCATGGACTAAAGTTGCCTCAGCATTCTCATTCCTCAGACTTCCTCTACGCATTGTCATCTGGATCCATAATACTTTTGCCTTCTACTTTGGAATTAAAGATGATTTTATGAAATATTTGATAAGGAGTTACTTAGAATGTCCTGATTAACTTTAGTTCTAAAGATGTTGTCCAAACTTTGCTTTCGCTTGAGAGATTTTATCAAAAGAGTGAGGGCCGGTGCTCTTGGCCACTGTGAGCATTAATGTGTTAACCCTTCCTAAGCACAAGGATGCAAATGTTTTTGAAAACCTTCTAAACCATGGCTTGTTGGTATTCACTCGATAGCTCTTGCTGAGTGTACTTATTTGCCAGGGTTACAATCATTTTTCAGGATTTTTGCATATTTTTATATTGACCAAAGTAGCAACCAGAAACAATGGTTAATTGAATACATACGATTTAACCCATTCATGCCCATCCAAACCAACAAAGAGTACATATGCAATGTTTTTCACAAAATTCTGATGACCATTGATCCTCCCTCTGTGTTGCTGTTATGATATATACATATTCTGGCCCTTAAAACTATATTTTGTTTTTTGAAATCAATATCATTGCTTTAAATGAGATTATATAAATGTTTATTAATTTTTAGATTGTTGAACTTATAAGAGACAGCTTGAAACATAGTTTTGATGTTATATTGGAACAGACAAATGAGCATGAATAATTTTATAAGTATGCTAATGCACCAGTCAATTGAATCTCCGGGAGGGGGGGGCCGGGAAATGGCCGGGCGATGCCGGGCTTATCCTGTTTACTACACCAAAATGCTGCCCCGCAGGGTGGGGACATAACTAACTAGTAGAGCGACGATATAGGCCGGGGCACGGGGGCGGGGATATAGTCCAGTCAAAATAGCGAATGACCTAGAACAAATTGCAACAAAATTCATTTCACCCCTATATTGCTCAGAAAGGCTTAAAAGATGATATATCAAAAATCAGTTTAAATCATGGTAGTGGAAGGGTGCTTAATTTGCATAATTCCAAGATGGCCGCCACTGAATCATGTACAATACTGTGTTTCCAGGATTAGTCTTTCTGGTTCATATAATCTAACCATATTAAGTCTTAGGTATGTATCAACTGTACGCTGAACCTTTATAGAATGTCAAACACATCATAGAAGCCCCCACTTTAGCCCTAAACTGCTGAAAATTACATTAAAATGACGTTTTTTAGCCAAATTGCTTGAAAATCTAGCATACCTATCAAAATCTAGTTTTGTTGATGGCAGCTGTGAGTAATATTGATTTCAACTAGTTTTGCTTGGAAATGATGGTTTTTAGATGATTTGTCAAAAATCAGTTCAAATCATGGTAGTAGAAGGGTGCTTAATTTACATAATTCCAAGATGGCCGCCACTGAATCATGTTCACTACTATGTTTCCTGGGTTAGTCTTTCTGGTTCATATAATCTAACCATATTAAGTTTTAGGTATGTATCAAATGTACACTGAACCTTTACAGAATGTCATATACATCATAGAAGCCCCCACCTTAACCCTAAAATGCTGAAATTGGGGTCAAAACTTTGACTTATCAATTTTCAGTACATATGTCCCGGCTGACGCAAATCTAAGAGCAGGATCTAAGATAATAACCTGATTTTTTAATATGTTGAAAAAACCCTTTGTCTCTAGAGATCTAGACAGGGGGTTTGTAAAACATGGCCCCTAACTTTTTTAATGGCCATTTATCTAACAACAATTTAGGAAAAAAATGCTTTTTTGGTTTCTTGATTTTTGACTCACTATAAAAAATTAACCAGATAAGATATTGCAATATCCCCGTCTAGATCTTTAGAGAACATGTTTTAGAATCTATATACAAAGTTTGAAGCTAATTGATTAAGATTTGTGTCTAAATTCACGTCAGCCGTGAGAGTAAAACTATAGAAATCTAAGCTGAGAAAATGGCAGTTTTGCGTTTTACACAATTGTTGTAACTATGCAATAACTTACTACTACTTAAATGTCTTTATTTTAGTCCAAGTGGAAAGATAAAGTAACCTTCCATTGTATTTCACAACTGTCAACATTTTTTTTCTTCTGAGTTACCTCAAAAATAAGTATAACTAAGCACATTTCTGCAACTACCTGTAGCATGTCAACATAGTTGGTTTGCTAATTTTGAGAGCCTTCCATATATGGGCATCATGTGACCTCACCCTGGAATCTTGTTTGCATGCTAATGTAATCCATCATAGTTCTAGATTTCTTAATCATTCAAAGAACTGTGCCATCAAAATCAATTTTCGGCTATCTAGTTTGTTATGCTAGCTGCCTATTTGACTGCAAGTTTACTGATTTTGCAAATAAAAGCTTGGATTACTTTATCATTTATCTAAAATAAGCATGTTGCAGGGCCAAAAGCTTAATACTTTGAAGCTATCACATGCATAGTTTTCTAACAAAGTGGCTTGTTTTTGTTCATATTTTTGGGCCTTATTCGTTGAAGGGGATATGTACCTCTTTCAATATTCCACTTGGTACCTGAGTAAATCAATATATCTGTTTATGTGGGTGCTGCTATTGAGAATAACTTAATGCTATGGAGTCATGAAGTAAAATAATTTCACAAACCTATTTTGCTGTATCTGCTTCTACTCTAGAGACAATCCAGTGATCCAAGTTAAATAATCCTGAATCAGATAGCTGCATAGTTTCTTAGATGAGCAACTTATGATCCAAGATAGTTTACTGCAGAATGGGCATTTTCCTTAAGGTCCAACACAATATATTCCTGTCTTTACTGCTTGAAGTGCTCAGGGCAAATGACCTTCTCTACCCAGACAGCAGTAAGCCTATGTTTGGCACTTCTTCTCAACTCCCAAAATCCTTGAGGATTATGTGTGACACTACACACTGAGCGGAGACCTGAGGGGATTATGTCCAATTGACACAGCACAGATACCTGTATCTATTTCCACAGAACTGAAGGCACAGTGCTAATCAATCACCTAACCCAATTGTTCACCTGTAATTCCAATATTTTTTGTTTCTCTAACTGACTGACAACATTGTTGTGAAAAATACAATCCAGGCTTCAATTAGTTGATAGCTGAATTATATGGATGTAATTGTACTTATATGGGTGTGATTGTCCCATTTTAGTATTGTTAATTACCCAGTGTCTGTTCAAGCTGGAGGTATGAGAAGGAATGACTCAACATGCAAAGCCCAAGTTTTCCCATCAAATACACACATTGTATTACCTGTTGCCCAAAAACTGGTATGTTTCCTGTTTTTCTCAGATAGCCGGAGCCACAGTTTGATTAAGACTAACCCCCAATACACTATTTTTGAATTAATCAAAACATCATTATCTCTGGTGCCATTCCATTTCCTGCCTCATCTTCACTTGGCAGGTGGGAGGGGCTTATCAGCTAATTGGTCACATGACCAAAACATTGCAGCATGGCTTGAGCCTGCTTTCTGATTCTCAGCTGTCACACAAACAAATTTCACATTTCATGGAGTTTGGAGTGGGGTAGAGGTATGGATTTCTTTTCATATGGAGGGTAAGACCCGGTTCATTAACATAATAGATATATCTCAAAACAGGCCTTCCCTGAGGAGGAAACGTTTACAGCCACCTTAAGGGCATTCTTGGAGCAAAAGTCTGTGACAATATGTTATTTGTCCATGCTCTCCTTGGATGCGACACCACATCCCATATCTATGGACTAGGCAAAGGAGTCGCGCTGCAACTCATCCGCACTGATAAGACTTTTCAAGAAAAGGCCAAAGTCTTTAGGGATGCAAACAAGAAGAAAGAAGTCATAATAGCTGCAGGGGAAAAGGCCATAGTCTTAGCCCACAAAGGCTTACCTAAAGACAATCTAGACAACCTAAGACTGTTGCGTTTTCACCAGAAAGTGAACAGTAGTACTGTCTTTGTGCAGCCTCAGGTGCTTCCTCCGACCTCTGCTGCCAAGTTCCATAGCATGCGGGTCTACCTACAAGTGCAGCAGTGGATGGGACAAGGGGACCAGCTAAAACCTGAGGACTGTGGATGGTATGAGAAAGATGCAAAGTATCTCCCAGTAACTACATATATAGATGCAGCACCTTCAGACCTTTTGGAGGTTGTCAGATGCAACTGCAAGATGGGATGCAGCACCAAGCAATGCTCTTGTAGGAAGCATGGGCTTGAATGCTCAACAGGTTGTGGACAGTGCAGAGGAGTATATACCAATGTAACTAGCTTGGAAGACGATCTGTAACCATATCGATCAGCACTCCAGGTGAGATTTAGAGGAATACGAAATCATGATATTAAAGTAGGTGCAAACATGGGTTATTTCAAGGGTAGGGTCTGAGTAGTGGTCTGCAAATAGATCACTCCAGTTCCTTTCCTCTGAGAGGCAAACTTGCATTGGGTTATTGTAATCATGGATATGTAGTTTAGTTTTGTTAAGGATGGATATAGACAAATGCATTGTTGCACATATATCTTTCAAACGTATGCAAATTAATGCTGTGACACTGAATGACCTACGTGTCAAAGTGCCCTTAAGCAAAGAAATAGACGTAATATAGACAAAAATATACTTATTACTATAATGTATCTTAGGCTTTACCTTTCTGCCATCTATTTCATCATTTCAAATTATTTAATTATACTGTTTCAGAAAAAGATAGGTGTCAAAACCCTAAAATAAACAGAAATGTAGGCGAAAATTCCTCTTTAAAATGAAGAATGCAACTTTTTTGTCTAGAAATCCCATATGTTCCATATTGCAGACACTTTGTAGACCATTTATGTTTTATATCATGTGCTTCCAGTGCCTAATTTTAAGTAAAATAATTTGTTATCAGTCACTATTTCGACTTTTATCAGGTTCCAATATTCTTGGGTGGCCATCTTGGATTATGCAAATTTGACAGTCTTCCACTAACTTGATTCATACTGATTTTTGATATGTTATTCTAGGGCCTTTTCTGAGTAGAAAAATGATGGTTTGATTTTTGTTGCAATTTGTTCAAGGTTGACCCCCTTTTTGTCGTAGATTGACTGGACTAATAGTGAATAGCACCCAAATTCTCCTCATGCCAAAATCCTATTTACTATGATTAGCCCAATTAATCAGCCGCCTAGCAGTGGATAGACAAATGGTATGAGATATTGTCATAATGATACGACCGGCACTGAATGTGGCTAGTATTAAATTATCTTTTTTATATAAATACGAGGAAAAAACACAAGAATATTAACAAAAACAAACACATTGATGATTACTGAATCTCGTTAAATTTGGAGGATAACACTTTAATTATAATGTCTACAAAGCAAAGCTTTAAATGCTCGCAAATCTCGAAAATATTGTGAGAAAATCACACAGTATGAGTAGTGATTGACCAAAAATTAATGGCAAAACAATTGCTACGATTTCAACCTGTCCAGCGTGCATCATAACCACTTGTCCCATTGCAAGTGAATTCGGCAAAAAACGGCAATCTGGCCAGCAAAACAAGACCCTTACTTGCCCTGCTCGGCAAGAAATGTCTTTTGGCAGAGTCCTCGCAATGTAACTCACCTTAGTTAAACAGGGTAGTGGAAGTGCCAGCGTGGGCAAGTAAACTTTAGGGGCAGCTTGCCATGCTCGTCAAGTAATGTTTTGGAACCTATGTTGCACCCTGCTAACGCAACATCGTCATTTCCCAACATATTTAAAAGAATTAAATGGCAAGTAGAATGAGTTGTGGCGGTTATATCATTCTAAACTGCATTAAAGTTGACCCACAGAGATGCAAATAATTTATCTTTTTTGTGAAAATAGAGAATACCGCCGTGGCAACTTTTCCCGCTACTATAATCATGACGTCGCATGAGCATTTGTTGCACTGAGGATTTGGTGCGTGGTTGCGCATGTTGCGTGGTCAGTGACGTCACTTGTGTATTTAGGGGGGTGCATACGTTCGTTATCAAAATTTAAAAATACCCCATAAGCACTGATTTCTGGCCAAAAAAGCACCCTTATTTTAATAAAACGCTGATTTTTCCCACTAAGTAAACACCCCTTCTTTTAACAAAACACTGACATTGGATGAACGGGAGCACGTATTTTGACATTGGATTTTATAATCCTCTGCTTGTTTAGCGGCAGCAAACTCGGAAGCCCAGGAACATTACAGGAAATGTGCACATAGGGTACCGTCGCCGCCACTCCACTTGTGGAGTGGCGCCGGCGAAGGCACACTGCGCTGCCGCTGTGCTTCCTGCCATTCGCTCTCCCCAGAGAACGCTATCTATCAGGCAGGTACTGGCGTGCAGGTCCTTATCTTTATGGGTCAAAGCAGTCAGCTGTGGCAGTGTAGGAGGGGTGTTACCGCAAGAATAGACAGTCTTAAAGATTTCCACTTGCAGTGGAAAATTGAGTATAAAAGCGGTTTTATTGGAAATAACTACAAAAAAGTGGTATAATTAGGTAAGGAAGTATATGATACACCGGCCTGCAGCTTAGTTTAGGAGTTAAAGTGTGCTCTTGAGGGTGAAAGTTGTAACTAGTGACTTTAAAAAGTTCTATGTGACCATTTCCTGTCATGAAGAACAAATCATAGGTTTATATGAAAGTTCATGAACATAGCTCAACATCTCTCATAAACAGGGAAGCCCTAGAGCTCCACACAAAGAGAAATCTAAAATTGTAATTAGTGAGTAGCACTTCCTCGAAGCCAAGGCCGACGCCATTGTGAATCTGGGTCATCAACCCCTGCTGTGGTCAGTGTTATTGGGTAGCAAAGGAGCTTAGGGGTGCTTGAGATAAGCACAGAGCTAGGGGCAGGAAGTGATCTCTGCCACCCAATTGAAAAACATGGCCGCAGCCAGTGGCTGCCAGGGGCTGGGCAGGATGATGGCAATATGCAAAAATCTCCCCTCATGGGATCACTGAGAGAACAAGAAGGGCAGCATCCTGTTCTTGAAGTTTATTACTCTCATATGAGCTGATATGTATGAAGGTCGGTGCACTATCCCCGCCCCATCCCGGGCCCCCCCCCTCCCGGGGATTCAATTGACTGGTGCATAATGTAACATAAAACTTATGAGCATTACATTTTATGTTTTCATGCAACGTGATATTTGACACATGTTTTTTGCATTCCTTTCTCTCCCATTACAAAAATGTGAAACGTTTCAACAAATGTTCCACAATGAGGATACATGTTTGTCCTTACATTGCCCTTTTCAGAGGAATTATTTTCTTTAACCCATGTAAGCCCAAACTATAGAGGGTATTTTACTTATATGATACTTGTTAGAATGATTTCAATATTGGGCACAAATTTGTGAGAATGATGTGAGCATAATTTCAATATTGGGCAAGAATTTGTGGGAATAATTTTGATATTGCGCAGGAATTATGAACATGATGTAAACTTTACAAGTTGTTTGTGTTTGTTTTGATTAATATTACATCCTTTTTTTCAAAAGAGTGATTTCATTCGGAAAATATACCAGATATCATTGTGCAGTATACCCTTGCCAAATGAAATTTGGAATATCCATGAATTCCTAGAAAATGCTCTGAAAATGCAGTATTTCCTCTGATATCAAAGCTACATTTGGTAAGGGTGCCCTTACTAAATGAAACTTGGAATATGAAGGAATTCTAGAATTTTCCTCGGATGATGACAGAATCTATTTAGCTGTGTTTGGTAAGGATAGAAGAATGTGTTGATTTATCCAAAATTCTAAGATGATGCTATGAAAATGCCAGGATTTCCTGGGAAGTATCAGCTGCATTAGGTTAGGGTAGGGCCCCTTGCAGATGAATGTGTAAACTCATCCTAAGGTCTGGGATAATGCTTGGAAAATGCTTGGAAAATGCCAGGATTTCCTGGGAAGTATCAGCAGCATTCGGTTAGGGTAGGGCCCCTTGCAGATGAATGTGTTAACTCATCCTAAGGTCTGGGATAATGCTTGGAAAATGCTTGGAAAATGCCAGGATTTCCTGGGAAGTATCAGCTGCATTAGGTTAGGGTAGGGCCCCTTGCAGATGAATGTGTTGACTCATCCTAAGGTCTAGGATAATGCTTGGAAAATGCTAAGAAAATGCCAGGATTTCCTGGAAAGTCTTAGCTGCATTAAGTAAGGGTAGGGCCTTATGAGGATGAATCTATTAAATCATCCTAATTTCTAGGGTATTGCTATCTCAGCTGCATTAGTTTAGGGTAGGACATTCCAGCAATGGATGTGTTAATAAACTCTTATGCTGCTAATTGCTAATTTTGCCAATACAAAATGATGCAAAAAACCTGAAAAATGACTGAAACCCTGGCAAATGGGTACTCATCTGAAAGTGCTTGGCGAGAGCTTTCCAATGAATACCAACATGACATGGTTTAGACGGTTTTCAAAAATCTTTGCATCCTTGTGCTTTGGATAGAAGAAGCCTCAGCATTGGAAGGGTTAACCCTTTCATGCCTGGAGATCTCCATGACAAGTTTCATCTGAACCTTCCATACATTTCAAAATAAACATGAACTCACCAAATACTTGATTGAGAGTTGTGAGATGGATTTTGATCAACATTTTCTCTTTTAATAATTTCTGAGAATTTTTCTTTGAGAGAGAGATATCACCAAAATAGTCAGGCTTTTTAAAATTACTATGGAATAAATCATAGGTTAACCACATATTTAAATGAGAGTCGTGAGTTAGACTTTTATCAACATTTCTTCTTCAAATATTTTCTGAAAATTTCCTTTGTTAGAGAGATATCACCAAAATAGCCAGGCGTTTTTTTTTGGCCCTTCAGGCATGAATGGGTTAACTTAACCTAACACATTAGTCCTTTGGGCATGAAAGGGTTAGGACATCAATCATTCGGCACATAGGGACGCACTGCAGGGGTGCGCTGTATGTCAAAGCTACTAACTTTAAAAAGTTCCGCCTTAGAAAAAATGCAAGCTGCATACAAAATAACACGTCCTGTGAGCTGACTGAAATATGTACAAAGCACCGTTTTTTTTGGTCCTTGAAATTCTCGCCCACAATTCTGGAGAAGTGGGAACCTTGGCACATATCCGCCTGAACCCTGGCAAGAGGGTACCCAGCTGGAAAAATACACGGAATTCTTAGTTTTGGTGTTCACATATAGGGGGCGATGCCAGATTTCTGTGGTGCAGGCTCTTTCTGTATGAGGGGGGTAACACAGACAAAAACATGTCCTGGGAGGCAGGCTACCATACAAGATAATTAGATTAGCTCATTTATGCCTGGAGACTCACTTACAAGTGTTGTCTGGACCTAGACCCTCCATGCCGTAACGTAACGTCCCTATGCTATTGTTGCTTGGACGGGACTTACCACGGCAATGGTACATACAGCCTACAGGGGCAAGCCTCCTTGTCTAGTCTGCCATACCTTTGAAAATAACTTAAGAATAAAGCAAAAAATTTCAAAATGTTTGATGGAGCACTTTTGGTTGGGTACTTAAGAACATCTATCCTACATATATTTTCCTAAAAGTGCTGGTCACAAAGAAAATATTAAAATAGCCAGTTGATTTTGGGGACAAAGTAGCTCAATTGGTTTGGTGTCGGTCTAGTAATAAGTAGGTCGCTGGTTCAATTCCCGGCCGGGGCACTTTGGTCTGTCCTTGGGCAAGACAGTTTATTCCATATTGCCTCAGTCTACCCGATTGCAAAATGGGTACCTAGCATTACTAAGGCAGTGCTAAGAGCTTGTGCGCTTTATGCTGCCAACTGCTCTGGAATATCCCTCGGGGGATTGCAATGGTTTCCGTGTGTACAGGTCTGCTAGGGGAGGAAGGTCGTGTGAGCACTTTGGTGGATCCAACACTATAAACCATCAATTTTTTGGCCGCTACAGTGGGTAAACCCATAAATGCGCACAGCTGCCAAAACCAGACTAGTTTGGTGATATTTGACTCTAACGAAAGGAATTTTCAGAAAATATTTGAAGAAGAAATGTTGATAAAACTAAAAAACCACAAATCTCCTATGATCAACTCCAGAGTTATTTTCAAAAGTATCAAAGCTTCTGAAGACTCATGTCAAGGAGGTCTCCAGACATGAAAGGGTTAATGAGACCAAGGGGAAACATGATTTTCTGCAGACATTCCTATGCCTGCTTAACCTGTTTCACAGTGAGACACCTAGTATCTCTTAAGTGTCAAGAGTATTATCTATTGTTATCTTCTCCAGGTGCTATAAAGGAGGTATTATAGTGGAATGTACCTGAAACTTTGGTGTCACCCTATCACACTATCAGCACCACAAGTGTCTATACATGTATGTGAATGTTGTTATCTTGTAAAGTAGCTCCTAATCTTAAGAGGTACCTTTAAGTATCCTTACACTTGAGGTGCTTTATGCAACCTGGCACTCACTGCCAGGGCCTTTGCAATGAAAGTCCTTTACAAAACTGTGTTTTAAAGTATTTAGAGCAAAATAAGTATCGAGGCATCTGCAACAACAGAAGACCTCTTTTCAAAGATATTCAAGAAACTCATTACTGTATCAAATATCAATTATTATTATTATTCTCTTAATTTTATAAAGTGTTTTCAACACAAATACATCATCTGGGTTATAATTACTATTGTTATTATTATTATTATTATTATCATTATTATTATTATTGTTATTATTATTATTATTATTATTATTATTATTATTATTATTATTATTATTATTACTATTATTATTATTGTGATGATGATGGTGATGATGATAATGATGATCAATGATTATTATCAACATTATTGTTATCATTAGTAATAATAATAATGATAAAAATAGTAGCATGAATAATAATAATAAAAATAATAATAGTGATAATAATAATAATAATAATAATAATAATAATAATAATAATAATGATAATAATGATAGTAATAATGATAATGACAATAACAATAATGATAATTACATGACGGTAGC
Organism: Maea johnstoni; assembly: GCA_963942565.1. Classification (NCBI taxonomy): domain Eukaryota; kingdom Metazoa; phylum Annelida; class Polychaeta; order Spionida; family Magelonidae; genus Maea; species Maea johnstoni. Next base: position 27,285,083 of record OZ012687.1, read on the forward strand.
ACAGGCATAAATGAGTTAATCTCATTATCTGGTATGGTAGCCTTGCGCCCAGGACATGTTAAGGCCATACCCTTGTGGGAAGATGGCACTGCGGTATGCTTTTATGGGTACTAAGGGTATTTACAACAGCATGTACATCCCCTCTTGTGGAAATTGTATGAACTAAATGAGGTAGGCTACATATCAGGATGTAGGTGTTAGCACGGAGTTACATATAAAAGGGTTCAACACATTAAGGCCTGGTGGCTAGGCTATCTATTACTTTAACCCATTAATGCTCACAGCAGCCAAAAGCAGCCTGACAATTTTGTTGAAATCAGAGGTAAAAGCATACTTAGGAAAATATTTGATGGAGAAATGTTTATTAGAACATAACCAACAATTCTTTTTCAAAGTTTTTGTAAAAATCATTCTCAATCCAAAGTTATTGTTTAAAGTAATTTAGATCCAGACGACAATTTCTGGATGAACTCTTAAGCATTAATGGGTTAAGGGCTGTGCATTTTGATGCAGCCTGCCTACCAGGTCAGATGCTTTCCTTTGTGGATAGATGGCACTGTGGTATGTTATTTTGGGCATATAGCCTGCTTCCCAGGACATAAACCGTTGCATTCCCTTGTGGATAGATGGCACTGTGATATTCTATCTTGGGTATATAGCCAGCCTCCCAGGACAAATTCAGATGCATTCCCTTGTGGATAGATGACACTGTGATATTCTATCTTGGGTATATAGCCAGCCTCCCAGGACAAATTCAGATGCATTCCCTTGTGGATAGATGACACTGACTGTCAGGTATGTTATTTTGGGTATATAATCTGCCTCCCAGGACAAATTCAGATGCATTCCCTTGTGGATAGATATCACTGTTAGTGGATACTGCATGTACAACCCCCTCGTGTGGCCATTGTATGAACCAATGACCACTGAGTAAGCTAGATACCCTTGTTGTGTTGGTGCCAGATTTGATTTATGTACATCACAGTGAAGCCTAGTGGCTAGGCTAACTTGGATAGGGTTGGGGGACACTCAACCCTTCAGATGCTGAGACTACTTTCTTACAAGGTATACAAACGCAAAAGATTTTTAAAACCATCTAAACCCTGTCATGTTGGTATTTATTGGATAGCTCTGGCTGAGTGCTCCCAGATGAGTACTCATGTCCCAGGGTTTTTAAGTCATTTTTTAAGGTTTTTGCATCATTTTGTATTGGCCAAATCAGCCACCACCACTAGCATAAGGATTAAAAAGAATATATTAGGATGTCTAGAACAGAAGTGTCCATCTTGAAAAAACAACAACATTGAAGCAACTTTGAGAACTGATTTTTTAATGAATTATAGTACCATAAGAAGTGTCTGTATAAGAACCATGAAATCTTCCTCTACAGCAGATTGGTGTTAGCAGATTAAAAGATGGACTTTTTTTCTCAAAGCATATTTGAATGTTTTTTTTTGTAAAATATGATATCATAAGAAATGCCTATAGAAGGTAGGAAATCTTCCTGTACGTCAGATTGGTGTGAACAGATCATAACACAAACCTTTTTTCTTGAGGCATCTTTGCGAATATTTTTTCTAAAGTATATGGTATCTTAAGAAGCATCTGTAGGTGCAATGAAAGCTTCCTCTACAAGAGATTGATGAGAACAGATTAGAAAATGGACCTTTTTCTTGAGGCACCTTTTTATCTGAGGTATGGTATCTTAAGAAGTGTTGATCTCTAGGTGCCATGAAATCTTCTACAGGAGATTGGTGTGAACAGATTCGTGCTCGTTACGGATCCAGGTTAACATTGTGCCTTTCAGCCACTCCATTAGTCACCCTGGCCCCAGGACTCGGCCTCCGTACCCTGGCCCCCAGACCCGGCCCCCAGACCTGGCCTCCAAGGTCAACAAGCTGGTAGCAAGGTCAAGAGGCTAAACTGCTAGCTATCTATAACAAACACAATCAAATAAACCTTGAGATCAAGTTCCACACTTAAAATCGAGGTAATGGAATCTTGTAGTGGAATCATGTAACTTAATATCATCTTTTAAAGTGGAATTTGAAAATTTTATTTTCATCACTTTTTTGGCCACATTTAGGCTAGAAGATCACCTGGTTGCTGGTGATCCCGATTTTCTCACTTGACCGACTGGTGGTGAAAAACAGCGAGGAGTCAGTGGCAATGCCTTAGAACACTCAGCTATCAGGGCAGGCCCCTTTTATAAGATGTCTTTTGCAGTTTGAATGATTTTGGCGCAAGTACTTTACTCCTGTGGCCTTACTGTTTCACACTGAACTTGAGCAATCATGATGAAGAGTTCCTCTTGAAATTGTCATTTGGATCTATGAATGTTTTTGACTATAACTTGGAAATTCAGAAATATTTTACTATATATCTGAATGAGAGTTGTTGCTTGTGACCTGGTTAACATTCCCCCTTCAGGCCATTCCAATTTAATTACTTGTCTTACAAGCTTTTTTTGGAAAGAAAATCCTGTCAGACTCCAAAAAAAAAGTAAAAAAAAGTTTTAAAAAAAGTGCAAGTTTTAATATACATTGTAAGGGTGATTCTATCAACTACAGGAAGTTATCAATGCTGTAGTAGCTAGAGCCTCAGCTTTGAGGATGTATGTCTTCCACCCTTCAGGTTACAGGGATTAATTGATTGGTTGATTTTATTTAGTTGAGAATAGGCCTGTAGAAACATATCGCTACCAGTCCTAGTTGGCAGACTCTAAAAAAAAAAGAAATAAATAAAAAAAAGCCACATTCTTCAACTTTTTTTTATTACAAAACGGCTCATTTCCTGCCTCCGGAGCTTATAAGACAAGTAAATAAATTGGAGTGGCCTCAAATATTTTCTCAACTATGCTATTGCTTGGAAGATTTTATCAAAATTGTGAGGCTGCTCTTTGGCTGTCGTGAGAAATAATGGGTTAACCCATTAATGCTCACAGCGGCCGAAAACAGCCTGATAATTTTGATGAAATTTTGCAAGCAAAAACATATTCAGGAAAATATTTGATGAAGAAATGTTTCTCAGGATGTTAATAACAATTCTCCTTCAAATATTTTGTAATATTAATCTTAATTCCAAAATTTTAGTCATAAGTATCAGAGATCCAGACGACAATTTCTGGAGAAATCCTTAAGCATTAATGGGTTAAGGATGATGTAGATGGTACAGATGCCGACAAGTTGTTCTCAGAGAGAATACAGGGCCCACACAATGCTCCACTCTAGACCTGGCAGCTGGGAGTAGTTTTCATCATCACTCATTTAAGATATTGCTTTTCACTTTTTCATTTCACGATGGCAATCACACCACTTTTAATGGATGTATATGTTAATTGTTTCCATACGATTAGAGTAAGATCACTTATTGAAAAAACAAGTGGAGCACTACCCAGAGTTAACCCATTAATGCTCATAGCGGACAAAAAAACAACAGCCTGATGATTTTGAAGAAATTCTGCAGGCAAAAGCATACTTGGCAAAATATTTGAAGGGTAAATGTAAATCAAAACATTACCAACAACTCCCCTTCAAATATTTTGTAAAATTGCTCTCAATTCCAAAATTATCATCAAAAGTATTTTAGATCCTGACGACTTTTTCCAGATCCAGACGAGGATTATTTCTGATGGGTTAAACCACAAGTAGGACAGTGCTCTTAAAGAGGTGTAAAATGTCAATTGCTCTGCCTGCAACTCTGGCCAATATAAACAACTTGTCACGTTGGGGACGTTATGGGCTATGATAATCAGATATGCCTGGAGCTTTTCCAGGAGGTTTTTCATTTCCTACTTGAAGAACAATGGCTAGATATCTAATTATTCTGCCACTGGGTGCCTTCTCAGAGAGTAGTGTGTGGCTTCTGGCACGTCCATGCTTCCAACTGTTTGTGGCAATAGAAGATTAGAATACCATGAAAGCAACAGTGCAAGACAAGAATTACTGAATTTGGAGTTAGGAATTTAGGATTTTCATCATTTTTCTGCCATATTTTGGCTAAATCATGATGAGCCAGTTGTACCTGGCAATAGAAGATTAAAGTACCATGAAAGCAACAGTGCAAGGCAAGAATTATGGAATTTCGTAAAACCCCACGCCTTCCTTCTAATAGTAGTATTAGGGTTGGGAATCGGTTGCAATTTCATGATCGATAATCAGTTGCAGCCAACCGATCGATTATTGATCATCGTCAGTTCTTCGCACTTTTGCAGCAAATGGGTACTAGAGATCTAGAGCCTAATAATAAGTGATAGTCTCTGACAATTACCTGCTATTAGCACCAACCTTAACTTGGTTCTGAAGTGTTTTTGGAGCTTAGTTTCATAGCAAGAAAGCTGACATCTTGTCTGTCATTTAGTTTTATATTTTGCCACTAGGTGTCACCTTTTCGATTGGCAGTTTTGTAATCGATTAATCAGTAAAAGAGAGGCAACCGATAGATAGTCGATTATAATCGATGATTGTCCCAACACTAAGTAGTATACTTTTGCCTGGTTTCTTGTGTGGTTGTCTTTTGTTTGACACACCTCCTAAGTTCCGAACTACTTTGGCACATGATTAGAAAACCATGAAAGCACCTAGTAGGCTTACGACTGGTTCCTATTGTGGTTGTGTTCCAAGCTGGCTGGTAGAGGATTAGAGCACCATGTAAGTACATGTGTGAGACTAGACTTAAGAGCCCACCACTTGTAGGCAGATAGAGTTTTAAGATTAGTATGCTTTGAAGGAAGTTAGATGTGCATTTATAAGGTCCTAAATGTTAGCCAGTCAAGTTAAAAACAGTGCTAGAATCTGAATCAGCATCAGAATCATTAAATATCTCAAAAACAGTCCTGAATTTATGTCACATCTCATCGAACTATAACATTGGCTTTTAATGAAAGCTACTGGGAGGAAAAATTTCATGTTAAAAATATTTACTCTTATGCTACTTGTGGCTAATTTGGCCAATACACAATGATGCAAAAAACCTAAAAACAATAACTGAAACCCTGGCACATTATGATTACTCAGCGAGATCTTTCCAATGAATACCCACATTACATAGTTTAGATGATTTTCAAAACTCAAATTGCATCGGACGAAAGTTGCCTCAGCATTGGAAGGTTTAAACTACTAAATTCAAATAAGGCAAATTGAGCCTACATGCATAGCCAGTTAGCAGAGGGCTGCCATTAAGTATTGCATGCAAACCAGAATGACCACTGCCACTTAGCCAGGAATTTGAGTGTGTGTTAAAACGGAATACTGACTGTCGAGGGGGATTTTAAAACAAATTGCTGAGCGGTTTGCAGTGAACTTGAAGCACCTTGAGCTGCATTCTCCTGGTGGGGGCTCCTGTCAAAATAGAGTCAATTAGCAACAACAGATGCACTAGACCAGGCCAGGAGTCACAAGACTCGCTCTATGCACTTTCTCGCTCATTCACTCCTTATATATACACACGGTGCCTTTACCAAATGGACATGGGGATTCCTAGGATAATGCTTGAAAAATGGCAGGAATTTATTCGATGATAGTAGGAAAATGCCAGGATTTCAGAGGAAAATTCCAGGATATCCTAGGATAATGCTTGAAAAATGGCAGAATTTCCTAGGATAACGATTAGAAAATGGCTGGATTTCCTAGGATAATGCTAGGAGAATAGCATGATTTTACAGGATAATGCTTGGAATTTCCTTAGGATTTCCTAGCATAATGCCAGGAAAATGCCAGGGTTTCCTATGATGATGCCAGGAAAATGCCAGGATTTCCTAGGGTAATTCTAGGAAAATGCCAGGATTTCCTAGGGTAATTCTTGGAAAATGCCAGGGTTTCCTAGGGTAATTCTTGGAAAATGCCAGGATTTCCTAGGGTAATACTTGGAAAATGCCAGGATTTCCTTGGGTAATACTTGGAAAATGCCAGATTTCCTAGGGTAATACTTGGAAAATGCCAGGGTTTCCTAGGGTAATACTTGGAAAATGCCAGGGTTTCCTTGGGTAATTCTTGGAAAATGCCAGGGTTTCCTAGGGTAATTCTTGGAAAATGCCAGGATTTCCTAGGGTAATACTTGGAAAATGCCAGGGTTTCCTAGGGTAATACTTTGAAAATGCCAGGGTTTCCTTGGGTAATACTTGGAAAATGCCAGGGTTTCCGAGGGTAATTCTAGGAAAATGCCAGGATTTCCTAGGGTAATACTTGGAAAATGCCAGGGTTTCCGAGGGTAATTCTAGGAAAATGCCAGGATTTCCTAGGGTAATACTTGGAAAATGGCAGGGTTTCCTAGGGTAATACTTGGAAAATGCCAGGGTTTCCTAGGTAATTCTTGGAAAATGGCAGGATTTCCTAGGGTAATTCTAGGAAAATGCCAGGATTTCCTAGGGTAATACTAGGAAAATGCCAGGATTTACTGGGATGATGCTATTCTGTTAGACATTTTGAAATCTGAACTCTCATTATTATTATTATTATTATTATTATTATTATTATCATTATTATTATTATTATCATTATTAATTATTATCATCATTAGTATTATTATTTCATTATATTATTATTGTTATTATTATTACTATTATTATTATTATAATTATTATCATTATTATTTTTTGTTATTATTAGTATTAGTAGTAGTATTGCTAGTAGTATTATCATAATCATCATAATCATCATCATTATTATTAAGATTACTGTCATTATTTCAGCATTATTATCACCATCATTATAATCATCATTTCTATTATTTTCAATAATATTATTTATCATTGTCATCATTAATTATTTTGTATTAGATAGTAGTGTGGAGATGACCAAGTGGTGTTTGACTTTTTCTCAACTGTACATCACCTGACCTCTTCCTCAACCCCTCTTATCTGTCTGTGTGTCCTCGCCCCCTAAAACATCTCACCTCCTGGCAATGTCTTACCCTAGTTAAGGTCACTTCCATTGGCTTGGTAAGCATTCTGCCCCCCTAGATATGCCTTGTGAAGGGCCAACTGCCTGATAGGCCTGTCTTTCTGTGATGAATAGCTTATTTAACTCTACGGTTGATTGAGTGTTGCACAGATGGCATAAATTATTCAGATGAAAAATGAAATATTTCCACATGAGTTGGAGGTGTCTAGTCAGTCAGTAGATGCAAATATATATATATACATTGTATATATATATATATATATATATATATATATATATATATATATATATATATATATATATATATATATATATATATTATATATATATACTATATATATATATATATATATATATATATATATATATATATATATATATATATATATATATATATATATATTATATATATATATATACATACACACACGTTTATACTAGTATTTTGCCATTATCTCATGGTCTTACAAACTGGCATCTGATAACCTAACCCTAATTCTTTAAGGTGCTAAGTATTTTTCTTGTTCTATTTCACAGGTGCTTTGGATGTACAGTTAATGAACAGATGTTGTGTTATGGGCAACCAGCATTTCCACAATCGGCAGCAGTGTCGGGGTATCGGTGCGGCGGCCGCGCGCCTGGTGGCCGAGGAGGATCGGGAGAGCTGTCGCACGATCATGGAGATTTGCTGTGTGAAGGAAGAAAGGAAGAACCAATGTGAGAGGGGGATCCAGGTGGCAAACCTACGTGGAGACTGTAATACTATAAGCAACCCCTTTGGACGCAATACGCAAAAGGTAAGGTACTCTTGTTCTTTATCTTTCTCATTTTCTCTTGAATCTCTCTCTCTCTTGATTCGCTCTCATTCTTTCTCATTCTCATTCTTTCTCTCTCTATCTCTCCCTATTTGCTTTGGCTATTTTTTGTCCAAAGCAAAAGGATGCAAAGATATTTGAAAACCACTTAAGATATCTGAAATCCATATAACCCTGTCATGTTGGTATTCATCAGATAGATTTCACTGATTACTTTTGGATGAGTACCCACATGCCAGGGTTTCTGTCATTTTTCAGCTTTTTTCGTTTCATTTTGTATTGGCAAAATCAGCCACCAGCAGCATAAGGGATAAAATACATGACATTTGCATTTGAGTCGCTTCCGTTCTTGACCCCCCTTTCTTTTTGTATTCACATTCAGATTTTTATACACGCCCAGCCTTCAAAGCTGTTCTGAACCTGCATCTTTTTCCGAGAAGTGGAAGTCTCAATAACTCTGCAAATTGTGTACTTTGTCAGAAAGCTTGTTTCGCAGACTTGATTTGAACAGTATTTACATTCTGTTACAGGATATCATTTGAATTTGTTTACTTCTTGGATCATTCAACCTTTAAGTTTAATCTTATCCCATAAGAAAGAACAGATTTGCGATTGACCTTGAAGGTCAAATGACCTTGAACTCCAAGTGCACTTGTAGCTCATCAGGGATCAGGTAGTTTGTGGTATTTTAGCTATTCTAGAGTAATTGGTTTCACTATAAATGATTAGCCTCATCTTAATGTACCACTAGGTGTAAGGTATGTACTAATTGGAATGGTGTTTTGATAGTAGTGAAAGGCATGCCCCGATAGCTGAGTGGTCTAAGGCATTGCAACTGACTGGTCGCTTGCTGTCTCTCCTGTGATTGACCTTAACATTTTCAGGCAGCATCAGACTGGGCTATTAGGAATTTAAATTTAGGTGCAAAAAAATCATGATGCAGGCAGCATGCTATAGTAAGATTTTGCCAGAGGTACACTGTTCTGAGTGGCACAATGTGGGGCATGCTCCCCCAGAAAGTTTTGAAAAGTATGTGCTTTTGTGCACTATTAGGTAAAATATAAGATAGAAATTGAAAAATAAAAATAAAATTCTCAAATCACTCAAATTGGTAATTGATGTCTTCACTTGCAAATGTGGCTCCTGTTATCTAACATCTGGTCAAAAAATCACCTGATCCAGGGGGTAAATGCCCCTAAAACAACCAATGTCAACCATTAAGGTCATTTCCTCTCCTCTGGTTTAGTCAGAAACCAGTCCTTCAGCATGTGAGGAAGTTGCCAGTGACTAATATTTGATAGTTTTATCTTGGCTGCCCGCTTTCCTCCATTTACAAATGGCTAGCTACAATTTAGACTCCATAGGGTAGGGAAAATGATGTTAAAGAGTAATCCGAATTGAAATCCAAATTGATTGGTGACTAGTTTGGCCAACACACAGTGATGCAAAAGAAAACTGAAAAATGACTGAAACCCTGGAAAATAGGTACTCATCTGAGGGTACCCTGAGCGAGAGCTTTCCAATGAGTATCAACATGACAGGGTTTAGATGGTTTTCAAACATCTTTGCATCCTTGTGCTTTGGATGAAAGTAGCCTTAGCATTGGAAGGGTTAACACCCCTATCCTCCATAAAATTCATGTTATATACAACTAGGTATATATGGTTAAGCCAGCTACCATTGTTGCTCTAATATATTAAAAGGGAATGAAGGGTTTGTAACTAATTAGGGTGTGTATTTGTTGTAGATGGGTGGGGTTTTTCTCATGTTAGGTTAAGACACTGTAAACTACAGAATGTACTATCCAGCCCTCTGACATATGGCTTATAGCGATGATAGAAAACAAACAGGAGTATTCACAGATGCTTGTGCCAAAACATTTCAATTGTGGTAATTGACATTTGATGAGTGCTGGACTGTTTTGGGCAACCGGTCAGCATGTGGTCAGTGTTTGTCCAGTTGATAGGACCCAGACAGATCCAGCCAAGGGTCAATTCTCCTCCCGAGGTCACTCCTGGTGGCGGGAGGCTGCACTGGGGTACTCAGCTGTCGCACTAGCATGGGCCATTTAACCCTCGTCCTATATACTGAATTGCTGGTTGTAACCTACCCTGCCAACCGCATTGTTTTTGATCCCACAACTTGATTTTTAGGAGTAATACCTCCGAATTGCCATATGTCAAAATAAAGGTCTACAAAAGGTCCACAAAAGGGAGCTGCTTTGGGTCATGTACTGGCTCTGAGCAGCGGTCCTATATACTAACTAAGCCAAATGCCCATTAACAGGTCAGCAAGAGCGACATATTTCCTGGCTACTTATAGCAGGTTAGTTAGTGTCCCCCAGATATGTCTGGGTTCAGCAGGACCAGGGTTATAACATGGGAGAGACCAAATCTTTTTAAGCAATCTTTATTCAGGAAGATTTCAGAAAAGTTACTAGAGGCGCTTCTTGGTGATTATTTTTTTTCAGCCTTCCATTCGCCAGCAAAAAATCACAATCATCTCCAGAACTCTATATATAGTCACCCCTGAGGGCACTACCCTGTGTTATGGTCATTCAGGCAATGTTCATACCCTTGGCAGACCACCACTAGGTGGAAGCACTTATTCGTGAAATTGCCAAGCCATCCATGTGGCACAAATCTGGCACCCCATACTGACCAAGGAATTTCAAGGACTACGTATGCTTCGATTCCGTATGCTATATTTAGCCCCTCTTTTCATTGAAATGAACATGCCATAGCATACCAAGATAGGTTTGGAAAATGAATACTACTAAATGAATCTACAACTTTCAAGGACTATAATGCTCTGATTCTGTATGATATATTTAGCCCCTCTTTTAATTGAAATGAACATGCTATTGCAGGACTCGAAGCTAACTCAAAATGGTACTGGCCCTGTAGGACCAGTAACACCGAGGATCTACTGGTCCTGCAAAAATGTTGCTGGTCCTACAAATTTTTCTTTAACATAAAAAGAAAAAACATTGCATAAAATTCACAGACAACATTCATTTTAATTCATTTTATCTTCATTTATTTCAAAAACATTTGGGATATTCTTGAGAGGAAATTTGTTAATAAGAATGTCCCCCAAATGTTTCCCGGCCCTGTAGGACCAGTTGAAGTCTTTTTATTGGCCCGAAGCCGTTTTTGGGAATTTTTACCGGCCTGGGGCCGTAGGACCACTGTCAGCGTCGAGCCCTGTATTGAATACCAAAATAGGTTTGGAGAATAAATACTTCTTAATGATTCTACGTGTAGTTGGTGAGAGCATTATAAATCCTTCCAATGCTGAGGCTACTTGCGTCCAATGCTCAAGGATGCAAAGATTTTTGAAAACCATCTAAACCCTGTCATGTTGGTATTCAATGGATAGCTCTCGCAGAGTACTCTCACATGAATACCCGTGTGCCAGGGTTTCAATCATTTTTCTGCATGTTGCATCATTTCGTATTGGCAAAATTAGCCACCAGCAGCATAAAGTTTAAAATGCAGAATTTGAAAGTTGGTGTGGGAAATCCTAGTAAAGGGTGTGACATGTAGTAAGAGATTTGCATTTTGTTAGGTTTATAGGATTGCTTGCACTAATATCCCTTAGGCCTAAAAAAAGAAATTGTTTGTTTCCTGTAACGGTCTGAGAAAAAAAAGGGTAGGTAGGTCGTTAAAAATTATTTTTTTTCATTATTTCTTTGGTAAAAAATGTGTGTTTATGCATGTTTTACGTTGATTGGGAGTTGGGAGGGCAGAAAAGACTTTGGGGTAGGGATTTTTTTGAGTAAAAACTTGTTAGGATAGGGTTACAGGAAACAAACAACTTTTTAGGCCTTACCAACTGTAGTGGTAAGGAAACTTCCTAGGTTATCGTGGGATTTTCCAATGAAATCCTAGGATTTTCCTTGGGTTCTGTGCCGGTAACCATTAATAGGAGAAATACAGTACTTACCGTAGATTCTCGCAAATCTCGGACACTTTTTATTAATTATGATTTTTGTTGGCTGATGGTGGCCGAAATTTTCCGAAATTATCAATTGAAGCGAAAGCTAGATGGAAAATCAATCGCTAACTTCGTATACACAAAATCATTATTGTCCACCGACCTGACTGGTAGGACAGTAAATGTCTCGCTGACTTAAAAGATAGTAACATGAATGACATGATGTGGTACTTTTCTCATTTTATGTGTCTTGTCTTTAACCGATTAACCCATTTTTGCTCACAGCAGCCAAAAAAGTCTGACTATTTTGCTAATATCTCTCCACCAAAAGCCTATTTCAGAAAATATTTCAAGGAGAAATGTTTATAAGAACCTAGCCTACAACTCTCCTTGAAATATTTTGTGAATTTATGCTTTATTCCTTAGATATTTTCAAAAATGATACAGCGGCAGACGACACTATCACAGAGCAGTCTAGGCATGGATGGGTTAAGAAGAGGCCTAGCAGGTGTTTATGGATAAGTTATGGCACTACGCAGGGCTAACATGTGTACTTGCAAGTTAGTATAGACACAAACAAGTAACACTCATACCCCCTAGCTGTTACACATGTAGCTGAGACTTTCTAGGAATTGTGATATTATCTGGGAAAATCAACAGAATTCTTTGGTATTCAAAATTACCAATGATAAGGGTATACAGCATATTGAGACCAAATCCTTTCTTTTCTTATTCTGAATTTCATTCACTCTACCAGTTTAAATCTTTAAATGATTTTTTTTCAAGGAGGATAGATATTATTTTGTTAGTGCTATTTGATTTTGAAAAAAATAAAATACAAGCATAGCTATGAGTATGAAACAGAGAGCATTGAACTTGGTATGATATAATAATTCATCTTATTTGAGATTTCTTAGAGGAACATCATTGAAGTCTGAGTATTTTGTATACTTACAAAAGAAGTTTCATAAAAGATATTTTAAAACGTTTATGGAGATTTTTCAACATGTCCTAACACTGAAATAAAAGATCATACTATTAGGTTGTAAACAATTTTATGTTGCAATTTGTGTTCTAGTGGTAGAACTATTACATGACTTGTGCTTCAGCCAACCACTCTGAAGGAAAAGGCTATTGAACTCTTCATATAGTCTGGATCCACATTCAAAAGAAGAATATCAAAAGAAATATATACCTGACATGTCTTTTGAGCTTGCAAAGTTAGAGTTGCAATTTCTGCAAAAGCATATGTACCAAATGCTTCCACATTAACCCATTCACACTCAGAGCAGCCAAAACAGGCCTGACAAATTTGGAAATATTTTTCTACCAAAACCATTTTTTGGAAAATATCTGAAGGAGACATGATAATAAGAAGCCAAGCAACAACTCTCCTTCAAATATTTTGTGAACTTTTTCTTCATTCTTAAGTTATTTTCAAAAGTATGAGAGTAGCAGACGATACTTTCTAGAGAAACTCTAAGTGTTAATGGATTAAAATGCCATAAGTCCACCAGACGTGTTGGCCACACACATAGATTATGAAACCTACCCCACCACTGGCGCTTCTGTTACACACACACTTACTGAACCCCAGGGTTGGGTGGGGGTAGAGTCAAAGGGCGTCTCTTGTACCCACATACCCAGCTGTTGCAGACAGCACTCACAGGCCCTCTCCCCCTCAGGTCATTGGCAGGGTTAGTACTGCAAGGGTTTGCTGAAACCATCAAAGTAGCTAGTGTTACATGCCAGTTGGTTATAAACTTTTCGGTAGGGTGGGAGAGTGCCAACTCAAGGGGTTATGCTCAATAGCCCATTGACTTAAAAAAATTAGCTAGGGTATAATGTTGAGAAAGGACACCCTTAATATTGAAAATGTTGGCTAAGCTTATTAGGTGTCACCAAAGGCTTATGAAACATACAACTTTTCTGTCACTGCCTGGTGTGGGTGGTGGTGTAAAGACAAAGGGGTTGCTGTAAATGCTCCAAACCCATTGACTTGGCTACTATAAGTGTTCCTGCGTGCTTGGGTTGTGGGTGCAGATTTAAAAAAAAAACTCTTTTTTTTTCTTTTAAGGGTGCTTTGAATCCATTTTTTTTGCCTGCATGGTCAAGGGTTGCATGGGGGTGCAGGGACACAGGCTTTTTAGAAGGGTACTCATAGCCCATTGTCCTACTGTTACAAGAAATTCTCCATGATATTATATTACAAGCAACTGGTCTAGATTAACCACAGACCCTGTGGAGAGGGTATCTATGCTTTTTCCTGAACTCAATTATATTCCTTTGCGATGAGAGAGTATCTATGATTGACTGTTCCAAGAACTTCTCTCCTTAATAATAAATCACAAGCCAAAGCTGTAACTAAACCACAGACCCTGTGGAGAGGCTATCTTTACTGCTTCCTGAACTTAATTATGTTCCTTTGCGATGGAAGGGTATCTTTTCTCTTCCAAGAACTTCTCTGTTATAATATATTACAAACCAAAGTTTTACATTAACCAGATGACCACAGACCTGGTGTAGACGGTCTCTATGGAGACGGTACAGTCTCTATGGAGACAGTATCTATACTGTTTCCAGAGCTCAGTTATATTTCTTTGCAATTAGCATTAGGGAGATATACTAATCAACATCTCTGTTAGCGTGTACCTATACTGTTTCAAGAACTTCTCCTGATAACATACTAAGCCTGATGGGAGGGTACCTATTCTGTTCATAGAACTTTCTTTGTTATAACATGATAAAAGAAAATAAATTACAGAGCCCCTGGTGGGAGGGTACCTACCGTACGTATATCTGTTTTTCTTTGGAGGCCTATTTTGGCTCTCCATCTTCAAGAGCCAAAATTAATAAAAGCCAAGAATGCATACCTTGAACACCCCGACTTCAACCCTGAGCTCAGGTTGTGTTGAGCTTAGTTTCTAGTGTGGACACCAGATGCCAGTCACTGCATGGCATGTAATGTGAGTTAATCTATTTAAAGTAACTAGTTGTCCACTGCAGTATTGTTATGCAAATTACAGTGTCTCACTGGCCTAAGTGGCATGCTTCATGATTACAATCAAAAATCTCAGCAGCATGTTATGTATAGTTTGTTTTGAAAACACATGTACAGTTGTCTTTTGATCATACTCCCTTGCAAAATCCCTTTGTTTGTAATTACAAGGGGTGACACTATACCCACCTCCTGAGTTCTATTCACCATGGTAAACTTAATTAAAAGTTAACCATTACAGGATATGGCCACAGTACCAACCGTCCTGGCCACCACGGTACCGGTACCGTGGTGGCCCGGACGGTTGGGAGCAATGCTTCCTGTCATACGCACTCCCTAGAGAACGCTACCCACCTGGCGTGCAGGTCCTTATCTATATGGGTCAAATGCAGCCAGCTAGTAGCAGTATACGATGGAGTGTTGACGCTAGATGTGACAGCCATACAGATTTCCACTTGCAGCAGAAAATTGAGTATAAAAGCTGTTTTCATGGAAATGACTACAAGAAAGTGGTATATTTAGTTTAGGAAGTATACGATACTCTGGCGTGCAGCTTAATATAGGAGTTTTAGCATGCTCTTGAGGGTTGAAAGTTGTAACAAGTGACTTTAAAAAGTTCTGTGTGACCATATCCTGTCATGTACTTGATCAGGTACTCCCAATGCGTACGTAATAAGTGCATTTTACACAGTGAGAACTCATCAGGTATTTATGCCATTTTCCATTAGCTTTGCAGATAAGCCTACCCCAATCAAATTGTAATTTAAACAAAACTATTTCTGTACAGAGTTACTTTTAACAGATTGAACTAGAATACATGCTATGCAGCGACATACATTTTGTCATTTTAGGTAGTAAGATAATTTCAAAAGTGAGTTAATTTTGGCTCAGACCCTGGGAGAGCCAAAATTAATATGAGCCATAATTTCCTTACCCCCGTTTTGGCCCAAAAGAGCCAAAATTTCACACAGCCAAAATAACCAGATATACGGTATACGGTTTGCAGAACTTTCTTTGTGATAACATATCACAAGAAATAAATAACAGTATTCTGAGCCCCTGGTTGAAGGGTACCTATACTGTACACATAACATTCCTTGTGATAACATATTACAAGTAAATAAATTACAGTAGTCAGAGCCCCTGGTGGGAGGGTACCTATACTGTTCCCAGAATTTCCTTTGTGATAACATATCATAAGAAATAAATTACAGTATTCTGAGCCCCTGGTTGAAGGGTACCTATAGTGTCTGTACCCAGAACTTCCTTTGTGATAACATATTACAAGTAAATAAATTAAAGTAGTCTGAGCCCCTGGTGGGAGGGTACCTATACTGTTCCCAGAATTATCTTTGTGATAACATATTACAAGAAATAAATTACAGTATTCTAAGTCCCTGGTGGGAGGGTACAAGCTATACTCTAGACAGAACTTTCTTTGTGATAACATATTACAAGTAAAAAAAGTACAGTAGCAAGAGCTCCTGGTTGAAGGGTACCTATAATTGTACACAGAACATTTCTTGTGATAACATATCACAAGAAATAAATTACAGTATTCTGAGCCCCTGCTGGGAGAGTAACATAGTACAAGGAAATAATGAACATTTTCACAGCCACTGCTGGGAGGGTACCTATACTGTTCCCATGACTTCCTGTGCGATGATTTATTACATAAGACAAGCTTAAAGAAGTCAAACAATCCACAAGGGATGTGTTTTTTTCCAAAGTTATGTCCCATGTCAGTGGAATGCCATTTAACTTTAAATGTTTTCATGTGACTACAAAAAAAATGTTTCCACATTTTTTTTCTTTTGGTTACTGCCATTTAGAGCTCTATCTGCTTCATATAGAGCACCCTTCTTAGAAAACCCCTTTGTCTCTACACCACCAACATACCTGTCAACATTCAACCATCCAAAATCAGGAGATTTTATGCGGTTCACTATTTGGGCTTCTTTCGCGTCATTTTGTTTAGTTCCAATCCTGGCCACCAGGGGTCAGGTTAGTAGTTTAACTTAGGAAAGGGCTATTATATTTCAGAGAAGTTGGCAAATTGATAACCATACAAATGTGTTACTGAAATAACTTCTATTTCATGTAGCAGATCACACTTAACAAATGATGATACATTCACAGTTATGAAAAACACATATATATACAGCTTTTGAACTTAAAATATCATACCCACATTTAAGCCTACATTTTCAGCATTTTATGAAAAATCTTCTTTTTCTTTGAAGACTGAAAATAATTTTACGAGGTGGTGAATACTCCTTGCTATAGCCATCTAGATTTTCTTGAGATGTTATCTGATGATGCTAGCCCACAATGCACCGTTCCTCTTAATCCCAGAACAATAAATGGCTGAATAATAATTCCAATTAGTAAGGGATTAGCTATTTATACCTACTGATAGGAATCAATTGCTACAGACAGTATATGGGTCAGGTGAGATACACTGGATAAAAGGGAGCAGACTGACCTACTTACTGAGAAAAAGATGGAGGACATTTCAAAAGTAAGCAAAATCAGTAGCTAATCAGTAGATTTCGTCAAATCAGGTGATCAATCAGTAGACAGCATTTTTGGGGTCTGAAATCAGTAGAGTACTGCTCAAATCAGTAGAGTTGACAGGTATGCACCAACCTTACCAGACAGTGACACTACCTTAGTCAAACATATTTATTATTCAGAGGCCATCAGAGCCTTTCTTAGTAGTGTACACGTAGTGTAACACCATATAAAGTGTTTCCAAGAATATTCTTTTTCTAGGTTAATTTACATTTTTGGAGATTTACTAAAAAAAATTTCTGAGGGAATTCATCATCATTTTGGGCCTGCCTCAATAGCTGAGTTGTTTTAATCCTAATGATGAGGCTACTTTCCTCCAAAGCACAAGGTTGCTAAGATTTTTGATAACCATCTAAACTCTGTCATGTTGGTATTCATTAGATAGCTCTCACTGAGAACTCTTAGATGAGTACCCATATACCAGGGTTTCAGTCATTTTTCAGCTTTTTTGCAACGTTTTTTATTGACAAAATTAGCCACCAGCAGCATAAGGGTTAAGCATTGCCATTTACTGCTCTCTGTTTCTGATAACTTCCTGTGATTGAATGCGGTTAGCACTGAATTAGCTGAAAAGTTGCTAGTGACATGCAGTTAGTTGTTTTTTCCCCAGGTGCGTCTCTAGTTACCTATGACATTAACAACTGCCTATTACCTACCTTTTTTTTCAAAAAAAAACATGTGATGATTGCTGAAATTAGTGGTGTAAATATCTGGCCAGTTTTGAGCTGTATGATTTTGTCAAAAGCTTAGACGAATATAACGTGGACTCGCCACCAGCAGATCTTGGAGATGAACTGCATGGGGTGCGGGTCACAGCAGGGGAACAGCTGATATACCCTGTTTGCAGACAATAGGTGTAGGAGATATGGGAGGGACTTGCCATGAACAACCAACCGGAGTGCAGCACTGATTAAACTGCAGTCATGTTAGTTGTGCTGGGCAACACACATGCTATTACCATATTCTTCCGATTAACCGCACATGCCTGAATATTAGCGCAACTGTTATGAAAAACTCGTAAAACTTCCACCCACAAGAAGTAAGAAAAGCGAAATCACATACCTTTTCTCTTGCCGTATCTGGAAACCAGCGCTGAATTATGCAATTTCCGCAGTTCCTTCACGCCCTCACTGTTCATATTCGCCGCATGATTGTACTATTGACCAATTAACGATCTTTTCACATGCTAGATTTCGCGGCAAACATCTTAGCAAACTGAACAGCGAGAGCGCAAAGTTGCAATGATGGCCAATGCACTTCGATCTGCAATCATTGAGGTGTGCGGTAAAACAGAAGATTGCCAACATCCCTTCTACAGAAAATTTTCCCAACCTCTACCCGCACTGTGCGGTTAATCGGAAGAATACGGTAACCCTTATGCGGCTGCTGGCTTATTTGGCCAATACAAAATGATGCAAAAAAACCTAAAAAAAAATATTGAAACCCTGGCAAATGGTTACTCCTCTGAGAGTACTCAGCGAGAGCTTTCCAATGAATACCAACATGATAGGGTTTAGTTGCTTTTCAAAATTCTGAATGTTCTTTTGCTTTGGCTGAAAGAAGCCTCCGTAGCTGAAGGGTTAAGGCAAGGAGGTATAAAAGTTAGGATAATGAATACAGTATTAATATAAGCAGAAATATATAGAGATGATGTGCTCTTCAGGCTAGGAGGTATATAAAGAGGGGTGCATATGGTGGCACCCCAGCACGACCATGTGGTCTTAGTTAGACAAGTGGGGGAAACAGTAGTCGGTAGTCCAGGCCGAACAAGTGTTGTCGCTGATGCCGCGGCAGTGTTGCGGGCATGTGGTCTGTATTACTGGGGCCTGCCTCTTTCTTGTCTGCCAACCCTCCTGGTCCCTGCTTGTCTACTCACATCAAACACGACCCACTGCCATTTCAGACCAAACCCCTCACTTTGGACATTCTCATTATAAGAAATCGCTCTCCAAATCTAGTGTAGACTTCCCAGGAAATCATGGGGTTTATTTGGGGGGGAAAACTAGGAATAGGAATTCCCTGGTGTTCAGTGTCAGATGGTGAGGACGAGTTGTCAATCATCATCACCTGACACCATCATCATCATCATCATCATCATCATCATCATCATCATAATCACTATTATCATCATCATCATCATTATCAGCATCATTATCATCATCATCATCATCATTATCATCACTATTATTATCATCATCATCATTATCAGCATCATTATCAGTATCATCATCATCGCTATCATCATCATCATCATCATTATCATCATCATTATCATCATCATCATCATCATCATCATCACTATTATTATCATCATCATTATCATCATCATCATCAGTATCATCAGCATCATCAGTATTATCATCATCATCATCAGCATTATCATCATCATCATCATCATTACTCATCATCATCATCATCATCATCCTCATCATCATCATCATCACCACCATTATCATTTAGGGCTATCCAATACAACCAGTAAATGTTTAACTGGCCTGAAACTATTTACAAGTGCAATTCCAATATGGAGGGAGGAATTTTGATATTGTTGTAAATTTGTCTCAGAATGTAGGACGGGGTACTGATGGATTACTTCCTTGTTACCAAATATGGCAGCGATTTTCTAGGAAATAGAGTATTCTCTATGCTTTTTTTTCATGGAGTGTCAGTGACTTCTTAGCTTTGTTTCTCAAAAACAGTTTTAGTCATGACTGACCAAAAGTGTTGAAGTGAAAAGAACGTTCAGGCTCGTAATAGGCTTGGATTGTTTCCACAATCGGCACCGCATGTGGGGTGCAGCTAAACCAAAGATGGCCCTTCTAACAACTTTTTTTCCTAACTTGCTACTTACACGTGCGCTTATTCAAATGAATACAATATATCATTAAACAAATGCAACATCTCTGTGGGGTTGCCAGCATGATTGTATCCCCCAAGGGAGCTTTGTCACCCAAGGGTGATAAAGCTCCCGATCGAGGGGGATACAATCATGCTGGCAACACCACAGAGATGTTGCATTTGTTTTATTATACCGAACAACGTCATACCGCGCAGTCTTGTGATATCCTCCTCCCCCACTTCCTTAAAGCGGCCTGCTGCTTGGGGTGCTGCCATAACTACTAATTAAGCACTCATAAAAGCTACAATGAAAGGTCAATGTTATTTTCTTTATCATTGTTCTCAACAATAAGACAATTCCATTGTTGACTGTGGCATTCTGCTCAGGCCTTGACATACTTTGGCCACGCTTGGGGATTTTGAAAGCATGACGTCCTCAACAATAGAGGGAATCATGAAACGTTAGGTTTACAATTCACGATTCCTTGACAACGGGTGTCATTAATTCGAATGGTGACCGCTGTCAAGGAACCTACAGAGACACAGGTAGCCAACATTTTTGACACATGGCTCTCATCCAATAGGATAAGAGTATCCTCACATGAGGTATAATAAAATCTATTGTCTTTTTGTTGTTACAGGATTGCTGTAACTGTTGTTACCTGGGAAAACTGGCCAAGCATGTGACATATCTCATTATTTAGTGTCTTTGTGTTGTTACAGGATTGCTGTAACTGTTGTTACCTGGGAAAACTGGCCAAGCATGTGACATATCTCATTATTTAGTGTCTTTGTGTTGTTACAGGATTGCTGTAACTGTTGTTACCTGGGAAAACTGGCCAAGCTTGTGACATATCTCATTATTTAGTGTCTTTGTGTTGTTACAGGATTGCTGTAACTGTTGTTACCTGGGAAAACTGGCCAAGCAGGTGACATATCTCATTATCTAGTGTCTTTGTGTTGTTACAGGATTGCTGTAACTGTTGTTACCTGGGAAAACTGGCCAAGCAGGTGACATATCTCACTATCTATTGTCTTTGTGTTGTTACAGGATTGCTGTAACTGTTGTTACCTGGGAAAACTGGCCAAGCAGGTAAGTCTGTCCTGCGAGGTCAGCCGGTTTGGGGGTTACTGCGATACCACCTTCAAGCAATGCTGTGACCAGGAGCCTGCCCCCGCCAACACCACCCCCCGCACAGGAGGAGGGGGCGGGGGGCGAGGAGGAGGAGGAGCAGGAGGAGGAAACGGTAAGTACTCCTGGGGCTGGTTGCATAAAACATCTAAACCGTAGGAATCCTTTTAGTGCCCCTAAGGGCCGATGCTTCCTTTAAGTGTTTCCTCAGGTGAGATATTTTCCTTATGGTATCCTTAGGGTTAAAGTTAAGGGAAATGTTGCACTTTAACCCTTCCAATTCTGAGGCTGTAACTTTTGTCCAAAGCACAAGGACGCAAAGTTTTTTGAAAACCATCTAAACCCTGTCATGTTGGTTTTCATTGGATAGCTCTCTCTCTGAGTACTCTCAGATGAGTACTCATATGCCAGGGTTTCAATCATTTTCCAGTTTTTTTGCATCATTTCTTATTGGCCAAATTAGCCACCAGCAGCTTAAGGGTTAAGGACACTATAAGGGATTCCTATCCTTAAGATGTTTTATGCAACCTGACTCTGTACTTGTACCTATATATATCTAGCTCATCCTGCAGTGTATTATGCATGCATCACCAGCACATTTAATCTTACCAAAATAACCTGTAATTCTGAATAGATTTTTAGAAGGGAATCATTAGGAAAATGAAATATGTAAGAATGATTCCTCAATTTTTAATAACATTTTCTGAGAAAAGCCAGTCAATATGTGTAAACATAAACCTCTATTTAAGATTATGATAAGGTTAATCATTAGCATTCTTCAATAATTCAATTAACCAGTCCATTCATGAATAGGTATTTAAAAAGAATTGAATCTATTTTTTAAACTATCAGTATTATTTGTGTTTCTTCAATGAATCGTATATATTTTCAAAAATATCTGTGCTATCTTTGAAAGTTTGCATCCATAGAGTACTGAATGCAATCATACTTTTTTTGAGAAAGGACCATCTTTCTATTGTAAATGTACTAAATTGCCAGAAACGATGTAACTTAAAATGAAAGAAATATTGGTTTAGCGTAACTTGCCACACAATGACCATGACTTCATAAGAGAACAAAGGTTGCATGCAGCATGCTCTATAGTGTGTAGTATAACACCAAAAGAAGAAATAAGTCTGTAATATGAAATATATTTTGCAAATTATCCTGTCGAGTTCTTGTTTCAGATCCTGATATTGATTTAGATAAGAAGAAACAATTATTGAACTGTAATTTTATTCAGTAATCAGAGTGTCAAGCTATTGATGTAGTTGTTGGTATTGATATAGTTAAGAAGAAATTAGTCCTTGATTTATCATATCAGAAGTATGTCTTTACAATATCACTCATAGAACTAGCTTTTGAATGCATATTCTGATATTAATGTGATTTAGAAGAAAAAAGGCGTTATTATAAACTGTATATTGCAAAATAATCTTGTTGCAGCTTCGTGTATTAATAGAATAAATAAATCTGTAATCAAAACATGGAATTGTATTTTTGCAAAGTAACCTGTCAAGATCTTATTGCAGTTTTTGCATTTGATAAAAGAAGATTAAAATCTGGATTTTTTTTAATTTGATTATAGAAGGAATAAGTGTGTAATAAGAATTTTGAGCTGCATTTATTGATATAAGAAGAAATCAATCTGTAATACAAACTGAGTCAGTGATAAGCACTTTAAACTGTAAAGTAACTCATCAAGCTTTTGTTGCAGTTCCTAAAATTGATGTAAGTTTTTAATAAAAACTGTATTTTGCAAAGTAACCCATCGAGCTCTTGTTGCAGTTCCCGATATTGACGAGTGTACTCAGTTTCCTGGTCAGCTGTGCGCACATGTCTGTATCAACATGCCGGGTAGCTATCGCTGCGAGTGCAATTCGGGATACACGCTGCAGGCTGACGGCAGGACCTGTCGCCCAGACAGTAAGTTCTGCACTTTTGTCATCGAGTGGCAGAATCAGAACATCATAGTCTTGTCATTAATATTTCCCTCTTGAGAATATTGATATTAAGTTCTAAGTTATGTGTTCCATTTTCAGTCTTGACAAGAATGGAAGGGTATATATATATATATATATATATATATATATATATATATATATATATATATATATATATATATATATATATATATATATATATATATATATATATATATATATATATGTATATATATATATATATATATATATATATAATATATATATATATATATATATATATATATATATATATATATATATATATATATATATATATATATATATATATATATATATATAGATAGATAGATAGATAGATATATATATATGTATATATATATATATATATATATATATATATATATATATATATATATATATATATATATATATATATACATATATATATATATATATATATATATATATATATATATATATATATATATATATATATATATATATATATATGTATATATATATATATATATATATATTAATTTTGTAAATATATATATAGAGATTGAATGCTATGATAAGTAATTCTTCTCTCAGTGCAGCTGCTTTTTAACACCTATCTGATTTGCTATTATACTCTCTCTAATGTACGCACCGCCAGCACACATATCTTAAGCTTATGACTTACACTATCTCTTCAGCTGCACTGGCAAGAACAATGCACTAGTATACTGCATACATTATCATATCAAATTCATTCATTTATTGTTCATTTCTTGCATATTTGTTACAGGTTAAACACCCAGGGATAATGTTTTTGACTTATGATAATACTCTTTCTCCACGTTTTTGTTAAATATCTTGTAGTTGTGTAACTATTTGTCAACTGGATATTGAGTATACTATTATCTTAAAAATGTTGTCATTTTCTTGTCCATTTCTGTGCCACTGACACATTATATAAAAAAGCAACAATGACATGCCATTATGTACCCATCACTGTCTGGTGATGTAGTAACCAAGCAATGTTGATTACTCATACGTTCATACTGTAATGCCATTACAAAATAGTTACCAAATAATGATACCAGATGAGAAAAAAGTATCAAAAAGGATTTATTTGAATCAGTCAATGAATTGATCAATTCCAAGGATGGGTTATCCTTGGACAAAAACACACTTTTATTATCATTATTATTATTCAATGATTTTAATTGCTAAGCTAATATTTTCCTTTTTTGTGCTTTTTTTACCCAGACAGTAGAAATGGTACAGGTGAGTTGACGAGTTAGAGCCCCCCCCCCCCCCCCCCACGACCCCTTTACGTATGATATTCACATCTCACCCCTCACCCCTTGATTACCCCTCATGTCCCCCCACTGGAGAATGAGGGTGTGTGTTAGACCTTTAGACTTGCACTGTGTATTTAATGCATGGTATTAAATAGTGTGTACATATATATATATATATATATATATATATATATATATATATATATATATATATATATAATATAATATATATATATACCTCGTCAGCACCCAGTTTTCGTATACGTGATGAGAATTCTTTTAAATAAGTAGAGAGATCCCTTTCCTAAAAGCACCTTTTCTACATCTTTAGACTGACACCCCTTTTTATGGCAATTAGGGCTTCATGTTTTTTACTAGAAGATAGATCTTTATGAAATACCTGAATTATCTTTTTGACTAGCTTGGTATTTTTAGTTTCTTTCAGCCTTATTAGTTGTTTTTCTGTGGTATAGGTATTGGTAGGTTGAGTTGCACTCTGTTAGGGCCTGCTCCGATGACCTAGAGGTTTAATGCATTGCCACTGACTGCTCGGTATCTTTCACTAATGCCAGGGTACAAATCATGGCTTGGGCAAGTGAGAAAGTCGCCAGTGACTTGGGGTTAGCCAGTGGTTTTCACCGGGTATTCCAATTTCATCCACCGCTTGCAACTGGTTATAGTCACGATTAAGCCTAAATCAGACAGAAAAAGTTACGATACATAAAAATGTCAAACTCCAAATTATACTCTGTTCTGTATGCAGTAGAATAAGTATAAAATTAAACTTGCTAGATAGAATGTTTTAAATTGCAAGAGATTTAGATTTGACAGATGGCCAGGTGCTGATGTTCTCAGTACTCACATTTTAAATGGTTTTTGAGATAAAATGAATAACTAAACCAAATGCATGTTGGAGGTGTGTATGAAACGATTTAGATGCATGTGTGTGAGAGGTAGTCACTGATGTTCAGGCACAAGGCAATACACATGCCAGTTTTATCTGTGATTACATACACCAAAGCAACATATAACCAAGACTATGATATTTATTGTTTATATGCGCTGTTGGAAAGTGCAATATGGCCTGATATCCAACAGTGCCTAACAAATTTATCACCTGCTCTTCATGCTAAGAAAAAAAAATACATCTCATAGAATTTCAAAATGACTTTGGAGGTCAAAACGAGGCTGGTGACCTCTAGGGGTCATATTGCTGGCCAAGTGGTAATATTGAATTCTGCCGTTCGATATTGAATTCTGCCGTTCGATATTGAATCTATACTAAGTATGAACGGCTCCAGATCTAACACCTATTGACCAATCAGCATAGAGAATCACAGCAGAGCAGGTGATACATTAGCATCCGTGTGTGTGTCTGTGTGTGTGTGTGTGTGTGTGCGTGTGTGCGTGTGTGAGTGTGTCTTTAAGATATTGGAGTGTATGATTTTGTGTTGTCGGTTGTCTTTAAGATGTTGGAGATCGCTGTGCCCGAGGCAACCCCTGTGAACACGAGTGCCATGATACGGGCGTGGCTATAGAGTGCAGCTGTTTTGATGGCTACGAACTGATGCCGGACGGAAAGTCCTGCAGAGGTAAGTAATGATGATGATGATGATGATGATAATGATAATGATAATGATAACAATAATAATAACAATAATAATAATAATGATAATAATAATAATAATAATAATAATGATGATGATAATGGTAATAATAATAATAATAATGATAATAATAATGATAATAATGATAATAATAATAGTAATAATAGTAAAAATAATAATATAATAATAATAATAATAATAATAATAATAATAATAATGATAGTTATAATGATAATGATAGTATTAATAATGATGATAATAATAATGATGATAATAATGATAATAATGATAATAATAATAATGATAATAATAATAATAATAATAATAATAATAATAATGATGATAATAGTAATAATAATTATAATAACAATTATAGAACTGTTATAATAAAAGAAAATAATAATGATAATAATAATAATAATAATAATAATAATTATAATAACAACAATACATTGAAAGTCTCATACGTCCAGAAGATCCTTTCCAAAGCATACTCTGCCAATGTCTTGTCCAATTCATGTGTGCAGTGTATACAAACTCTAAAAACTTTCAACTGAACAATTTTAGTATAATTCTGTTTGAAGTGGCATTGTTAAACATAACACAAACAAAAACTTTCAGTGAAATATTGATTTGTTATCAAAATATTGACATTTTTGTCAGACCATGAGTACACTCCAGATGTGAATGATTTATATACTGTAAAACCCATTATTATCCCCCTCCTTTTAATTTCACGCATTTTGCGCTAGGTGATGATAACGCGTATATTGCTGGCGCTGATATACTTTCAAAATAGCATAACAATGCCCCATCTAGTGGTGATATAGTTGATGCATGTAATTAAATGGCCGCGATCGCATTCACACGGCAATTGCGTGAATAAAAAGGGGCGTGGTTATAAAGGGTTTTACAGTACAATTTTGTTGTCTCTTTCAGATATGGATGAATGTCTAGTTGGTCGGCACCGCTGCCAGGCTGGACAGACCTGCATCAATACAGTGGGTGCGCATAGGTGTGTCGGTATCCCAACAGGACCCGGTAGGGGTGGCACGGGCACGGGTACTGGTACAGGTACAGGTACAGGCACAGGGACGGGTACCTCCAATACCCCATCATGCCGTCAGGGGTATTCTTACAATAACCGGGCGCAAGAATGTCAGGGTAAGACTCGCAGCAGGATTCCTCGTTTGCATGCCATGAACCACAGAGGGCAATCACTGCAATGCATTGTGGGAATAGAAGTATTAACCCTCTCATGTCCGGCGCTACGCAGGGTCATGCATACACAAATATCTCAAAAACGAATCATTATTCCAAAAATAATTTGACTCAAACTTGTTGCTCTGGTTGGAATTGCCAATCCCTCTCCAAATATTTTTGAAATGATACCATATTTAATGAGTTATTGTTGTCAGAATGTATGCACCCTCCAGATGCAAATTGGTAAATATTGTACTGGGTCAGATTTAATTATTCCTCCTGAATAAAGATATCACTGAATAAAACATTATATCTTATCAGGTGGATTGTAATCAGGTTAATTTGTTCCTTGAGATATGTTTGGGTATGTAATGGGTAAGTTATCAAAATTGAATTGTTAAATTGATTTTGTCAGCTTTTATTTCCATTACACATATTCATTGCATTGAATGTTGCTTTATGGTTTTATTTTGTGGTTATATTTTGAATGTTTGTTATTTTCGACTTTTATTCATATTTAGTTTATCTGTTTTGAAGTACTACTGAACAGTGCACCAGTAATGTATATCAAATATAAGAAATTAATGTAATTACATGAAGAGAGGAAATATTGCACGGCAACCTTTCAGCATGACCACCAGTGCCACCTTTTGGATGAGAAAAAAACTAAATTCTCTTCTTTCAAAATATTGGAAGATTTTTGAAATTATAATTGGGGATGAAAGTTTGTGCAATGGATTGATTTAGTCCACATTTTATTTTCAGTATCATATCAAAATTTGAATGGGCTGTAGAAGTTTTCTCTTTTGTCAGCACTATCGCTGAACTGTTAATTTCAGTACGCTATATGCTCTTTCTATCTTGCACTTATTTTGAGTTGCATGTCTACAGTACAGTAATTTAATTCCTGCACCAGTCGCCTGGCTGTCTGCCAAAGCCTGGTTTTACAAATACCTGATAACATGTCAAAAAATAAGTCAAGAACATCATTGACCCATGTAGTTTGCCAATCAAAGCTACGTTCATTTGTGAGGTTATATATCCATCTGTGGCTAGGAAACTGGGTGGAAATCAGGCGTGCATTTGTGCATTATGCCCGGAAGCCCACACATTTAGTGCAGGAATTCAATACTGGCACTGTAGGACAATTTTTAATTTGCGGTAGCTCATTTTTGTTCTTTATGGCTAACTCCAAGCTTTCCCCTGAATGCTTTTGGTGGACACCCCCATACAACTTAACTGATGTGCACTTACTATATACTGCTGTAGATTTGCTTATGAATCAATGAGTAATCTGAAACTAGCCCTGATTGTACTTTATCCAGTTGCATGTAGAACATTGGTCTTATATGCAAATGGATTAATGTAAACTACTGTGTAGAATTTTTTTTAATGAAATCTTTTCTCATTTCTACATATAGGCAAAGAATATCCAGATACTCTCACAAACGATGAACATGTACCATTCCTTGCCATACATGTTATCTGAGCATATGGTAATCATAGGGATATGTTGGGATGATGACATAGATGGTACTGCAGAAAATGGCACAATTAATTATTACCTTTCTCTTACAGCTCAGGTGTGGGAAGGCTTAGATTGTACCTACTAAGAGGGCATTTTTATTGAAACTTTATCCTCTATATTATTTTATATTATGTAATTATTAATTTTATATGTTGACATGATGTACATCAGATGTAATGTATATGTATATACATATGTATATATATATAAATATATATATATATATATATATATATATATATATATATATATATATATATATATATATATATATATATATATATATATATATATATATATATATATATATATAACCCTCTCTCTGTGTTTCAGACATAGATGAATGTGCCGCAGGTACACATACCTGTAATAAGCCCCACCAGGTGTGTCGTAACACTGGGGGGAGTTACAGTTGCCAGTGCATGCCAGGTTTTAGGTATAATGTTTTGACCAGGGAGTGCGGAGGTAAGATATTTTCAGGGTAGGGGTCTTTGATTTTAGTTATTCATCTGTTTGTCTGTCTGTCTGTCTGTTCACCTCTAGGTGTTTAATCACTGTGCTTTAAAAACTGGCAAAGTTAAAACATACAAGTCTTATCTAAGTTTAGTTTTGATTTTATCTAATCTTGGATGAAGCCCATCTAAAAAATCTTCTCCTGATTAAGTATTCCTTTGAAGATGTTCAATTAAGTAAAGAATTCTTCAAATAACCCTGTTTCATTAAACTTTCCCACCTTGAATATTCCAAAAGTGAATACTCTGTTTTCTTAATTTGATAGTTACACTTCTTATCATATTAGATAAAGGCAATATCTTCTTAAGCAAAATTGCCAGTGTTTTTCATCTTTAGTCTTAACCCTTTTATATTTGTATTGGTTCTCATGTCAGTCTGGTCTGTGTATGTCTGCCATCTGTCTTTCCTTTGGCCTTTTTAGCATTGCGCTCTTTTATTGTAACTTTTGTTCATGTCTTAGTTTAACCTCCTTTGACATTCATCTTAGTTTATGGAAGTCCTAGGTTAGAGTCTCTGTTGGATCCCTGTTAGTGAGTTGGCTTGGTCGCTATATAAATGCGCGGCATTGTGGAGGGCTGTTTTTGGTACTTCTGCAACTGAAAACCCTAGGAATTATTCATGAAGAGAAGGGATTTTTTTCCGGATTCCTTGTTTCTATCTCATCGCAATATGACCTAAGCTGTTTAAAGCAATGTAAAAACCAATTCCTTTCTTTCTTCATTCATTGAAGCAATCATATGTATATGTATATGGACATTGTTCTTCCATTGTTCTTCTCTTTGTCTTGTTGTTATTGTCATGGACTATGTGCTGGATATAGTTTGAGTTAATTGAAGTTAATTTGCTATATTCAAATAATACATTTATTACTGTTTTCAACAGAAATTTCAGTTGAAAGTTGCAGTGATTTTGAAATTTTTCAGTTGCACACTTTTTTACATTAAATGAACAATTGTTTTTTTTTGGATGAAATCTTATATAGCTAAAAGCAATGTTGGGAAAATATTTGAAAGAGTAACATTCACTCGAATACTATCCAGAGCTCTCCTTCATATATTTTCTGAATTCCCAAGTTTATTGTTAAAGATATCACATATCTAGACGGCAATATCCAAAGGAACTCTTAAGCATTAATGGTAGATGAATGTACTTGTCTCATTCCATGATGCAATATCTGTCTGTCTGTCTGTCTGTCTGTCTGTCTAATTACTGTGTAAAATCTGTATAAGATTGTGTTCTCTGTCTTCTGCAATTCAATGTTAATGTTTCTGTATTTGCTTTAATCATCCATAGTTTTTGTCTGCTAACACGTCTTGTCTATGCTTCCTTGCACTTTTCTCTTGGCAAAACGATTGTCACCAGTATGTGATATTTGGAAAGCCCTTTCATTAAGAGCCATTCAAATTAACTACAATTAAATCATTTATAAATTGATTTCCACAAAAGTACCCATAACTTATATATCAATTATGCAGTATCACATTTAGAGAAATAGTGTTCTGTTCTTGCTTTGCATTATTGGAAACAAGTCTTCTTTCTTCACTTCATGCAGCAATATGTGTCTGTTTCTCTGTCTGTTTGTCTTTCTATGTGTTAGTCGTGATTGTTTAAGTTACAATTATCTATTCTATTGCTGTCATTCCAATTGTCTTATAAAAGCTATGTTCAAAGTAAGTTCAACACTCCATACTAAAGAAGCAGAGAATACAAAGGTAAGTGTCATAGCATAGTCTTCTCTCTCTCTCTCTCTCTCTCTCTCTCTCTCTCTCTCTCTCTCTCTCTCTCTCTCTCTCCTCTCTCTCTCTCTCTCTCTCTCTCTCTCTCTCTCTCTCTCTCTCTCTCTCTCTCTCTCTCTCTCTCTCTCTCTCTCTCTCTCTCTCTCTCTCTCTCTCTCTCTCTCTCATCTGCGGACAATGTTGAATTAACTTAATGATTGTGTGGAGATTGACTTGGCTGTTGTGATTTTAAATAGGTAGGTGGCACTCTTAAACTGGGGGAATTCTCAAACCATATTCAAATCCTTATCAATGAAACAACATGAGTCATGATCCAGTCAAGAATTTAATAGAAACATAAAATCTGTTTTATTTTCAAAAAAAAAATTCCATCACTATTTCAATACTTAGAAAACAAACACCAGAATTTTCTCTGCAATACTGTAAACCATGCAATTTATTCCATGTTCATGCTGTATTTTGGTGGTCAGTGTATTGAATTAGACAAATGCTTATTTCAGGCTGTAGAATTCCCCCAGAATGTGTTTTTTTATTAGTTTTTATATCAGGTTTGCTTTCCAAGGGAGGATCTACCACTACTATCGAAGTCAAGGATTGATTTAATCTTGAATGTCCCTTGTGTTATATGTGTGACTAATGCTTATTGTTTTGTTTGCTTTTGTTTATCACTAGAACATCAGTTCCTGAGACCATTTTCAATTTAACAATCAAATGGGCCCCTAAAATTGTTGGCAGATATTTTACTATTCAAAATATTGATATGGAAGATATGACGATTTTACATACCTATTCATCTTTTTGATTATCAACCTATTTATAATTAAACTATATATATATATATATATATATATATATATATATATATATATATATATATATATATATATATATATATATATATATATATATATATATATATGAATTATTCTTCCTGTATACTGTAACTGGAGTTCTAGTGCTTGCGTATTGCTTGTATAATCATGAAGTCATGTTGTGTTTTTTTGTTATAACTGATATATGTTATTTATTTTTGTGTTGTGTTATATATGTTTAACTAATACGTGTTGTTTTGTTGTTATTGTACTGTCAAATAACCATGCAGTGTCTTATTCCTTATTTTGATAGTGTATGTTCCACATTTTCCCAATCAGCACTTTTGATTGATTTGCTATTATATTAGTTTGTTGAATATTTCCTATCCCATGTTAAGCTCACATTCATACATGCTACCTTTCATTTAGAGCATTGTGTTGTGAATAGATTCCATTAATTTTATTTTATTTACAATATCCATATTTTTACTGATTTAACTTAGTCACTTCTCCTTTAACCCATTCATACCTGGAGTTTCTCTTGAGAAGATTCATCTGGGTCTGTGATACTTTTCTGAATGATAATTGATAAAATGTAATATTTTTGAAAATAACTTTAATGAATAAAACTTGGAAATTATTCAAAAGAAAAGTGGTGAATTGATTTCCCATCATCATTCCTCCATTATATCTTTTCTAAATTCTATCATGTCAAGAGATTTCTCCTCAAGCTACTTTGGGGTGCTTAACCCATATGCATCTGGAGTGCACATATGTTTGGACACTGAATATAAATCATCAAAAAGAGTAATATATGAAAAGTTTTGGAGGAGAATTGTTAAACCTAATAGTATTACTACAATAATATTCAGTCAAATATTCATCAAAATATCTCTTAGCTATCTAGATGTAATCATTAATGTCAGATGATTTTTATTCAGCAGATGTGAATGATTAGGGCATGAATGGGTTAATTGATGACTTTTATAATCCAAGCTATTGCATTTGTACTTTGTACTGGTATTTTGTTCCTATGGTTTTGGTTATTCCTTGTTTCATCTAACCTATGAATGCCTGTAGCAGCCAAAAAAAGCCTGAGAACTTTGTGGTGATAACTCTCTGACAAAACCAAATTTTAGAAAATATCTAAATGTAAAACCTTCATCAGGGTACAACCAACAACTTTCCTTGAAATATTTAAGTTTGATTTTCCAAATTATATACAATAATTATGTGTTATAGGTTCAGACGAAACTTGTCTGGAAATCTTCAGGCATGAATAGTTTTACCCATTAATGCGTAACAGTTCCTCTAGAAAAATTGTAGTCTGGATCTATGATACTTTTGACAATAACATAGAAATCGAGAATGATTTTATAAGATAATTGAAGGAGAGTTGTTGGGAACGTTCTATTCAACGCTTCCTCTTCAAATATTTCCCAAATCATTCCTTCACTTGAAAAATTTCATCAAAATTGTCAGGCCTATTTTGGCCGCTGTAAGCATCAATGGTTTAAGCATGTTTTGTTTTCCCCCTCACGCTTGTATTTTGCACACATGCACTCCTTTCAGATATTAACGAATGTGCGTTGAATAGAGACACTTGTGTAACCGGGCAGCGCTGCGAAAATACTGTCGGTTCTTTTGTGTGTAGACGGGACATTAGTTGTGGCACAGGGTACTCGCTAGACTCAGCATCGCAGCAGTGCGTAGGTAAGTTGTTTTTGTGTTGTTGTTTTTTCAATTTTTAAAAGGGGTTGTGGGTGGAAAGTAGTTCGCACAGTGTTCAGGTTGGACAAAGCTTAGATTATCTTGAACTTTGTCCAAGGACCTGGGATTTTTCAAACCCTGCCACACACTCATATTTGCTAATATATTCCTTTTTTTCAGTTTTAGACATTCTATTAATGTTTTTCTTTCTTAGCTTTCCAGGTAAAGACACAGGATTGAAATAGAATGGTGTATTTATGAAATAAGGGGGGTTCATTTCATCTACATTTACGAAGAAACAAATATGATCTTAACCCTTTTAGGTCTATATAGTCTATTTTGAAAAGCGTTGTCTGAATGCCTTTTTATTAGGAAAATAACTTCGGAATAAAGCATAATTATCTACCAAATATTTGAAAAAGAGCTGAGAACTCACCCATTAATGCCCAAGGCGAAAAAAAGGTAGCCTGACAATTTTCATGCAATCTTTCAAGTGAAAGTATAGACCAGAAAGAATTTGAAGGAGAAATATTTATTAAAACACTACCAACAACTCTCCTCCAAATTTATTGTAAAAACATTTTTTATTCCAAAGTTTAGTATTGTCAAAAATATTTTAGATCCAGACAAAAATTTCTAGAGGTACTTTAAAGCATTCATGGGTTCCGCTTTGATTAACATTTCTCCTAGAAATTATTAGGTATATAGGGGCTATTAATCAAGAACATGGTTAACCCATTAATGTTTATTGTTACTTTTGAAATTGTCATCTGGATCTTTGACACTTGTAACAATCACTTGGAAATCAAGAATAATTTCACTTAAATATTGGAAGAGGTGTTGGTTGTAGTACTCTGATGATAGCTTCATCTTGGAATATTTTCTTAACTATGCTCTTGCCTTGAAAATTGTTGACGTTAATTCTGTGCATTATTGGGTTAACCTTTGTCTGTAAAGATTTGTACTACCCCTCTAAAGAAACGTATCTACTCCCTCCCTTGCTCAATATCTTATTTGAATTTTATTTCCACATTTCCAACTACCCCTCCAGACTGTGCACTAGAGTCACATTACAATTTCATTAACTTAATACTAAGTTTTTCAACTTCTTAGACCCATTCATATCTCTGGCAGCAGAACCTCCTGACTATTTTGCTGATTTTTAGCAATTTTCAGAAAATATTTAAAGGAAAAGTGTTCACCAGAACTTTAACTAAAGTGTTCACCAGAACTCTGACTGCAACTCTCATGTAAATATTGTTTTGAATTTATGCTTTATTCCAAGATCATTTTTATAAAGTTTGACAGGTCCAGAGGACACTGGGCAAGTAGATCTCCAGGCATGAATTGGTTGATACAATGTATTTGTGTATTTTAATTCACCTTACATAAGTTACAGCATCATCCTTCGGAATCCAAGTTTTTAGTTTCCAGGACATGGAGGAAATTGTCTTTTGTTGATATATAGTGTGTGATAAGTCTTTATCATAGTCATACTTTTGTTTAGTGCTTTATGTTTTAAAGGTTACGGTGTGCTTTTTTGCAGAAATGTCTGTTTAGTGTACTAATAGTTCAGGCAATAATACATTAACATGTTATATATGTTGCACAGTCAACAGGAATACTGTACCAGTTTCTAAAAGCTAAAAATTGATAGAGTCGGAAAATCTGCACCTCTAGCTGGTGTTGTTATGATTGGTAATGAAGGTACCTTAATTGATTGTACAGTGTGATGTGTTCGGCTAACTTATCAAGGGTATTTTAAGAATAAAATGCATAAATTCTTCCAATCATTACTATGCTTACAAGTGTAATTTAGACAATATCTCAATATGTATTTGCTTTTATTCAAAAAAGTCTTTTGTACAGATATGTGTACCCCATATTTAACTCTTTACTTTTAGTTGTGAAAAAATGTTTGCCAACTTTGAGTTTATACATATAGACAATTAAGTATTAAAGGGGAATTAGTATATTAAAGAAGACAATCTTCTAAAGTAGCATTTCTGCTGACTACTTTATATCGCACTAAATATTGGCATAAAACTTAAGATACCTACAGTGAGGGGCCTGCCCAGATGGCTGTGTGGTCTAAGGCATTGCCACTGACTGACAGCTGTCTCTCACCACTGACTGGGTTCGAATCCAGCCCAGGGCATGTGAGAAAGTTGCTAGTAACTTGGGGTTAGGCAGTGGTTATAGCTGGGTATTCTAGTCTCCTCCACCACTTACAACTTGTAGTCATGACTTAACAGCAATATTGCAGAAAAAGTGACGATAATCGAAATTCAAAATTCCAAACCTACGGTAAATCTGTAGATGGGACAGGTTGACCATAATTCAAGAATTCCAAACTGACTGTGTTCTTATTTCTATGTAATGCATTTTTCTTTGTATATCTTTGTTATGCTTTTTCCTATTGATCACTATGAGTGTCAATAAATCAATCAAATGATACCTACTATGAAAAGTTAGCTCTGACAGTTTGGCCAAACTTCAAAAGTGAATTCTTTTTCTGAACCAGCGAAAGTACTAAATTCTTTGTTGTACTCTTTTGCCTCAATGACGATGAGTGTCAGTTGGCATTAAACATGATACCCACAAAAGATTTATAGATATGACAGACTGATATTACTTCAAGAATGGAATCCTTTATCCAAACCAATCTAAGTACTAAATTCTTGTTCATGCTTTTCCTCTAGATGATGATGAGTGTCAATTGGGAAACCACAACTGCGGGCCTGCTCGCGAGTGTAGGAATACACTGGGATCTTTCCGCTGTGAGAACAAGCAGTGTCCAGAGGGCTACAAGCTGGACGCTAGGACCGGTCAGTGCCAGGTGGTCGTGTGCACTAGGGGATACAAGGCGGACTCTTCAGGAGAATGTGTCGGTGAGGAATCTAGGTTTATTAATATGTCAAGACTTGAGAGATTAAATTCAATATTAGATAAGTTTTGAAGAACTATATTTTCAGAT
Organism: Maea johnstoni; assembly: GCA_963942565.1. Classification (NCBI taxonomy): domain Eukaryota; kingdom Metazoa; phylum Annelida; class Polychaeta; order Spionida; family Magelonidae; genus Maea; species Maea johnstoni. The sequence goes on from OZ012687.1 coordinate 27,321,599, forward strand.
TATATTTTTGTATAATGATTATACTTTTCATGAATTTAAGGGGGTTCATTAAGCCCTCAAAACAGGCATAATATTTTGCAAAGTTTAATACAAAAGTAGTTATTCTAAATTGGATACTTTGAATGCCGCAAAGCCAGATTTTTAGACAGTGTTATATTTCCCTCTTCTCCCTTTTATCCCCTCCCTTCCATCACCCCCCCCCCCCCCCTTGAGTAAATGGAAAAAAGGATTAAATAAGTAGAACACCATAATACAGAATTATGGAAAGTACTGTTGTTTTATTTTCTCAGTTCTGAATGAGATATGTCTACTCTGTTAATATAAACAGTTTTAAAATGAACCCGCCTTTAAAGACATACCCCATACACATAAATCCTGCTCAGGGCACGAGCTTACAGTCAACCGCTGACCCCAGGCCAGAAAAAAATTCCCAAAACCGCCTCGGGCCAGTAAAAAAAGACACCAACTGGTCCTACAGGGCCAGTAAAAATTTGGGAACATTCTTGTTAACAAGTTTTCCCTCAAGAATGTCCCAAAATCTTTTTGAAATAAATGAAGATAAAATAAATGAAAATAAATGTTGGCAGTGAATTATAGGCAAAGTTTTCTTGTTATGTTAAAGAAAATTTTTCAGGACCGGTAGATACTAGGTGTTACTGGTCCTACTGGGCCAGTAGCATTTTGAGTTAGCGTTGAGGCCTGCTGCCTTTGTAAGCACTATATTTTTTTCTCTCCTCAGATCTGAATGAGTGCGTCGAGAGACCCAACGCTTGTCGTACCAACCAGGAATGCCAGAATACTGTAGGTTCCTTTGTTTGCCGCAACCGCCTCAACTGTGGGACCGGCTACGAGCTCAATACCGCCGGGACAAGATGTGTGGGTAAGTCAGAATTAGGGGCTAGTATCACACTCGATTCTAGGGATAAGTACCGGTACTCTATACAATACCAAATACCATTATCAAATGGGAAAATTTATTGTTTTGAAAAAGTTAAGTATAGTATTGTATCGTTTAAGATTTGAAATTATTATAAAATGATATGATTTCTACCTGGACGCCTTTATAATAGTGAAATATCTGAAGCTGATAGTGCTTATTTGTTTAATTATTAGGTCTCTGGGAGGCATACAGTATCGTTAAAAATATTGTTTAGATATTATATTATTAAGGAAACGATTAGTGTTGTTACATATTTTGAAAATTTTAAGTGTTCCAATCCCTACTCGATGCGATACCAAATACTGATGTCGAATTGGAAAAATATTACATTGTAAGGAGTATTGTATTGTAAAAGTAAAGCATCGTATTGTATTGTTTAAGATATGAAATATTAATAGATTTGACTTAACTGCTGCCTGCCTGTCCCCACACAGAGACAAATAATTAGAATGAAAGTCAGAATATTGACCTGTATTGGTCAAAGGTGGCATTATTTCTCAAAACCAAAAAGAGAATCTTCTATTATAGATAACAAGAAATGATTCCTCAGTTCGATTTTTTGTCAACAAAGACAATATTGAACCACATGTACATCTGCCTTCTGCACAATGACATGACAGATCTTACTTGTAAGCTGTTCAACTACTTGACGTAAAAGGACATTTTAGTTGGTCATAAAATGCAGTTAAGGACTAGATATGCGCTGAAAAGCCACATTTTTACAGGACAATACAATTGCATATTCTTTTTTTGCTTGAAACTATTACATTTATCTTTGGCAGGATAGCTCAATAACATATATTCAGATTGCTACGTGCAATTCAATTATGATTTTGTTTCACTGTTCTGAAAAAGGCATTCATAGATTGAGTAAGATTGATGGGATGTGCTATTTCTCTTTTTTCAGATATCAATGAATGTGAGAAGGGAACCCATGATTGTGCTGGTACCTTGGCTCAGTGTGTCAATAGACCAGGGACGTACATTTGCCAATGTCCGAATGGCTATCAGTTAAATCAGGCTACACGGCAATGTGAAGGTAAGTCTTAGATGTATATTTTGCTCAATGAAATTTAATGGGTTAGTCGAAAGTGAACAAATTTGGAAGCTATATGTAAAATGTATATTTTGCTGAATGCATTCTAACAAGTTAGTAGAAAGTAAAAGAATGTTATGGATAATAACAAATTCTAAAACATATATTTTGCTGAATAAATTCTAATAGAGTAAAGATATTTGCTGGAGATAGCATTTACTTCTTTAATTATATGTCACTGAATAAATCCCAACAAGTTGGTGGAAAGTAAAAGAATTTTGGGGGAAATAGCAATTTCTTAAATGTATATTTTGGAGAATGTCTAATGACTAGTGTAAGGTAAAAGTGTGTGAGTATGTGCGCCATGACATCCAAATGTGTGCCCTGAATGCAGAATGCTAGAACACTTGTATGGTGTGTATTTTGCCCATCATGACTGTTCTGTGTTGTTTGTATATTTGATAAATAACAATGAGTATGTGCGCTATGACATCCAAGTGTGCGCCTTGAACGCTTAGTGCCAGAACACTTGTATGGTGTGTATTTTGCCCATCATGACTGTTCTATGTTGTGTGTATTTGACAGATATCAATGAGTGTGTGCGCTATGACATCCAAGTGTGCGCCTTGAACGCTTAGTGCCAGAACACTTGTATGGTGTGTATTTTGCCCATCATGACTGTTCTATGTTGTGTGTATTTGACAGATATCAATGAGTGTGTGCGCTATGACATCCAAGTGTGCGCCCTGAACGCTTAGTGCCAGAACACTTGTATGGTGTGTATTTTTCCCATCATGACTGTTCTATGTTGTGTGTATATTTGACAGATATCAATGAGTGTGTGCGCTATGATGGCCAAGTGTGGGCCTTGAACGCTTACTGCCAGAACACTTGTATGGTGTTTATTTTTCCCATCAGGACTGTTCTATGTTGTGTGTGTATTTGACAGATATCAATGAGTGTGTGCGCTATGACGGCCAAGTGTGTGCCTTGAACGCCGAATGCCAGAACACCGAGGGCTCGTACAGATGCAACTGTAAGGACGGCTTCACTGAGGCGGCTGATGGACGCAACTGCAATGGTGAGTGGATAGCGCATCCTTTTTTTTAAATTTTCATTAAGCTTTAGCCGCCTCTTAATCTAAAAAAGCAGGTGGCTCTGACATGTATAAAGGATAGGGTTTTTGGTACATTTGGGACAATAACGACAGCATGAATGAATTTCCTCAAAAAATCTTTAAAAATCTGTATTGTTCAATTCGATCAAAGTTATTATCTTATTGTTTACTTTTAAAAGATCTTCAGCCCTATAATCTTCTCCCGTAGTCACATTGTGGTGTTGATGTTTCAGATATTGATGAGTGTCAGCGTCAAGGTATGTGCCAGCATACCTGCCTCAACAGCTGGGGGTCCTTCCAGTGTACCTGCTTCGACGGCTACCAGCTCAGCCCGGACGGCAGGACCTGTGTGGGTAGGTAAAGGAGAGAGAGAGACAAGGAAAAACATACAATTGTTTTCAAAATATAACATAACATATAGAATATGCAGAGTACGATGGTACAGGTGTGAATGGCAGAAAAAGTTTCAAATATTTTTTCCGCTGTATTTCTTGAAAACGGCATTTTTTTTCAATTTTCCATTTTTTCCAAAAACAACAGAAAATGAAATGATTTTTTTTCTGCCATTTACACCTGCACTATCCTAGCAGAGGAATTTGGCATTAGCAACATCTCCTATCTGGAAGTTGCCCTTACCAATTCTTTTGCGATTTCCCAGGAAATCATGGGATTTTCCGTAGATATCCCTTGCCAAATGAAGCTGGGAATACCAAGTATTTCCCTAGGATAAATCCAAGAAACTCCCAGGATTTCCTAGTAAGTCTGAGCTACATTAGGTAAGATATGATATCGGAAAAATATGCAATGGAACTTGTCAACAGCAGTTTACATCTCTGTAAGTACCTTTCCTTTGATAGCTGAGACTTGACAGGAAATACTTTCCTAGGATATTCTAGGAAGTCCTTGCTCATTACAGTTTCAGTTGGTAAGGACGTACAGTATTCTACTCATCCTCAACAATTTGTCTGTCCCTGGAAACTTACGAAGGAGAGCTCAAGGCATTAACCCATAAATGCTCACATTGGCCAAAAGAAGCCTGACAATTTTGATGAAATTTCATAGTCAAAAGCAAAGTTGGGAAAATATTTGAGGGGGAAATGTCAAACAAAACATTACCACCCACCCCCCATATGCATTTTGTAAAATCATTCTTAATTTCCAAGTTATCATCAAAAGTATAAAATATCCAGACGACAATTTCATGAGTAACTCTTAAGCATTAATGGGTTAAATAGGATATATTATGTTCAGGTCTTATGTTCTGAAAATATCAAATTACATATCATTTACTATAAATCTGTGCATTCCATTTGACGAACATACCCTGTGGTCATTGCATTGCAGTCGGTTGTGTGTTGGAAATCGTCAGAATTATTTATGTTGATTCTGTTCTTATTTCTCAGATATTGACAAGTTTACCCTGCGGTCATCGGAGTGCAATCAGCTGTGTGTTTGAAATTGTTAGAATAATTCATGTTGATTCTTTTGTGTTTCTCAGACATTGACAAGCCTACCATGTGTTCGTTGCATAGCAGTTGGCTGTATGTTGGAAATTGTCAGAATAATTCACGATGATTCTGTTATTATTTCTCAGATATTGACGAGTGTACCTTGTGGTCGTCGGACCGCGGCCGCCTGTGTGTCGGGAACTGCCAGAATAATTCAAGATGATTCTGTTATTATTTCTCAGATATTGACGAGTGTACCCTGTGGTCGTCTGACCGCGGCCGCCTGTGTGTCGGGAACTGCCAGAATAATTCACGATGATTCTGTTATTATTTCTCAGATATTGACGAGTGTACCCTGTGGTCGTCTGACGGAGGCCGCCTGTGTGTCGGGAACTGCCAGAATAATTCACGATGATTCTGTTATTATTTCTCAGATATTGACGAGTGTACCCTGTGGTCGTCTGACCGCGGCCGCCTTTGTGTCGGGAACTGCCAGAATATTCCGGGCTCCTACCAGTGCACCTGTCCAGAGGGCTACCAGATGATGCAGGACCGGAGAACCTGTCAAGGTTTGTAAAACCTAGGGATGAATAAAAGCATGGATATGCAGTGAGAAACCAATTACTATATGCGCTATAGTGAAGGGCTGGACATGCCATTGGTCTCTGATCTGGCTTCATCACGTCATGAGGGGACAAGGACCAATCAGGGCTCTCGTATTGTTTACATTACAGAGAAACCTGTGTGCCAGCATGTGTAGAACACAAGTTTTAAGCTATTCATCGAGGCTAGCCTGATCAGGTTGACCAGCTGGTTTCATATCTACTTGTTTTTTTCATCTAAGGTTTAACCTAAGGATTGGCACCTTTAACGATACAATATGATATCAATATTTCCTCTATGATACGATACCTTGACGATACTGTCTTCGTCCCAGGTAATGATTTTGATAAATCTAGCACTTTCAAGTTTTATAAAAACTAGGGATTGGCACTTTTAGAATTTTCACGATGATTATTATTGTTACTTTTATCATCATTATCATTATTATCATTGATATTTTTTCATCTGCATTGGTATTTTGTTTGTGTCGTTCATTCCTTTCATTTTTTTTTCAGATATTGATGAATGTTCGGCAAGAACAGCGAACTGTAACGGTGCAGATGATATCTGTGTCAACACCAGAGGGAGCCACCGATGTCGCACCGTCACATGTCCCAAAGGATTTGTCAGAACCCAGTCTAGCAGCCGCAATAAGTGAGTAGATTATGAAAAATGATTACTGTAGAACAAGTAATTTCACCGCCAGCTTTATTTTGCCAAATTTTACGGAATGCTACAATTCGGCAAAATTAAGAACGGAAAAATTTAGATGTCAGGTATTCCTCCACACTAGCTCCTGATACATGGAGTGCACCTTGAATTCTATAGTCTGGAAATTGTCATTTCAAGAGTTAAAAGTGTAGGAGATTCAGGAGATACCTTGCAATTCATCTAAATTTGCCAATTTTTACTGATTTGACGTGATTGGTAAAATTAGATTTGGCAAATTCTTAAATAGGGCATTTTTGGTCAGTTTTTTGCATTGCAAAATGACCTGTTCTACAGTATGATGAAAAAATTATAGTAATCAAAGGAATGATTAAAATACTTAAAAAGGTAGGAATAAAAGAAAGAAAAATGTTTAGCACAGCAATGGTTAAGGAGGTATTAATCATTGCATTCCATTGAAATATCCTAGGAATCCTTTAGTATTATATATTGACTCTCAATTCAATTGGGTATTTCTGGTGTAAGAACATTTATTGCCGATGTTTATAAGTTATTTAATTGCCTGCAATTAACCATTGACCATAGATTCCCTAATTTTTGCTGCATGGTTGTATGTACTATTTGTTAAAAGTTTTACAGCATTTCCATTTTCTCTCGTTTTATGAATGAGTAACCCGCCCGCCTTCCTTTTTTATTTTCAATAATGCGTTGGTCATGGATTATTAGTGCTTCATGTTTGTTCTAATAGCATGCTTTGTCTAAAGTGCAGTTTCATATTTTCCATTTGCGAGGTGTTGGCCCTGACTCAGTGCTTCCCCCTGTTGGTGGCGGTGAGAAAATATTGAAGTCTGCAATTAGACAAGCATGGCACTCAAAATTAACGCAAAAGAATGCGAAATGGAATACACAATTCCTCCACTATTCATGACACTATAAGACACAAATTTAATTCAAAAATCATTTCACAAAAAAACTTACCTACCCTGAAAAAAATGCATTATATTCTATTCATATCTTTTTAAAAACGACAGAATGACATTTTCATCTTTATTTGGCCAATCAAAAATTTTGGTCTTTAAGTTGTAGATCTAATGCAGATTTCTGTGTTTTCTCTCTCTCTCTTTCTGCAGTAACATCCGGTGTCAACGCCGAACCTTCGTCTGTCCTCAGGGGGATGCCGAATGCTTGTATGCGCCACTCTCCTACTCGAGTAACTTTATAACATTCCCGACTAAAATTCGCGTTCCGGCCGATCTTTTCACCATGCGGGGTCCCAGGTCTCTTTATCGACGACTCGAGTTTGAGCTCAAGTTGCTCACCGCGAGAGATCCAAAGTCAGGCGTGACCCGCGTCTCACGGGATTTCTTCCATTTGAATCGTGTCAGTGACAACGAAGTTGTGGTTCGCCTCCTACGAGAAATTCCTGGCCCACAAGATATTGAGCTACAGCTGAATATGAACATTTACAGTAAAGAAATTGGGAAGGAGGAGATTTTCTTTGGTACAGCAGTGGCAAATATCACCATATTTGTCACTGGAGAGGATTGGTAACAGCACCACCTATTGGACAATACATGAACTAAAAACCCACCAATTTTGTTCAAGATTCCTCTTAATACCTATCCCATATCATTCGTAGATTTTTCTTTTATGAATTGATATGAGATGGGCACCATATTCATCGCTGGAGAGGATTGGTAACAGCACCACCTATTGAAAACTACATGAGCTAAACACCCATCTTAGATTTTTCTTTTATGAATTGATATAAGATGGGCACCATATTTGTCACTGGAGAGGATTGGAAATAAGAACCACATATTGGACAATACAAGAACTAAACTCCCACCAATTTTAGTTTATAAAAGATTCATCTTACTCACCCTAGGTTACCCCATCTCATTCATAGCTTTTAGAGGATTGGTAACAGCACCACCTATTGGACAATACATGAACTAAAAACCCACCAATTTAGTTCAAGATTCCTCTTAATACTTATCCCACATCATTCGTAGGAATTTCTTTCATGGATTGATATGAGATGGACTAATACCTTCGTAAGAGTTTAAGAGATAATATGAGAGTTGCCACAAACTTAACGAGTGCCTTAACTTTAGCAATGCCTCAAAGAATACTGTACTGTAGTTTAAAAGCTATGTAGAATACTTCTATACATGTATATTGTGTGTAAGGTTTTGTCCTTGTATTTAGCATGCAACACTGCTTTGCGACACTGCTTATTAGGTATTAGAATATAAATAACAAGTCTACTTCATTGATATTTCACCAAAGTTACAATTCAAATTTCATGCCCTTCACATATTTACTCAATAATTCTATCCTTTTCATTATATAACATATTACATTCTGCTATACACCTTTTCCCACCATATATATATGTATATATATATATATATATATATATATATATATATATATATATATATATATATATATATATATATATATATATATATATATATATATATATTAATATATATGTATGTATATATATATATATATATATATTATATATATGTATATGTGTGTGTGTGTATATATATATATATATATATATATATATATATATATATATATATATATATATATATATATATATATATATATATATATATATATATATATATATCACCCTTCAACCCCTTTTCTGCACTGCTCTGCTTTTTGCACTTTAATAACATTCCTTCCGCATTGCTGCACTATACATTCCTGCCCTTTACATTTCTGCACTGAACATTCCTTGCCATTTCATAATTGCACAATACATTCCTGATCTATGCATTCCTGAAATATATGCATTTTCTGATTCAGTATTACTGATGCCTGAATTCTATCCTATACATTCCTAAAAACCTATGCATCTTTTCTTATGCATTCCTGCCTTTTGTATTCCTTTCCTATATGCATTTGATATATACTGTGTGTATTTTGAAACATCCTTTCTTATGTTATATGTACTTTCTCAAATAAAATTCCTGTCTTTGCATACAACCTGTTCACTGGCCTTCTTAATGCCCTCTTTCAAATTTAGCTTATCATTTATGAATTATGAATTTGCAGATTTGATTTTTTCACATGAAAAAAATAGTTTGCTTGGATTTAAAAAAAGTATATTTTTGCCTAATACTGAAAAACCTTGTACCTTTAAAAACTGCCCTGAATATCATTAAAATGAATAAATCTGTTCATATAAGTGTTTCTGTACCAACTGTTATCTCTCAAACTAGACACCTAAACAGGCTGATGTATTTCTAGTTCATTTGTATAGTGTTGAATTTTAGTTTGTAGTCATTATCCTAGTATGGCATATCTAACATAACTAAATATGTTTATACCCATATCCATGTATTTTTATATCTATTCCACACCATTCTTGAGATCTCCTGAGAACAGATGCACTATTTTTGTATTAGAAATGTATTCTTAAGAAATGTATTATATGCTGAGTGATCTAGTGTTTAGTAGGGATGTCACAGCCCAGTCTCATGCACCTTAAACCTTCTAATGCTCAGGCTACTTTCGTCCAAAGCACTTTAATAACTTTCGTACATTCATGCACAGGTGTTCCTCTGAAATTGTCGTCTGGATGTATGACAGGTTTGAAAATAACTTTGGAATTGAGAAGCCTTCGAATTGATGGATAAAAGGAAATCAAAGCATCAGGTCCAGATGACAATTTGTGTAGGAACTTTTAAGCATTTATTACAAGTAAAATATCCTGCCATTGCCCTTATTTTTTTATTCAGAAATAACTTTTTTTTTGTTTTGCACTTAAATTTGCATGTATATGTGAGATTTGCTGTATCCGTGACAACCCTAAGGTTCACTCAAACAAAGTGTGAGATTTTTGACTGTTTATAAATGATACTATGAACATTTTTGTTTGTACAATGTAGAAGCATTATAGTAGATGCAGACTCACAGCAATAAAGAATTCCTTCCAAACTCAAAGATGATTGTGCCTTCCTCCTCTTCAATTCTTTATAAAAATCATTATTTTTCCTTAAGTTATTGTCAAAAGTGTCATAGGTCCAGGAGGCCATGTTTCTGTTTGTAACTAGCAATATTCTATGGCAAGTAGTAGATTCATAATTCAAGGTATTTATCAATTTTGAAAAATGAATAATAAACATTGAAATATGAATAATGAATATTGAAAATGAATTATGACCATTAAGAAATGCTTTTTACCCTTGGTTGATTATTTTCTGCCAGGTTACTGTATTAATTGTGCACTGATAGTTAAGTTTTGTAATATTCAAAAATGAATTCTTTCAAGGATAATTATAGTCAATAAATATTACAATGGACTTATCACACGTCATGTTTTAATAAGTATTAACCCATCAGTGCCCACATTGTCATGTTTTAATAAGTATTAACCCATCAGTGCCCACATTGTCATGTTTTAATAAGTATTAACCCATCAGTGCCCACATTGTCATGTTTTAATAAGTATTAACCCATCAGTGCCCACATTGTCATGTTTTAATAAGTATTAACCCATCAGTGCCCACATTGTCATGTTTTAATAAGTATTAACCCATCAGTGCCCACATTGTCATGTTTTAATAAGTATTAACCCATCAGTGCCCACATTGTCATGTTTTAATAAGTATTAACCCATCAGTGCCCACATTGTCATGTTTTAATAAGTATTAACCCATCAGTGCCCACATTGTCATGTTTTAATAAGTATTAACCCATCAGTGCCCACATCGGCCAAAAGCAGCCTGACAATTTTGATGAAATCATTCAAGCAAAAGCATATTGGGCAAATATTTGAAGGAGAAAGGTTAATTATAACACCATCAAAAACCCTTTTAAATGTTTTGTAAAATATTTTTTAATTCGAAAGTTATTGTCAAAGGTATTATGGATGCACATATATATATATATATATATATATATATATATATATATATATATATATATATATATATATATATATATATATATATATATATATATATATATATATATATATATAATTTTTTTTTTTGGAGGGGGGGGAATTTCTAAGCATTACAGGGTGAAATAATGAAATGTAAGTTGTGGTTTTACACTATTGCTAATGCATTGCAATGTCTAATTGCAATCTTTCAACTCCTTGTTGCAATATGCTCTAAGGTAGGGACAAACTGGTGCAACACTGTTGCCAATATGTTGCAATATCACTGGTGCAACATTATTGCCAACATGTTACAGTATCGCTGGTGCAACATAATTGCCAACATGTTGCAGTAGTGCTAGTGAAAGATTGTTGCCAAATTGTCGCAGTATCACTATTCCAATTTTGTTTCCAATACGTTCCAATATCTCTGGTTCAACATTTTTGCCAATATGTTGCAATCTCACTGGTGCAACGTTGTTGCCAATATGTTATGGCATCACTGGTGCAACATTGTTGCCAAATTGTTGCAGTATCACTATTTCAACTTAGACAAAGTCTTTGTTTCCAATATGTTCCAATATCTCTGGTTCAACTTTGTTGCCAATATGTTACAGTATCACTGGTGCAACGTTGTTGCCAATATATCAAGGTATCACTGGTGCAACATTGTTGCCAATATGTTTCAATATTTCTAAGAGTTTGAGAACTGGTTGAGCAGTGATTCCTATGTGGTCCAATATTGTTGCCCTAGTGTTTCAAATACCTCAATCTATTGCCTCACTTTTTAACTCTTATGCTGCTGGTGGCAAATTTTGCTAATACAAAATGAGGCAAAAATCCTGAAAAATGATTGAAACCCTGGCTAATGGGTACTCATCGAAGAGTTCTTAATGAGAGCTATCCAATGGATACCAACATGATAGGGTTTAGATCTTTGTTTCCTTGTGCTTTGGACGAAAGTAGCCTCAGCATTGGAAGGGTTAAGCTCAGCACCTTTGCCAACATGTTGCAGTCTGTGTCTCACATTATTGGCAAAGTACTACAAGTATCAGATCTCTTCCATTTTGTTGTATTACATATTGAGCTCTTCAGTAAAATAACCTGTATTAATGCTGCATAAGGTGTGTGTTTATTATGGCTAATGATTTTGGGGTACTGTCTCAGTTGCATGGATAACTTGTTTGAGGTAATTATTGTTGAGGCAAGTTTGAGGGTGTGCATTTGTAATTAAGGTAAGATCAATCTTCTTTGTTGTCTTTATACAGATTCCATCAACAATTTTTTGGTCAAATTGAGAAAAAAAAAAGATTCGCAGTATATAGGTTTTTTTTCGAAAATTCTTAGATTATTTTGAGGCATACTGTATTAGAAAAAAATAGCAATAGAATAGCATTGCAGTGATGATTTCATTCATTTTCTGTAAAACTCTTCAGGGGAAGTAAAGATAAACACAAAACTTGTACTCAAATAAAATCAAAACTTCATACTCAGTGTGCAAGATTAACATTTCCAGAGAGAGACAGAGAGAGACAGAGAGAGAATAATTGAATTTAGAACGTTACCAAAATATTCTCCTAAAATATTTTGTAAAATCATCTTTGATTTTCAAGTTATTGTCAAAAGTATCAAATATCCAGACGACAATATCTTGAGTAGACCAACTCTTTTAATCACAACTATCTCTGAACTAAAATCAGGATGTAAATATGACTTGTTTTTTTAATTGATGATATACATCAATTACATTCATTTAGCATCTTTAATCCTTTTGCTGCTGGTGGCTAATTTGGCCAATACAAAATTACGCAAAAATCCTGAAAAATGATTGAACCCCTGGCACATGGGTACTCATCTGAGAGTACTCAGCAAGAGCTATCCAATAGATACCATCATGACAGGGTTAAGATGATTTTTAACAATTTTTGCATCCTTGTGCTTTGGACGAAAGTAGTCTCAGCATTGGAGGGGTTAATAAGTGTTATCTTTTCTTGGTTTTTGTAGTGGTCAGAGGTTGACAGCGTTGTCGTCTAGAGGCAGACGCAGGTCCAGAAGACAGTCACCAGTGTACGGCAGACAGCCCGCTCCCTACTCGAGCAGCTCCCAGGAGTCTCGCGCCCCTGTCCCCATCAGCAGTTACCAGTACCCTCAGATGGAGCTGCCGTCCTCATCACAGCGCTTCCGCCAGTACCAGTCTCACCACACCCCACCACAACCCCAACCCCAACCCCAAACACGCAACCCGCCATACCCCAGAGATTACAGGCCCTATGGGCAATCAGGCGGGGCCGCTCAGTCATCGCACCCTAGTGGGGGTTCTGGGGGATACCCCTTCTCAAGCAGTCGGGGGACAGACCCAAGTGAGAGACTGTACCCTGCAAGGACTAGTTCAGGGTCCTCCTCAGGGGGATTGTCCAATAGCAGGCAGTCGGGATTCTCTTCATCATATACCAGGAACAGGGGAACCGACAAGTAAGTTATCATAGTAATACTAACCTTTACGCTGCTGGTGGCTAATTTTGCCAATACAAAATGATACAAAACACCTGAAATATGACTGAAACCCTGGCACATGGGTACTCATCTGAGAGTACTCAGCGAGAGCTTTCCAATGAATACCAACATGACATGGTTTGGATGGTTTTCAAAAGTCTTTGTCATTGTGCTTTGGAGGAAAGTAGCCTTAACATTGAAAGACAGTGATGGGTGTCAATATATACTGTTTTATGATTATCCTTGCATTTCGTCCTTTTCTAAACCAAGATTATGGATTTTTCATAATTGCTACATTTATTTCTACTGTTTAAATCACTAACAATCACCTCAGCTCTGCTGACCATTAAGGCCTGAATGGGCAAAATCACATAGTTACAAATTGATCAATTAAGTCTGGCAAATATGTTATTAATTGGTAATTGGTGGCATCATCCTTGACTAAAGACACCAAAGAAAAGATATGTACTCTTATCAATCATGAACCAACAAGAAACGTATGATTTGCATTTAACCCTTATGCTGGTGGTGGCTAATTTTCACAATACAAAATGATGCAAAGAAGCTAAAAATGACTGGGTTTAGAATGTCTTCAAAAATATCTTTGTCCTTTTGCTTCGGACGTCAGTAGCCTTAGAAATGAAAGAGTTAATTAATTATATTTTTCATTAATACATATTTTTCCTGTTCTAAAGTGTTAAAAAGATAATTTTATCTTATGTGTGTGCCATACCTATTTTCTTCCAGTACGAGAAACAGTTCGGGTGGCGATCAGGATGATGGTGGTGCTTTGTGCACCAAGTTGGAATGCCAGGCCCATGATATAGAATGTCTGATGAACAAGACCAAGTCCATACAGTACCAGTTCATCTCGCTCCCGACTTACCGGACCGTACCGAGCCCTGTGGTACTCCTCAACGTGCAGACGGTCGGCTACTCGGTCTTCCCGAACTTGCGTTTCTCCATTGTTTCTGGAAACGAGCATGGCCAGTTTGACGTCACGAAGACAGGTAATGATAGAGGTAAGAAAGGTGAACCTGGCATAATACAGTGCCGACGTTTAATTCCTGCACTAAATGTGTGATACACGACTGCAAGCCCGGTCGCCACACAGTTTCTCGGGTCCGGATGCATGGATGACCTTGCAACTGAACGTAACTTTGATTCACAAGCTACGTGGGTCATTGGTGTGCTTGGGTTATCTTTTTGACATGTTATCAATGAGTGTTTGTACAACGAGGCACTTGGAGTCGTCCTGTTGACTGGTGCAGGAATTAAATGTCGGTACTGTAGGAGGAAGATGAAGACTTTGGCTTTCGCTTCCTCTCGCATGGTCAGTCAAGAAAACTGCCATGGAAAGACCTTTCTGCTTTTAATTACTACTTCAGTAGTTTTTGAATTTTGAGTAGATTTTTTTCTCACTAGATGCACTAGATGAATCTTCGTCACTTTTATGGAAGGATCTCTATGCACTTATTTACTATTTCTGTAGTTTTTGAATTGAAGTACATATTTTTCTAATGAGATGCATTTTATATTTTTTTCTAATGAGATGCAATTTATATTTTTTTCTAATGAGATGCATTTGGAATTTGAATTTTCGTCACTTTTTATGGAAAGATCTGCTTTTAATTATTATTTTTGAATTAGGTTTTGAATTTTAGGTAGATTTTTTTTCTAGCGAGATGCATTTTGAATTTTGATTATCGTCACTTTCCCTGCCATGTTTAGGTTGATTAGTGAGTAGCCAGTTGTAAGTGATGGAGGAAACTGGAGTACCTGCAGGAAAACAACCACCTAGCCCAAGTCCAGATGCATGCTCTGACTAGCCATTGCAGGAGTAATTGTTTAGCAAGATTACTGGCATCCTTCCCTAGTTAGTGCACTGTTAGATGTGTTTTTGCTAGCACATATGTGAGACCAATTGTATTCAATGTCTTACCTGCCACCGTCAATTCTTTTAAAAATACATGTAGATAAATTGAATTGCCAATCATAGATTTTATTTAAATTTTTTTGGCAACAATTATTCTCACAAATTTATGCAAAGTGGAAAAAGTAATTGCCAGATCATATGTTTGATTTTTCATATTTTGGCAACAATTATTCTCAGGCTGAGTTGAATAAAATTAAAAAATTTAATCACACTTCTTTGAAAATCTTATGATTAGCATGAGGGAGTAAAAAATCCAATGCATACCACTCCCTCAAATGAAATTTAATCAAAATTTGCAAAGTCAACAGAGTACTGATTAAAAATATCTTTGAATATACAAATGGCATGATACTTTCATATCAATTACACTTGGTCATAACATATTACAGGCTGATGATACAAATTTGATGAGAAAATGTACCCTCTGGAAATTGACAAAAACCATCCTATAGCAAACCCTTTTAGCATATATTCATGAATTCTGTAAGATAACCTTATATTGATAGCCAGACATTAATAAATATACTGCTGTCAATAAAGAAAATCACAGTTTTTGAAATCACATTAGTTATTTTTCACTATCTGCCACTTACATATTCTATTCACATTATGATGAAGTTATGCATCTGTTTGTTTCTATAAGTTCACTGAATTCTATTAGTGCATATTATACCAAGTCTTTAATAATTTGACAATAAATGCTTTTATCAAATTAAAAAATAATAATGATGATTGAAAAAAATTGTATTGGAAAGTCATTCTTTACTCAATTTATATCATTTAACTACCATTTTAGTTCACCAAAAAAGGCTTATTTATGTTATTTAATATTGATTTACATTTTGGATTCATGGTCAAGTTAAATTACGGATTGTTTTATTTCCATTTCCAAAGGAAATTCCAGTCTAAATGCATGTACAATTGATGAGGAATGTTGGTACTTTCTTTCAAAATCATTTAGGGGAAATGAGAATGATATACCAGTACCTGTTCATATATCAGATCTAATGATTGTACAGTAAAGATATTCAATTCCTGTAACAATTGAGTAATATATATATATATATATATATATATATATATATATATATATATATATATATATATATATATATATATAAATATATATGTATATATATATATATATATATATATATATATATATATATATATATATATATATATATATATATATATATATATATATATATATATATATATATATATATATATATTTATGTATATATATATATATATATATATTAGAATTGACCTGTTATCTGGGCATGCCTTGCTGCACGGTCAAGATAATCAGGCACAAATATTCATGACCCACTTAGCTGTGTGGTAAAAGTTTATTAACCCTTGTGAGTCCAAATTGTAATTTTCGAAACAAATGGCAAATTGTAATGGGGGTTATTGGCCAAATTTGAGTACCAGGTTGTTCACGTTTGACGATCTTATAAAATGTTGGTCCACCATAGTCATGTGACATATCAAAATGAACCTTGAATCAAGCACAACATCCTGGCAGCCAATTGCCTAATATGCGAGCTATATAAGGTTTTTTCAGATTGGCAAGCCAGGTTCTTCTTTGAATGAATTTGATTATCTCGCAAGCATATATGCGTGCATGGTTTTATGGTTAGGCATAAAAAAAGAAATTGTTTGTTTCCTGTAACGGTCCATAAAAAAATAGGGTAGGTAGGTCGGTAAATATATATTTTTTTGCATTATTTTTTTGGTCAAAAATATGTGTTTTATGCATGTTTTACGTTGATTGGGAGTTGGGAGGGCGGAAAAAACTTTAGGGTAGGGATTTATTTTGAATAAAAACTTGTTAGGGTAGGGTTACAGGAAACAAACATCTTTTTTTTAGGCCTTATGTTACCACAAAGGCATATATGCGTGTGTGGCATTGGAAGGGTTTAATTGTGACATCACTAGCGTGTGGCCGTAACTATATCCAGGCACCCGGATGGCAATTGGCTATCATGAGGTCAGTCTGCCTGCACATTTAGAACAGGAATTAAAAGTCCTTATCAAATAAGGGCACAGACTCTTTCTGAAAAAAAATCTGGCATACATTATACAGCATGCATTATTTTCTGTCCTTCTGAACCTCTGAATTGGAAAAAAGATGTCAAAAAAAAGAAAAAAATAGAAAAAAAAGGCAGTCCTGACAGTTTGTTTTTGACATCTACCATGTATATTAAGCTTCTGCCATATATTTTCTTCTTTGGCATTCCATACGAATGTTCACTTATTGGTAAGAATACATTAACTTTTTCTGATTGCTTCTATACAACAAACGCAATGCAAGAAAAGGGTGTCTGCATATGATATGTTTATTCTATATACAACTGTTATCTTTTTGTGTTTTTCCTGATATCCTTGTTATATTAATAAAAAACAGGTGGCACAGTCAAATGACTGATTGCACCAAAATTAAAAAAAAGAATACATTAACTGCACAGAAAGTGAGATCAGTTCTGTGTTATCTTTTCCAGGTGCCTTGCGTTTACTTCGCCCGATCTATGGTCCCAGGGAGTACCTAGTCAAGCTTCAGATGGACAACCGCAACGCTTACGATAACGTCATTTCAACACATCTGGCATATATAACCATATACGTCTCAGCTAATCATTTCTAATCGCTCGTAGAGAAGAGCCCTGGTTGTGATGTTTTGGCATGCAGTGAAAAAAATATGGTGTTAACTTTCTTTTATTATGTTCAAATATCTTTATATTTAGTAGATAAAGACATGTTTCTGTTATGGTAGTTGTGAATTTTTTGTTATGTTTTAACCATTTCATTCTCGGAGAGTGTGGATGCTCTGACAAATGTGTAAATAGATTTTCTAGTATACTAATACACATTCAAGGGAGTACTTAGAAAGTTATCTATTTAATTGGAATATAGAAAATATGTAATGAATAATTTTCACAAAATTGCACTTTTGTCTGACAACTTTTATGCTCTAGGTCTGAACATTTGGTTGAGGACTCGGAGTGAATTCAATTTAACCTTCATACTACCAAAATGTGGTTTTAAGTTGTCGCAAAAATTATCCACTTGTCCTGAATGATCAGACAAGCCTCGGTTACTTGGGTAACTAGATATTTGGATTTTGAGGAGAAAGTTTTCAGATTTTGATTTTGTTGCAAAAAAGCCCTAGCGTATCAACAAGACGTTTTTGAAACCTGCCACTCAGTTTCTACAACCAGTAGTGGTAGTACAACAACAATATAGCTCAATGTATCATTAAAATTGTTTATGCATACATCTAACACCATATTCTATGTGCTTATATCATTTCATGTAAGGGCACCTCCAGAAAAAAATGCTTGGTGGGAGGTCCTTTCAAAAATTCAAAATCATTGTAATTGGTATCTTTTTGAAAATGATAGTCATTGGTGGCCCCAATGGTGGGTGGTTCTGAAAATCAGTACGTTCCCGTGCTCCCCCCCCCCCCCCCCCCCCCATCCAAGGAAGATTTTCCTGGAAGAGCCCTGTTTTTTAATACAGATATACGTAACAAGTTTCACCTATATGCTACTTCTATATTAACTTAAGACTATTTATACAGTCTCCCGGTGTGGAATCTCAGGCATAATAACTGCATGGAATATGAGCTATTGTGGTCTTCATCACAATTGAAGACGTTTCTCATGGGTGTTTGTACAGCCAGGCACTGGCAGACATCCGATCAACTAGTGCAGGAATTAAATTCCTAAACTGTCGGAAGTTAAATTTTGGCTCGACCACTAGGTGGTGCAAGGCGACCTCAAGGCACTTTTAAAAGTATAAGTAGAGTTTGAATGAAAATGGAAACGTATCAAATGCTGAGGCCACTTTTATCCAAAGCACAAGGACACAAAGGTTTTTGAAAATCGTCTAAACCCTGTCATGTTGGTATTCATTGGGTAGCTCATGCGGAGTACTCTCAGATGAGTACCCATTTGCCAGGGTTTCAGTCATTTTTCAGGATTTTTACATCATTTTGTATTGGCCTTAGAAGCCACCAGCAGCACAAGGGTTAAGATTCAATACTGACCAGTGGGGAATTCATCTGGTGGTTCTACTTTCTTTTCTTTTGCTGTTTGTGATTAAAATAACCAGAAAAAATATCGATTGGAGTTTGATATCCTACCTGTGAGTGTAATTGGGAAATAGGTCTTCTTATATCTAGCAAAAATACCATGATATAAACAGAAATTACATTTTTATGTTACCAAAGCAAGAGATGAGGTTCTTAGGCTATGATGATTTGTTCAGTAGAGTTTGAAATTGCAATTTCAGTGTACTTAAAATACAGACAAATATCATATTCTACAGTATGTTGTTTTAAACCATTACATATAAAGGCACATTTTGTCATATCTTTTGGGATTGAATCTGGTTAAGCTTAGTTTTACAGGGAGAGAATTTGTATATTTCATGTTTCATTGTCTCATGCATAATGGTTTTCTTGCTTGTTTGATTTTACAAGTTTCTCTTTTAATATATGTCTTACTTTGTTTATCTTTAATATATTTTATAGTATATGTATATTGCAGATTGTACTGTTTATTATCAATTAAATTGAGGAATGTTTATTACTTAACATTTGTTGTATTGTGATTTATTTGAACCTGGGTAGTTGTTCGAAACAGTGCACAGTCGGTTATAATGACCTAGACCACTCGGCTATATATAGGAAAGGCCCCTCCTAGACAGGCCAATCTTTGCAAATCTATTTGTCTCATCAGTAACCATTCACCGCCAATAATGAATGAAATAAATAAACAAGCAATAAAAACAGAATAAAAAGCAGGCCCTCAGTAAATATGTAAAGACATTTTATTCAAATATAGGTATTGCTTTCCATAATAATCTTTACATAAGCAGAGTATAATTTATCAAGGAGATACAATAGTGACAAATGTATAATAATATGCACATATGCATATTTAAGTTACTTATGTTGTTTTTGTCTTTTTCCCCTGACCTGCCATAACTGAGGAGTCTGAATGTCTTGGACATCCAATTAAATCAAATTCCCAGTTTCCTAATGGTCTCACAATAGCACACATACAGCTGTACCTCTTCTATGGTTGAAGATTCAAGCACCTCATAATGGTAATGCAGTAGGTACTTGCAATATTAACATGTGAAGAAATCGTCCACTTTGACCTATGTCCCGCTGAATTGCTGAATGTAGTAACCTACCAGCCAACTGCATTTATTTGGTCCCCAGGGACAATCATGGTTTTGAGGGCACAACTTGAATTTTCAGGAGGAACCCCCAACTTGCCATATATCAAAATGAGATGCAAAGTGAGATCTTTAACACTAATAGCATAATTATTTTTTTCTTTTAAACAATAGGATATGATTTGCAAATTCTGTTCTTAAATGTCTGTCTATGGCTGCATGCGTAGTGCGCCGTCCAATCGGATTACTTCGCCGTTGAGTACGGGGTTCTCGGTGATGCTCTGCACCAGGTGTGCGTACACGTCAGGGTCGGCCAGCTTGGGGGGAAATGGGATCGTTGTCGCCAAGTAAGTCTGTACCTTCTCCGGCAATCTTCTCAACAGAGGGGTGTCAAATAAGCCTGAAAAAATAATTTGTTAAATTTTTAATTTCTATTTAAAGTCATGATGAAATGTGAAAAAAATAGCTATGGATAAGTTCCAGATTTAAGACCTACAACTACTTCCTTATTAAAGAACTCCGTCAGCTAGTTCTAGATTCAATAACAACATCAGCTAGCTCCTGATTTAATAACTCCATCAACTTATTTGATATTTAAGAGCTATATCAAGTTGTTAGTGATTTAAGAACTCCATCAGCTAGTTCTAGATTTAAGAAATCTATGAACTAGTGCCAGATTTAAGAAATATATGAACTAGTTACAGATTTGAAAACTTCATCAGCTAGTTCCAGATTGAAGAACTCTGTGACATAGTTCCAGATTTAGGAACTCCATGAACTAGTTCCATAATTAAGAAATCTAGGAACAAGTTCCAGATTTAATAACTCCATGAACTAGTTCCAGATTTAATATTTTTCTATGAACGAGTTCCAGATCTAAGAACTTCATCAGCTAGTTCAAGATTGAATAATTTCATAAACTAGTTCCATATTCAAGAACTCCATCAAATAGTTCCAGATTTCAAGGTGATCAATTCTTACCTGGAGCTATGGTGCAGACACGGATGCCCTGACTTGCCAGGTCTCGCGCGAGAGGCAGAGTCATGCCGACAATTCCGCCCTTACTAGCAGAGTAGGCCACCTGACCGCACTGGCCATCAAAGGCGGCCACGCTGGCTGTGTTGACCACTACTCCTCGCTGACCATTCTCGTTGGGTTCATTTTTACCCATCAGGCCGACAGCCAGGCGAGTTACATTGAAGGTTCCACTTGTATTTACCTGTAAAGAGATAAAATCATGAAACCCAGGGAGGAAAAGGAGGAACCTTTTTTAATTCATGCAATCCTTTTTCGGTTATTAGCCTTTTGCAATATTTTTTTTTAAAGGAAGGCTTTGGTTTCGTACAAAAACTTGTTAGAACTACCTTTATACTACACATAATCACTTCCTGATTGCATTTCCATTCTCCCATGCTAATTTGGGCCTAAACAGCAATTTGTGTATTAAGCCCCTTCCTGCTGGTCCATAGCAACAGGTCCCATAGCAACCCCTGAGTGAGGTGCAGAGCATACAGTGAGTGGATTGTTGTTGTTGATAAATAGTTTATTGTCCAATCCAGATAATGACATTCATGACATACAATACCAAGTGTTAAAAATCCGGCCAGCCACGAAGGCTTATAATGGACCAAATACAAACATAAATATACTTATAAATATTATTAAAACGACATTCATTATATACATTGTACAATATATTATCTAGTTAATCATAAAAATCTTATAGTGAGTCTTGTATATAAGGAGTCACTTCTTTTATACACAATTTTCTGATACCCATCTAAAATCGAGCCAGCCGAGTTCATGTCGAATAGGTAAACATGACTAGTATGGTTTAATAACAATCAGTTGCTAGTTAACATTTGTGACCTCCTGTTGTACATCCTATTGAGACAAAATGATGCAGTTTTTAACAAATCCTCTGATTGAAAAATGACCTTAAGTTGCTCCAAGTCAGTGAGTTCTGTAAAATTAGGATATTGCAAATTGGCTAGTTGCAAAATGGGATTTCTCAAATCGTCATAAAAAGGACATTTTAGAATAAAATGCACCTCATCTTCCACCTCCATATTTTGGCACAATATACAGAAACGATTTTCCCTTGGAATCTTTTTGTGGCGCCCTCTTTCAATTTCAAGGTTAGATGTGCCACACATTAGTTTTGCGACAACTGATCTGTGCGACTTTAATAGTGGTGTAGTTACTATGACATCAGCTTTGAGTGGGAGACCACAAATAGCATAGAAGGTTCGGAGTTTACTGGTGGTTGCACAGTTATTTGTCCATGTTTGTTGGGCTTTTTCAATAAGTATGTCCTGTATTCTTTTGACAAAAGACACACCCAGACAAAGCTCCAGATCAAAGACCTCAGTGTGGTCACATTCAGCCATTATCTCCCTGAAGTGCCAATTCCAGTTTTTCCTGCCTTCTAATGCTAGTTTACGGTCCCAGTCCATTAAAATTTTGGGGAGGCGGTCATTTTCCATAGATTGAATTCTGTTCCAAAGCCTTACCATATGAGTTTGCCTTCTATTGTGTGAACTAGTCCAACCCGTTAGGGAGTCCAGGGCAAGAATGGGCGTATATTTTCCAACCCCTAAAAAGGCACGGATTGCCCTATGCTGTATGTTATCGATACAAGTTGGTTTTTTATAACCCCATATTCCACCACCATAATCTAAAATACTAGCAATCCCTGTATGGAAAAGTTCAGAATAAGTGGCAAAACCCAGTCCCCCAAAATTTCTTGTCTTACATAGAAGAGCTGAAAGTGCTTTGCTTGCTGATTGGGCTAAAGCTTGGGCACCTACAGTAAGATCGTTATGCTCATGAAACAGGAATCCAAGGTAAGTGTATGTTTTAGCGAGATCAATGTCAGTGGGGCCACAATGAAAGTTGTGTTCAACTTGCTTAACACTTTTAGGACGGAAGTGGACAACTTTGCTCTTCTTTCCATTTAATGTGAGCCGCCAATTTTTTAACCACATATGAGTTGTATCCAGCATTAACTGAAGTTCCTCAGGGGTTGAGGCAAGGATAGCTATATCATCCGCGTATAAAAGGATACTCAGTAGTGTATCCCCTATTTCAACTCCAATATTTAAATTTTTGATCTCCTTTGCCAGGTCATCAATCAGAATGGAGAAGAGAATTGGTGATAATAAACATCCTTGCTTAAGCCCAATACTACTTGGAAACCAGTCAGTTAAACGACCACCAACTCTTACTGAACATTTTGTATCCTGGTACAGACCTTGCAAAATTCTAAGAAATTTCCCACCAGTACCAGCATGTTTTAGCCTCCACCACAAGAGATCTCTATTTACAACATCGAAAGCCCGCTTTAGATCTATGAACCCAACAAATGTTGATTTTTTTTTGTAAAATACGGTTATGGATCACTGACTGCAAAACAAATAAATGTTCATCACAAGACCTTTTCTTTCTAAAACCATTTTGTTCCTCAGTAATCATGTTCTTGAGTTCGCTAAAAATGTTTAATCTCTCATTTAAAATATGGCAGAATATCTTACAGGTTACAGAGATCAAAGTTATACCTCTAGTTTGTAAAGGAATTCGTGGGTCCAAATTACCTTTAGGCAGTGGATGTATAAGCCCCTCTTTCCATGCTGTTGGTATAATCTCATGATCAAAACAAAGACTGAAGAGAGCATGAAGGGCATTCAGACTAGTTTCATTTTTTAAAACCTCGCCAAAAATATTGTCTGATCCAGCTGCCTTACCCCTTTTCACAGAATCAACCGCATCAGATGTCTCTTTAAAGGTAATAGGGCCATGGAGTATAAAGGCGGTATCATCCTCAGGTTCCATCTGCAAATCATTTTTATCACTGATGATACTTTGCAATTTTTCTGTTAAGAAGTCATCATTAAAATCACCATCATTATTATCCGTAAAAAGTGTTGAGTAATCATCACGCCATCTAGAGAGCACTATTTCAGGGTCACTAGTTATTATGTTATCAGGTGTGTAAACCTCAAAGGGTACTCTATCTCCCTTCTTTCCATCAATCTTATTGATTTCTTTCCAAAACTTTACCTTATCATGTGTACGAATCTGGTCAAGATGAGCCTGTTTCTCTGAATTGAATTTTCTTTTCGCTGCTCTTATACAATTGTCAAATACCTTCTGAGCTGCTTTAAATTTACCATGTAATTCTTTGCGGTTACCCTTTTTTCTAAGCCACTCTCTTTCCGCACTGCACATCTTGTTCCATGCTTCCTGACAACCCTGATTCCACCAGGCTTTATTAGCCTTACATTTCTTAAACTCTGAGGAATTTGCACTTGTCTTGCAGTCCCAATTAGGAATGTTTTCATTCATTTCATATTGAACAAGTTTACAAAAATCCCCATACATATTGTCCACATTTGCTTGATTTATCTCAGCTGTTTGTAGTCTGTTAATACACATTTGAACTTGTTCTCTACAGTTCTGATTAAGCATAAAATCATGAGGCATTTCTGCAAAATTATATTTTCGAATTGTTAATGCCTCCTGTTTACATTCAAAGGGCAAATTTAGTCCCTCTATAGTTACAGAACATGATAAAATAGAATGGTCAGGCAGCCTAGCGTCTGGATGCTGTTGAATATTGTGTTCATTACATAATGATCTAACTGGCTGCACTGTAAAATTTTTAAATAGGTGAAATTCTGCCTGCGGAACTATGCAGTAGTCAACTACCGCCAGTCCTCTATGTGACACACTTGTAAAATTGTCAGCATCTGCACCACCTCTACCATTTAGCATTACAAAATTTCCATCCCTGAGAAAATCAATAAAGTCCTTCCCATAGCTATTCACAGTATTATCTAAGATATTTCTGGGTATTTCACATTCATGTAAATCACCACATCTAGAGTTAAAATCACCACAGCATAATAAGATATCTGCCTCATCTTCATATAAATACAGGACAGATGACAGGTATTCAAAGAAATCAAAGGATAAATCACCCCTGACTGGGTTTCTAGGGGGAAGATAGCAACCACAGACCACTATTGCGGTCTTACTTTCTTTATGGGTTAATTTTATAACAATAATTCCCTCATGAGAGGTGTCCAATACATTGACATAAAACGCAGACAGTATAGAGTTTTTAATAAGGAAGCCCACCCCACCTGACCCCCTTCTTGCTGCGGCTAAGGTGGATTTTCTGTTGTTACCATAAAAGGTGAGTCCTGTAAAATTGAGACTCTCATTTGGCCTCAGAAAGGTTTCACACACACATAAAATATCCACATTTAAAATATCAATAATGTTCTTTTTCAAATTGTTCGACTGTGTGTTGTTTGGAGATAAACCATTAACATTCCATGAACCTATTCTCAATTCCCCCAACTGGCAAGTGTCCTATGCATTGTTAACCTGTTGAGTAGGTTCACCTAGTGTAAGCCTGTTTCCTCTCATTATCATGTTATCATTGTTCATTCCTTTCATCAGTGTCCTGAAGTTCGCCTCCATATTCCTGATGGCATGTGGCTTGTCAGCATCAATGTAAACTTTTCTGAACACCTGATTCCTAGAGTCCTTGAGAGATTTTTTGGCACGGAGCACCTTAGTACGCATTTCCTGTGTCTGCAAACTTGCAATCACAATGCCAGGTTTGTTAGCAGTGCGGCTGGCTAGCCTTCTGGTTTTTGTGATTGCCACCTCCCGGAGCTGAAGACCATCTATAAAAAGGCCATTTACCACTGAGTCAAGGTCCTCTCCAGCATTGTCAGGCAGGTTTTTGATAACTACATTTACATCACAGTTGTCCTTTTGTCGAGTATCCTGTTTTGTTTCCACTCCTTTTATTTGGTCTTTCAGCTGTTTTATTCTCTCACAATGGACAACGGTCTCTCTAACAGGTTGACCTACTTTCGTTACTAAAATTTCCACCAAAATCTCGTACTGTAAGGTATTCACTTGCAGAAACTCCAAAGTTGCCTTTCAGTTGCCCTAGCCTAGTATATTTAGCAGACATGTATGGTATTTATAAATCAAATGAACCTTTATTGACCAAGAAAACCTCATTTGAGGTAAAACACTGTAAAATTGAAATTGTGTTTTTATTGAGGTCAGCTCAAGCAGGTAAGTTAAAGAAAACTTATATTTGAAACACCAAGACCTCAGGGATTAGATAACTATTGTTAGAAAGGGTACAGGAGTGCTAATCTAGGAGTTGTCATATTTTGAGAGCGTCACCAGCATCACAGCCTTAAGGCAAGACTCTTTGAGTATTCTATACTTACATTCAATACGTTCTGGAAATCTTGCAAGGTGTGAGCTTTATCTTTTTTGAAGTTGTAGGTTTTAATGGCAACACCGATGCCTGCACAGTTGACGGCAACGTCCAAGCGTCCAAACTTGTCCTTCGCTACTGCAAGAGCATTGGTCACATCTTCCTCGGATGTCACCTGGTGGACAGAAAGGGAACTACATAAATGTGATAATTTATGCTTTTTGTGTTTTTTCGTGAATAAAAAAGGATAGAGTGATTATTATCTCTTTTTAGTCCAAGAGGGCAGGAAAACTTTTAAGTAAATATTGAGCCCTTTATTGGAAACTAATTAGCGACACAATTAGCAATCAAATTAATGAAGATAGAATACCAATCAATCCCAGATCATTAGTAGGTACGTTAGAACTTCACATATTCAAGAATTTGAGTGCTCGATTCATTACATCTTCTACATCAGGAGTGTACATATGTTCTAAAACTTCGGAAAATATTTTGATATCAAAGTGATTATTCTTTGCTCATAAATCAATTCAATTATTTCTATTCAATTAAAAAAAAAATACTAGAAGAGTCCTCGCGAAGACTTTTTGGACTTATGTTTGACATGACATATTTTAATGATTCATTGTGTGCAGACAAGATGTAAACGTGTAAATCCAAATTAATTCACAGATAATCATTGATACTTTTGAGCAAATAATCATGTCTCAATTACTTACATCTGTTGGCACAAAGATGCAGTTTTCCCTTCCTAGCTCTCCCGCTACCTGTTCTCCTGGAGAGTTGGGTAGATCACAGATGATCACCTTGGCGCCATTCCTTACGAATCTCTCCACGGCGCCGCGACCCAGACCTGAGGCGCCACCTGTCACCAGACCTACCAGGCCCTGAAAGCAGAGAGCACACTAGAAATAAATACAGATCACCATTTACATAAAATAATGACCTAATATGATGCTGACACTGCCAGGAAGCAAGCACAGCGACAGAGGAAGCATACATGCGTCTGGTTCACCAGGTTGCAGGTAATTTTCTAGAAACATGTATCCCCGCCCAACCCTGGGAGATAATTTGGTGGAGAATGTTTCCAGGTTGAATACTTCTTAGAAAATATACACCCTCCCCCCCCCCCCCCCCCCTCCCCAGACAAAGAAATGTGGGCAATTTTTCAATAAGTACTCCCTAGTGGTGGGGGGGGGGGCATATTTTTAGGGAGCAGATATTGAGGTATAAGGGACCCATTCTAAGTGACAGCTGAAGACTGGTGGTACAAAGACGACCAGTTTCAGCAATTCAAAAATCTCACTTATCAGTTATGCTGTTGGTGGCTAATTTAGCCAATAAAAAATGATGCAAAAAAAACATTTTAAAAAATATGACTGAAACCCTGGCACATGGGTACTCATCTGATAGTACTCAGCGAGAACTATCCAATGAATACCAACTCGACAGGGTTTAGATGTTTTTCAAAAATGGTTAGTACAGATGCTAGCTGGACTGGATTTAGTCATTCTAGCCATGCATAGGGCACTGCAAACCCTTTTATTACTCTTTATACTACACATGGGAATTATATGTAATATATGTAGTGTGCTCCAGTCTGTCTACTATCAACATATGTTTTGACCCTGAATCTAAGGTCACTTTATATGTAAAAAAGCTATTTTACTCTGAGCTAACTGTAAGCTAATTGTGCAGTGATAATAACAATGACATCATATATTCATTTTTGACCTTTGCGTATCAAGCTCAAAGTACAGAGCATATAGGCTGTCTCTACCAGTCTAGCAGCACGTAAATAACAACTTATGTCATCTGGGGTCAGATAAAATGAGACTATGAAGGGTTGTGAATGTTTACTAAAAGAATCTAACAACACAAATGCAGGAAGGAGGTTGTTCTGGTTTAATCAGTAGCAGATTTACATGCATGAAAATTCTGAAAATTCTAAAATGGCATTAGTTCATATTCATATATATGATTTGATATTGTTCATATGGAATCAGAATTCTAAGGATTTTCATTATGATGACAAGTTGACGTAATAAGCAAACATCTTCTAAATATCAGCCAATCACAATCAAGCCAATACAAATAAATACATTTTAACTAAAAACAGCAATGAAATGACTTGCCTCCACCATCCCCTCCCAGGATTACACAAATAAAGACTGTTTCAGGGGATTTTGCTAGTAAAGGTTGTTAAAGGGCCCTAATATATATATATGTACAGTATACAATCGACATCTTTACTTATATTACATGCCTGCAGTGTAATCAGTGCTGCATGCGAATCATTAAGTACCAGCCCCTCAAATATTAAACTCCCTTAAATTGGTTACAAGTAGGATATATCTTTCGAGCACCGGTGGTCATGCCCTCGATCTGCTTGCTTCCAGTCCATGTGATGTTCGTCTTAGAAGCTCTTGATCAATAATATAATAGCATAATGAAATAGACAACGATGACCATGTGTTGCCTCATGGCACCCCATATTAAATGGTGCCCTATCTTAAATACTTCAGACTCCCAGTTCTAAATACAGTCATTATAGGACATGTTTTACAAAATTATGACACAGTTAGCTGGCTATTATATCATCAGGCATGCAGAAATTAATGTTAAATAGTGCCCCAAGATCAAGGTATTTTACTTAATTCTTTCTATACTGATTTTATAGAAGTAATACCCCCCCCCCCCCCCCCCCCCTTGCACAGAGCAAGTATTTGACAGTCAGACAACTGTCAGCTGAGCAGGAGAAATGTCAAGTCAATGACAATCATGCTGCAAAATATAAATGCACATGCCACTTCTCAACAAAACAAATACAATCAGCAATCTGTGCATTGCAGAAGCAACTTTACCTTTATTGTAGTTACAGCTGCCATCAAGTTCTTTTGCAAGGACTTCTGAAGTAAGTCTTTTGACAGGTAGTGAGTGGTGAGTGTGGCTTCTTCTGTCAATGATGAGGACACCGGTTCCTTCAGCCAATCAGATCTGCGTTTTGTCGACCAGCAGCCAATCAGAGGGCTTCTTACTCGAGTCTGCCGGAAGCAATTAAAATGGCTGCGCCCATGGCCGGCGATCATGCTGCTCTCCCAAATCTCAGCTACTTCTTATCGCTGAAGGACATTCACTCCGACACAGAGGCTATTTCTAATTTAGCAATTCAATTGAAAAATCTGACTTCGTGGCTGAAGTCATCAGAGAACAGGTAAGATGTTTAAAAGGCATTTATTTGAAATTCCGACCAGCTTGCTAGATTTCGATGCTGTCAAAAAGTGTCATATGTTTTTTCTGTCACCAGGCACCGAATAGTCTAGATTGCCATAGTGGCCAATTTAGGGTAATAGAGGATTCCGTTTGAGTTGGCCCTGTGAGCTAGTTTGAGTATGACAGCCCCTAAAACCCTTTAGATATTGAAGGATCAGGTGGTGCCATCTATTTACCATACCTGGTACTACACCAAACACCAAACAAGAGGGAATGTCAACTCTCTTTAGGGACTAGCAGCCAAGTCTACACATCATGCCGCATGGTAATCCGATAAATGCAAAAGGGTTTGGTGGCCACTCAATTTGTTACCAGTTTACACCAGGGGTATGGCAAGCATTCCATGCAAAAAATCACTTTTCCGATATGCGAAATTCATTTACGGATATGATATTATCGCAAATGAATTTACGGATATCGGTAATTCATTTATGGATATCCGTAAATAATTTCCGATATCGCAAATTCATTTTGCAATATTGGAAAATCAGGAATTTCTGATATCCGAAAATATATTTACGATATCTGTAAATGAATTTCTGATATTGGAAATTCAGCTTATTTTCTGATATCTGTAAATGAATTTCCGATATCCAAAATTCATTTTCCGATATCCGAAAATAAGCTGAATTTCCGATATCAGAAAATCGCTTCCTGCCTTCATTCACTAGAGTTCTATAAAAAGTAGTCCCACTTCCTGTGAAGATATAATCTGAAGATGAATGGTAGTTTTCAAGCAAGTTAACTTAAGTCCTCAAGTCCTAATTATTTCAGCATGAATGATAATGTGGGAAGACTGTCTGAGTTCATTAATGAAATACATCAGTTGATGAGCAATTATGGTACAGAATAATGACATCATATCCATTTTTAAGCCAATAGAAACGTTGCTTACATAATACAAACTACATGTAGTACCAAAAACAAGTATGTATGCATTTATTGAAATATAAAAGAGAGTAATTAATTCTGGCCGTCTCAACTTTTTTATTAAAGTAAATGATAATTTTAAAGGACTGTCTCTATAATTATTCAGTCTTTTATGGGCAACTACTTCTTGTTCGTGTTATCCTACATCACACTTGGGGGAAAGTTATGTCTGCATTCTAAACCACATATTTGCAACAATAATAAAATAATATATATCTAGTCAATTTGTGTATAAACGGGTATTAACCTGAATTTCGGATATCGGAAAATGAATTTCAGATATGATCAGAAACAGAAATTTTGGATATCGGAAAATCACCTGAATTAGTGCTTGTGACCCTGTGGACCCTGTATCCCTTATAATGAAAGCACTAGGTATCAGATTTTCAATTGAACAGAATATTGACATCTGCCCAATAAAGTCCTGTTCCGAGCAGCAAATGAAACATCTTCACTTAAACAACAGTCCCTACACAAGGCCTAAAAAAAGAAATTGTTTGTTTCCTGTAACGATCCGAAAAAAATAGGGTAGGTAGGTCGGTAAAAAAAATGTTTTTTGATTATATTTTTGGTCAAAAATGTGTGTTTTATGCATGTTTTTTGATGATTGGGAGTCGGGAGGGCCGAAAAAACTTTAGGGTAGGGATTTTTTTGAATAAAAACTTGTTAGGGTAGGGTTACAGGAAACAAACAACTTTTTTTTTTCAGGCCCAATCTAAAACTTATCTTCCTTCAAGGTGCCCAGGCCCCGATCCCAAGGACTGTGCGGCCACGTTCTTGGAGGCTACGATTATGAGCACTTCAAAGCTGTATGTGTTTTAAGAATTTCCTACATTCCTGATTTTCCAGAACTAACTTTCTTGGAAGCTATGATTGCAAAGACTTCTTCTGAAATAAAAGTGAGTTTAAAAGTGTTTTGTACATTTATGGTCTTCCAGGGCTAATTTCACCGAGGATGCTGCTTGCTCCCTTCGCCACCTACTGTCGATATCGAAAACTAGCCTCCTTTTGTGGGATGCAGATCAGCCATTAGAGGACCATCGTGCTGTGGAGGTTCTCCACATCATCATAGAAGCATGCCGTAGCCTTCGCAATGCCTGTGCCATGTGCCCACGTAACCAAAACCTTATAAGGTAAGTGTCAACAGGGAATTAACCAGGACTCATCCAGTCTGTTTTTTGGGCTGCAATTTTCTGAAATCTAATTATTTCTTAATTGCTGGGCTGAATAATGAATATTCATTAAGAAAATGGGCGTCATGACTCATGAGCTCATGAGTCAAAATGGTGGTGAGATCATGAGTTGATCTCCCTCTGTGAGTGCAGCCCTACCTGTAATGCAGGAATTAAGTTCCTCTGTAAAATCCTAGTTTTATCATTCAGATTAAGCTTAACCCTTCTAATGCTGAAGCTATTTTCACCAAAAGCTCAAGGACACAAAGATCTTTGAAAACCATGTAAACCCTATCATGTTGGTATTCATTGGATAGCTCTTGCTGAGTACTCTCAGATGAGTACCATGTGCCAGGGTTTCAAATATTTTCCAGGATTTTCTCATCATTTTTGTATTGGCCAAATTAGCCGTCAGCAGTATAAGGGTTACATGATATATTGGTGTTGCTTGCTGTTTTTGTCCTGCAGGGAGGCTGATCTTGTACCGGTAACTGTGGATGTATTGGAATTCCTAATACGGCATCAGAAGGAAAATAGACCTCCGTTAATCTTCTCTGAGCAAGCTGAATCTGGAGCACTAGGTAAGTTTAGACAGATGCCTGTCTGGGAGATGCAGAGAGGGGCCAATTACCATTCAATCACATTAGGTTTCTGTGCGCCTGCCCTTAGGGATGTCATAGATAGTTGATAAATTGACATTTTCACTTTGTCAATTAAATCGAATCGAATGGTTGGGTATCAAATCGAAGTAATCGATATTCTGTACCCCAATAATGGCGTATGATTATCAATAAAAAATACACTTTTCCCAGACATTTTCCTGATAAACTAATGCAAAGTGAAACTGACTAAATATTGAAGTATTTTTTATGGCTTTTGTAAGAGAAATTGGAAGGAATGGTGTGCTTTACTCAGGCATATGGCCAAGACACAGGGTGTCCAAGCAAAATAAAGGGATATCAATGACATCCCTATGAATAATTGTGCCCTACGAGCACGTTACAGCATATCAAGTCGAATTGAATCAAAAAAATATATCAATTAATCGAATCGATAAAATTTCATATCGATGACATCACTACCTGCCCTGATGGTTTACATGTTCTAAGGCGTACCCCATGCCATTGGCTACCTCTCACTTGCCCCAGGTGGGATTCAAACCCAAACAGTAGTGAGAGACAGCTAGTAGACGGTGGCAAACACCTTGGACCACACTGCCATTAGGGCAGGCCCCAAGTGGTGAGAGACAGCTAGCCGTCAGTGGCAATGCCTTAGACCACATGGCCCATAGTTGTGAGTGACTTAGTTTTTCTATTTTGATTATTGGCAATATTTTTCTTTGATTCTGATTATTTCGATTTGATTTTTTACCTTAAACTATAGTTTGATGTTTTCACTAGGACAAGGCCTAAAATAGAAAGATTTTTGTATCCTATTACCCCACCAACACTAATTTTTTGCCCCTAGCCTAATCTTTCTATTGCCCTTTTTTATAAAAAGCAAGTTAAAAATTGTAATTGCTTTATATTCCATGCTTGGCATACAAATGAAATTTTAAAATGAAAGCAGGAAAACATCAAATATCAGCATTTAATACTAGTTCAGTGGTTTCAAATAGATCTAGGTACCCCACTACTTTAGATGCAGCTATTTTGCTTTACATTTACATCTAATGGAGCATGGAGGAAAGAGAAAAATGATAAGATAAAATCAATTTCCTACCTACCTACCCTATTTTCTTCTAGCATGTAATAGGAAACAAACATTTCTTTTGTTTGGGCCCAATATATACCCATTCCACAAATTAAAACTACACTAAGTCTGAGGCAGGGGTCCAGTTAGACACTAGCCCGATAGCACGAGGCTACAGAAAATTGTTTCGGGCTATAAGAATATTTGCCTTTGTAGCCCGGCTGGCTATAAGAAAAGATTGACACTTTTAGGTCATGCTCAGAGGAATAACAATACTATAAACAGTGTGTGTGTGTGTGTATATATATATATATATATATATATATATATATATATATATATATATATATATATATATATATATATATATATATATATATATATATATATATATATATATATATATATATATACATATATACATATATATATATATATATATATATATATATATATATATATATATATATATATATACACACCCACCCACACACATATATATATATATATATATATATATATATATATATATATATATATATATGTATATATATATATATATATACATATATATATAAATATGTATATATATATATATATATATATATGTGTGTGGGTGGGTGTGTAATTTAGGATAACCGAGGCAGCTCGTTATTGCTTTGTTTTTTAATGGGACTATAACATTTTCTATCGGGCTATGAAGTTTTGGGAACCTATAGCCCGGCGGTCTTCCTCAGTTTCTTGCCGTAGCCTGACCCCTGCTGAGGTGTCCTATGTGAACGCTCGACCATGCACTATACTACCTAATTCAATCCATATGGCAGAACAAGTGTCACGGCTCAAAATTAAGTGTGTTTTTTTCAGGGAGCCTAGTGTTGCATATAAAAAGCATAGCATCTTTGGACTCCCTGCAAAAATCGGAGGGTGATGCACGAGAATTTAAGCTCCTGCTAAATTTGGGCCCTGTTTATGTAAGATATGCATTTTGGTTTAGTGAGAGAACTACATATACATATTTATTTCCAGTTTCGCTGTGCTTGAGATGTGGGATGCAGTTCCTAGGCAACATGGTTACACAGAATGAGGAGAACCAGACTGCCATCTGGA
Organism: Maea johnstoni; assembly: GCA_963942565.1. NCBI lineage: Eukaryota > Metazoa > Annelida > Polychaeta > Spionida > Magelonidae > Maea > Maea johnstoni. Next base: position 27,356,373 of record OZ012687.1, read on the forward strand.
GGGCAATGAAGAAACTATTTACGTAAGCCTCTCGTTTTTCTGATAACAATATGCATTTTCTAATAATAATGATAATGTAAGCTGAGAAATGAATAAACACGTTTTGTGTATTAACCCGTTCAGGCTTTTAGCCAAGAAGTTCTGACCATTTTGTTAATGTCACAATGAAATATTTTTTTGAAATCACTTTGAAGAAAAAATGTTGAGTAGGACCAAAGCCAGAGTTCACCTTCAAATGTATTTTGTGAGTTTAACCCTAATTCCATTTAGTTAAATGGTTAAAACTATCATCGTTCCAGATACCACTTAGCAAAGAATTAGTGAAGGGATGAATAGATTGATACTCATATACCTACATTTATGATTGGTTCAATTTCTTTTACTTATGCATTTTTGAACATGTTCTCATGTATTTCTTGCATATTGCCCACACATTTTGAGTAGACATCGGCCGTGTACCATTTTCACAATGGTCCATCCAGCGGCAGTCCGTCCAACAGTGGCCACTATTTTTGTTGCTATGGTGAAGGGACATCTAGCAGCAGAGAATCTCAAATCAGAATTGATATTGGGCTCCTAACAATGAATGTTGTTAGGATCTCAGTCCAGTCCAGTACTACATACAAATTGATCAATCAGCAGCCAGATTCAGAGTGGAACTGATGATAATATACTATATAGTACAATATTATACTCTATTATAGAATATTACACTATACAAATAGTGTTCTCGTTATTTTCCTTGCAGGCTGTTTTTGAGGGCTGAAGATGAGGCTCTGCCTAACTACACCTGTATGGTTCTGCACAACTCCTCTGAGGCAGTAGTCAATATTATACTATGTTATACTATATTATTTTCCTTGCAGGCTGTTTATGAGGGCAGAGGATGAGGCTCTGCCGAACTATACCTGTATGGTTCTGCACAACTGCTCGGCGGCGGAATGTCGCGAGGAACTCGTCGAGACACCAGAGGGAGCTCTCATCACTGCAGAGGTGCTCAAGCTACTCGCGAGGCAGGACACAGATTTTGGGTGAGTGGTCAGCAAATGCTAAACTGACAATGCTATATCTCAATTTCAGTAAACATTGAATAGCCTAGAAAACCCTGCTAACCTCGGAATTGCCTATCTAGGATTTTCACTTATCTCAGAAAAAAGGACTTTGATATTGATAACATAACTTGGATTTTGGTTACCTCAGACTCCTTTCCTGGTTCCTATATGTAAGCAAGGTTAACGGTATTTCCAGGGAAGCTATTAGTATTAGAAAGATCAATCAGAGGCTGGTATCGTTCCATTTCTAAACGACGACAGTTTGTTTTTTATTCACCAAATTTTCTAAGCTGACTGTTAAATCTAACTAGATTAGGTCTGGAGGAACTAATTATAAAAATATTGCTAAGGTAAGTTATCGTTTAGGAATTATTGATATTGTATCATGTCACGAAAATTTAAAAGGTACTAATCCCTTTAATCCAGGTATTTATACACTGACACATACACAGCAGGAAAGATGATGATATGGGATTTTTTTCAGATTGATACTCATCAACTCGTTGTTGGCTCAAAGTGGATTTCTGGTCAAGACTTATGTTGACTTAGATGAATCGGAAAGGTGGGTGTTTAACATATGATATAATAACACTGTACTCTTCTACAATTTCAAATTCTTTCCATAAATCTGTATTATACTAAAATGCTTTCTCTTCTCATCCTTTTTTCTTACCTATATATATATATGTATATATATATATATATATATATATATATATATATATATATATATATATATATATATATATATATATATATATATATATATATATATATATATATATATATATATATATATATATCAGTCCCTGACCCATCCTTTTCCTCAATTCTTGCTACTTTCCCTCTTAAGAGCCCCATTTCCCCTCATCTTAGCCAGGATTTTAAAAAAGGCTGTCTAAAACAGCAATTCCAAAATTTCTGCCTGTCCAGATTTAACTACCTGGCTACTTTGGGTCTTAGTCAGTATTTCAAAAATGTCTATCTCAAAGAGCAATTCAGAAATTTCCAACCATCCATATTTAGGCACTTAGCTACTTCAAATCTTTATACCAACTACATTTAATAGCCCATTGTGCCAAAAAGGTCAATTTACACTTCAGCCATGTCTTAGAAGATGCTCTGTTAGGAAAATATTACGTTATTAGCCTAAGATATTAGAATTTTATAATTCTTCATAGAAATTATTGCCTGTACAAAAAGGAGGTTTTCGGGAAACTGCCTGTCCTAAAGACAGGTTGGATGGGTCCTGGCAAAGTCCCTGACTACATGGTTGATTCAAATGCTTTTGGTTTGTTCTCTTTCAGACTTGCCTTGTTGGACATGATTGAAATAAGACTCAGTGATTTTGATGAGAAGACTGCCTCAGACTCTGAGGATAAGGTCATAGCAATAGAAAATCTACAGTGTCTCTGCAGAGAATATCAGCAGAGAGCTAAGGAGATCCTCGGTATTATCCGAAATGCAACGTCTGAAAATCAGGTAAGTCATTATTTTCTATGTTCGAATACCGGTCCAGGCATGTGAGGAAGTTATCAGTGACTTGGGGCAGCAGAGAGCGAAGGAGATCCTCGGAAGTTATCCGAAATGCCACCTCTAAAAAATCAGGTAAGTCAGCATTTTCTATGTTCAAATCCTGGTCCTGGCATGTGAGAACAGTGTTGTAGCCGAACTGAGAAACTTTTCTTTTCTTTTTTAAAATTTCACCAATTCTCACTTTTTCTCACACAGTAGAGGCTAATTTTTACTGGCCGGGTATGAATGGCGGAGGAAACCCTACCGAGAAATCGAAAATCCACCCTGTGTATGTCATTGTCTATTCCAGGAGCCCCTGTCTCTAGTGAAGCTGCTGAGTATCCTGTGCTACGCCACTGCTTGCCACGCCACCTATGGGGAACTTCTGAACGACCCTGGACTCATTGAATGCTCTATCAGTAGGTGTATATGATAGTTTCCTTTGAACATCTTGTCAACCCTCCCAGGGTTTTAGCCAGGATTCAGAAAATGCCTGTCTGAAACAGCAATTACTCAATTTCTGCTCGTTCAAATTTAGCTACTTGGCCACTTTATTTAAATGCTTATGCCATCTACATTTAATAGCCCATTGAGTCAAAAAGGGCAATTTACACTTCAACCATGTCTCAGAAGATGGTTTAATTGGAAAAGATTTGGTTATTGCCACTCAAAAGTCATCAATGAAAACTCTTTGAATAAGTTTATGTCTGACCAAAAAGGAGGTTTTCAGGAAACTGCCTGTCCAAAAGGCAGATTGGAGGGGTCCTGGCTTAGGCCCTCACCCCATCTATGGGTAACTACTGAATAGGGTACAATATCATATCAACATGTACTAAACAATATGATATCTTAACAATAGTTGTAATGATACTGCCTGCCTCTCAGGGACCTTTGAGGGACCATGTTTGTCATTTCCCTGGACAGTATTTCAAAAATATGCATTGTTATCAAGATAGTTCCATGTGTCAGAACATGTATAGTCTCATTATGCCTAGAAAAGTTGTCTGTTTCCTCCTACCCTACCTAAACAAGTTTTTACTCAAAAAATGTCCTACCTTAAAGTTTTTCCCATCCTTCCAACTCCCAATCAACATAAAAAAAATGCACAAAACACATTTTTTGAAAAAAGTTGTCCACAAGTAAATTACCTTCCTACCCACTCTATTTCTATAACTGTCACAGGAAACAAAAGGCTCATAGTGTGTATGTGTTAATAATAAGAATGTAATCCTTTTCAGATCTGCTTCACTGCATACATTTGATCGGCCTAGAGGGAGGTAATATCTTCAGCGTAGTCGATAAGGCATCAGGTGCACAAGACGTTGACCAGACGCACCCTGGCTTCGGCCTCAAGAAAGACCTCATCCGATTGGTGGGGAATCTCTGCTACAGGCACCGAGTGAACCAAGACAAGGTTTGTACTAGAAAATGGTATTTGTCGGGGCATAGTCATAGCCAGCAGGGCATCTGGGCGTCATTTGGACACTCAAATCCTCAAAAATGACCCATCAGGACACCCAAATATTTTTATAATTAATTTCTAAAATTTTCAATTCAAAGCATCTAATAGAAATCTGTCACTTCAATATAATTCCTATGCCACTGAATAAGAATGTTATGCTTATCTCAATGAGTGAATACATGTTTATGGTTATAATCTGATTATATTGTGATGTCCCTTTTAAAAAAGGGTGCCCAAAATTTGGAAATTGCCAATTTTGGACACCCAGTTTCTTAATCTATGACTGAGACTCTGTGTCAGGGTTTAACCCATTCATACCTGTAGCAGCAAAAATCACCTGACTATGTTGGTGATATCTCTTTAGCAAAAGCAGTATTCAGTTAAAATATGAAAGAGTGTTGCTAATCAGAACTATATCTACAACTCTCCTTCAAGTATTTTCCGAGTTTATGGTTCATTCCAAAGTTATACATGTATTCACAAGTATGACAAGTCCAGACGACACTGGGTTAAAGAGGTGTACTCATTAACATATACTTGCAGGATAGGGATGGGGATCAAGAGAAGTACCACTTTATCTTTGAATAGATCTCTTCATTGGGAGTTTGGTTGAATTAAAATGTCTTTTACAAGACAACTTTTATTCTAAAATCTTATACCCATTTAATCAATAAATAGTTGTTAAGATGTTCCTTATGAGTGGCAATCTGTTCATTCCTACTTCAGCATCACTTTATCTGCATATAGTATTACATGTCACATTTCCAATTATTTTAACCCTTCCAATGCTGAGCCTACTTTCAGCACAAGGATTAAACAGTTTTTGAAAACCTGCTAAACCCTGTCATGTTGATATTCATTTGATAGTTCTCTCCTTTGAGTACTTGCAGATGATTACTGAGTACTCGCAGATGAGTGCCCATATGCTAGGGTTTCAGTCATTTATCAGGTTTTTGCATTATTTTGTCTTGGCCAAATTAGCCACCTGCAGCATAAGGCTTAATCAGTAGACAGTTTTTGATATATTCCTTATGAATGGCACTCTGTCCATACCTACTTCAGCATCATTTTATCTGCATATTGCATCACATGTCACATTTCACATTATTTGTAGTGGTTATTTGTATCTTCTCATAAATATTGATGGCATACCTCTGCATATTATGTAAACTCTCGTTGTTGATTTCTAGGTACGCGAGATGGGTGGAGTCAGCCTCATTATGAATCACACAGGAATAGACGCCCGGAATCCATGTATCCTTTTGCCACAAGAAATTCCTCTTTTTGAGAATAGATGGCAGTGCAGTTGCTGATGAATTGACATACTTATTGTACTTTTACTAGGAATATTTTCAGCATCGGGTTGTATCTTATACTTATTAGAAAGAAAGTTGTTCTTTTTGTTTGGAATTACTTAATTCTTCAAATAATTTTTGAATTGTGAATTTATTGAATAATAATACCAATTTAGTCAGGCCCTCTGAAAACCTCAAAATAATTCAAATATAATCAATATGATAAGCATAATCTCTTCATCCTCTTAGAATAGAAATATTCGTCACAATTAAAAGATATATTTTGAAATATTTGAATTAGCACTAACAAATATGCAGTGACTTGGATGTATTTTTGATTTGAAATTTTGTTTTTCGTCACTTTTTCTGCCATATTGTGACTAGTCAGTTGTAACTGGTGGATGAAACTGGAGTACTTGGCCAGAACCACCGCCTAAGCCCAAGTCACGGGCAACTTTCTCATTTACCCCGGCCGTAATTCAAACACGGGGAGTGGTGAGAGACAGCTAGCAGTCAGAGGCAATGCCTTAGACCACACGGCCATCAGAACAGGCCCTTAGATATATGTTTCTAATCTATAAGAGTTTAAAATGTTCAGGTTCCTTAACTCAATTCAGTCATCATGCAGTGGTCTGTCTTTGCCATTCGCAACCTGTGTGAAGGGAATGCAGAGAACCAACAAATCATTGCCGGGATGAAGCTAGAGAACGTTACCGATAAAGCGGACCTGTTGCGCAAATATGGTATCAAGGCAGAGGTGAAAGACGGGAAAGTGGTTGTGAAAGTCCCCGAGGATGATGATGATGATAATGGAAGAAGTGCCCCTTTTAGACGCTGACACAGTCAGAACAGTGAAAACATGTACTGTAGAATAGGAAATTAATCTGAGTGGTTTATTCTGCCGAATTTTTCCGAACAGTTCGGTATAACAAAAGTCAAATGTATTGTTCCTGTCATTAGAATATTAACCTTCAATTTTGGCTTTTCGTAATAAAAAAATCTCGGAAAAATTCAAAATCACAAATTCGGTTAATTTGCACCTTGGATGAATTTCCTATTATACAGTAATAAAGTGTATCTCATCAATTTCCAAATTTTGATGAAGGGGCCCATATATTCTGTACAGATAGGCTTTAAATCTCAAAAAGTAAATATATATATATGGGCTCGATCAAGTTGAAGTTAGCATCTAAGACAAAAATTAAATTTTATAGTAGCAATATGTATCTTACATATTTGGAAAGCTAAAATTCTGAAGTTTCTGGATCTTTAGTCAGATTTACTGCATTCCCATTTATGAAAAAGTTATGAACATTTTACTGCAGGGTGTTTGTTTGTTTGTTCAACGCCTTTCTGACAGTAACATTTCACAAAATGTTAAAACCACCATATTTTCTTGTAAAACCATCTTTTGATCTTCAATATTGCTTTACATGATACAATTATACCTGGGAAAACTGTGCCAAGAGATATAGGATTGAATATTATGTTTTGGCGTGTTTTTGATGAATTTCAAAAAAGGGTGATCTGTGATTCCGTAACATGTGATTCCGTAACAGAAAAATAGCATTTTTTTAATTTTTGAAAATGTTCAGATTGGGTCATTACCATGAAACTTCATAGAAAAAAGCATTTTAACACTAATTAAACTATAAGGGGCACACTTTTGAAAAATAAATGTTCAAACAGTGTTTTTGTGGGGGTTAAAGTTGGTGATTCCGTAACGTTACGGAATCACATATTTGATAGATTGACTGGTTCAAGCCTATAGATGTCTTGAACATACTTTAAATGGACTAGTTTGTTATCTTAACTTTAAGTTTAGTACTAACTGATAGTTTCCATATTTAGAATGAGACATTGTGCACAGTATTTTGAAAAAAAAGTACATGTCCATTATCGAGTAGTAGTTTCAATATGGCATCAAAACGCTTAGGACAAGGACTAAGCTGTACATGGAAATCAGATGAAGTTCTTCATAAACAAGTAACTCACATACAATTTTGAGAAAGGTACAATTATTCAAAACGTGTCATAGCACCGAACTACCCTTTTTAAAACATTCACACAGTTTTAAAGTAGAGTATAATTAAGCTGGCCAGCAGAGCATCTCAGCCTCATTTGGACACCCACTCCCTCAAAAATCACCCATCAGGACACCCAAATAATTTTGTGAGTAACCCTTTAAAAAGACATTTTCAAATATATAAATGAATTGTTTTCACTCTAGTTTAAATTCAATGGCTTTTTATAAGGCATTTATTTCAAGAAGTACATGCATGTTCATGGTTATAATGGGCCATATCAACCTATTCAAACTGTTGCGTACAGAATTTTAGAATATTGAATTCAATATTTTCCCTCAAATTCAGGAAAACTTGCTCCCTCATTTGGCTGTCTTATCCTATAGTAATATCATTCTTGAACCCTATTTATTCAAGACTTTTGTAAAATAGTAGATTTTAGATAATTTATATCTGTGGTGGACAGGAAAGCTCTTCGACAGAGATTTTAGATACCTTCACAGAAACAGAGTTTCTCCTTCAAGTAAAGAAGAAAACTGAAGTTTAGCACATGGTTAATGTAGCCCAGATCCCAAAGTCTATTTATGCATATATTCTCAAACTTGACCACCCGCATTGAATTTTAGAGGAATTTATTCAGTGTTTCAGATGGAACTTACACACTGTTGAGGACAGGAAACTTTTGTCACAAGTGTAGAGGGGGATGGATTCAGTACATGAACATTTGTCAGAGAACAAAATTTTGTTACATCACTCAAAGATAGAATATAGTCATATGGAAGACTCATATGAAATATACAAAGCCAGTCATAGATCAGCAGTCTAAATGACTTTAAAAACAAATTTCCAGGGATTCTCCATTCGCCCAATAAACATGTATGATCTACTCCAGAAAAAATATCCAACAGTTAATAAGATCACAAATGCATATTCAAAAAGAATCATTACATAGTTATTTTATAAGTATTTAGCAAATTTGGCATTAACTATAAATGTTCATAATTCATTCATAACTCAGCTAGTATGATATCAATTGGTAAGTGTACAGATGTGTACCTTGACTGACACCTCCATCCTGTCTGCAAATGCAATGTCTCCATTCACCTCTACATCCCTAATCCTGAAGCCACCCATTCAGTTAATCAGGGTAGATGCAATTTCCCCCTGAATCATATCCTCCTTCCCCAGACTTAACAATAAGGGGTGTTAATGAGAGGGGACAGTGGAGGAAAAACAGAATCCACATTGTCTGGGGTATGTCAACAACCTTGCTGTGTACAGGAAGTGATATAAAACGGACCAGGTAGTGAGTGAAATCTACCTCTGAGAATGCAGGAAGGTAACATATTGTTTTTCAAAACCTTTTCAGATTAATGATCTATTTATAAGAAGCTTCCATTTAACATCAATTACAGCTTATATATGTTAATTGTCTAACAATTGCCCTCGTGGGGAAGTGGTCCCTTTAACATTAGACATTGTCATCTGTAACCTACCATCAGAGCCATATAAAACCCACTCTCTGCTGCCATGTAATTCATAATTAAGTGCTCCTTTCAGTAAAAATTTATGTCTTTATATCAGTACACTAAATTAACTTTTTATTTAGGCAGAAAATTTCACCATAGTGCACTCTTTTAATGAAAGATATTGATTGTTACAGAAAATGTGATTCCGTAACAAATGGTAAATGTGATTCCGTAACATGACCATCTGTCAAAGTTTATTGAATAAAGTTCACTTTAACTTATTCAACTCATAACTTTGTGGTGGAATCTGTGCAAAACAAATTTACCTACCACATGATAAAGAAAATTTTGGAAACAAGTGGCAGGAACAGCATGAAAGTGGTATTTGATTAAAGTGGTAGAAAACAGATGCTAATTTTGAGTGATTCCGTAACAGGCATGTTTTTTCACTTTTTTACCCAAAAATCATTCTCTCGGGAAGTTGGAACTTGGTCCATTTAAAAGAACTTTCAAAGCCCTACACAACCATATAAAGTATGTTTTCCTAACTTTTTCCCTTAAAAAGATATTTAAGTATGAACAGCAAAAGTGTGATTCCGTAACAGCTTGATCGAGCCCATATATATATATATATATATATATATATATATATATATAAAGTTATATATAAATGTTGGTCATTCCGCCAACAGAGTATCAATTGCAGTTCAGAAACTTGCCCATATCAACAAACTGATACTGAAATGTTTTATATATTTTTGTAATCTCTATAACATTAGCTTAGCCATTCACATAGTGGGCAAGTTTAATTTTGCCATTTTTTTCTGGAAAACGTAATTTTGCAACTTGGTGAGGCTTATTTGGGTCAGTCCTGTAACAGACATAACTGAAGTCCAAGTAAACATCCACAGGTCTATATCAAATCATTGATTTGAAATGTAAATATGTCCCTTTGACAGATTCATTAAAAATGAAATACTCATTTTCTGCCTTTTTGCCATACTTCATCACATTTAAGTCAGGAAGCTGGACTATTGCTACACAAGTGACATATAACTTTTGTGATAATAATGAAGTGGTCACCAAACAACAAAAAATAACAATTTGATATGATGCATCTTGTTTATTTCTAATTACTAAGGAATCAATTGGTAATTTTCATAAGTAGATATTTGCTGGTCTAAGACTGGATAAAGATAAGTCCAATTTTCAGCTGGGTCATGAAGTGTGGAATCAGAGAGAGTGCAAAATGGTTTAACATTATTTTGACCTACATATATGTGTGCATTGTGACCTGCCTGTGGGCCCCACCGAAGTGAATTGCCTGAATTTCAGATTCATATTTACATGTATAATTTTCTGCGAAATCTATGCATTATACTTTCGGTGGGGCATTGGTTTTCTCTCATTTCTCATTTTGTATTGATTTTTGACATTTAAAAACATGCTTCTTAAAAGTATGCAGGCATGTTTGGAAAATATCTACAACTCTTTAGTAGAGCATAGTAAGATTAACATGTTTTAATGATGTTATAACCCTTTTCAACTTGGCAAGATGCCCATTGCTCATACTCTGTCAATTTCTTTGACTCTGACAGATTTGCTTCTGGGAATGTTTTCTCTTTGTAAGTATTGCAATCACCATACATAGAGTTATTGTTCTCTGGGTTACATGCTTAAACTTTGGCTACCTCTTCTGGGTCTTATGTTGGTAGGACCTCTCCCACAGATCAGTGTTACATTCTCATGTACCTTTCACAGACAAGTTTCATGAAGTCCAGCTGATGGTTGAACAACCCAAAATGGTGAAGATGACAAATCAGTGAGTACGATATCTTCGAGGTCCTCTAATTTTCAACAGTCACGCCACATACAGCCATTTTTCTTGCAGTTATGGCTACGAATACCACTATGGGTGTTGGACTGTGAATCTCTTTGTTCACATCGAATGGGAGTAGAGCTTCTATGGGTCTGTTGGTTTTTATCCCTACTGTGGGAATTGTCCCTAGGTCTAGCAGACCTTTCCTTACTTCTATAAGGGCTCCTGGAAGATGAATTTTCTCTAGATCTATTGTGCCTAGATCTTATGCGCCCTCTTTTCACATTTCCAAATCTTTCGGCTGTCACTCTAGCTAGACTAGCCATTTGTTCAGTCAGTTTCTATCTGTGTGGAAACTTGTTCAGACGGAAACGCATATGAATTATTGGGGGTGTCATTAAAGGTAATTTTACCAAAATTAGTAGTTAGATAACTAATATCTCTGTGTCATGTCTACTAATTCTTGTATGTCATTCCTACCTGACATGCTCAGTGGAATTTGGACTGTTTGAGGAAGTCCAGCAGCAAACTGGTCTCTGACCAAATTGTCATCATAGCCAAGTTGATTGGCTGATGTTCCAATCCTAGTGAGGTACAATTATCATTTCTGAGTTAGGCTGTACAACTACCTCAGTATATACTCTGGTCTTATTGACACAGTACAGCATTTTGTAGTAATATGTTCATCTGGGAAGGTGACTGTTTTTCTCCCTAGGTCAATTATGGCTCTATTGGCTTTAAGAAAATCATTTCCAATTATGAAGTGATGATGCAGTTTTGGTATAATTTTGAATTCATGTAAAAACTCAGTATTTTCAATACATACAGGCAATGTAATGGAACCTAAAACACTGTGAGTTTCACCTCCCACACCTGTGACTTGGAGAATTTTGCTTGGGGTGAAATTATGAAATTTTCTAGGAAGTGATGACTCAAGGAATGACTGGGATAAACAGGATATTGAAGCTCCTGTATCAATTAAACTCTTAGTTTTAGTTTTATGAATTGTGATGTTGATAAAATTTTCATCTAAAGGGGCTGTGAGCATAACAGTTTCTGTAGCTAGCTTTGTAGGAGGTTCATTGTAATGCCCGCTGGGAGATGAAAACTTTTTAATTTCCCTAACGATCGAAAATTCCTAGCGTGAAGTGAATCTAGCCGCTCTGCAGACTTTTGCTATGTGACCAATTTTGTCAGTTTCTGCATACATACTGCCTAAACTTGCATGTGGATCGAAAATGGTACTCACCACAGGAATTGCAGGGTGCTGCCGGCATGGTTCCTCCTAATTGCCTCTGCTGATCCATGTTTCCATATGTCTTATTCATTACATCCCTGTGTGGGGATTGTGAACGTGGGGATTGTTCCTGTGACCTCCTGTCTGTCCACTGAACCCTGAATTGTCTGTAAGGACTTGGAGATCGGGGTCAGCTTACTGCTATGTTGCTTATGTTAGCAGTAAGAGTGGCTATCTGCTGTTTGAGATCAGCCAGTGTCTCTGTTATCTCACTAGGCTGAGCCGATGATGATGTTGATGTTGTTGTTAACTGGTCGAGTAGTGTCGCAGCCTTCCTTATGTCCTCAATTGTCTTGGGACCCTGTTGAAGTATGAACGGTCGTACTGCCGTTGAAAGACCCGGAGTGTCTGTTCGAGTGGCAAATCTACCTTCGCTGCCTCATGCTGGATGTGGGCAATGAAGTCAAGTGTATTCTCTCCTCCTCTCTGTTTCATGCTGAATACCTCGGCCACTTTGGAGAATGTGTTTGATGTGTTGAAGCTGTATCTAGCTTGGAATTGTCTCTTTAGCTCATCCATGTCATTTTGAGCTTCCTCTGGTAATGTATCATACCAGTCCAGTGCATATCCTTCCAGAAATAGTGGAAACGAAGCAAGTGCTTGTTCCTCACTAATTCCTCTGAATTTGACATATCTGTCAAATCTTGAGACCTATCTTGTCTCATCCTGATCCGATGACCCCTTAAATGGTTTGGGTGCTAGGCCAGCATCCCTAGTGGCCATTGTAGTTATTGTGTAGGCTGTGGCTTGTGAGTGGTAGTGGGTCGAGACTGGATTCTCCACCAAACTGTTGTAGGACTATAAGCCAAAAGTCTTGTGAAATGTAGAAAGTTTTTTATTGAGTAATATACATGGGTCTGCGGGCAGTTCTGTAGGAAGTTAGAACTGGAGTAGAATTGTATAGAGTTGAAATCTCTATTGCAGACTGAACTTTTAATGGGTTACATAGGATTTTGCACTAGCCTGTACCTCTGCCCCTGAGTCCCAGGATTGGTTGATTCTAAATATGGTAGGGTTCTGACAAGTAATACAAGTTTATCGATTGGTTGGTCAGAATTTGTAGGATAGTACCTTCTTTGTAATTAATAATACCAGTATGCAAATGAGGAGTGCGGACCTGAATTCTTGGAAGTTACTAATGAACTTAGTGGGTGGTGAAAGTATAGATAAAGTCCACCTGGAAGTTGTAATTAAGATAACTATACAGGATGTGTATAAGTTATGACAGTTATGAGTAGGGGGATCGCCTAGAATTTCAAGTGCAGATGCCCATCACGATAAGAGATGTTGTTTCAGGGGGCAGATGTGTAACCCTTTTATTACTTTGGGGTCACAGGGTGCTTTTGGACTAGAGAATCACATACTGAATGTATGAACTTAATTTCAAGGAATTTTCTTACATGATAGTGCACACCCGAGAAATATTGGGTAAATCTGTTTTTTAGGTCATCTAAATCGTCAAAGTGTTTGTTTTCAAACCAAACTCTAGCAGGGCCTAATAGTGTGTTTAAACCTGGCTATTTGTATATAAACATCCTGAATGCTATGTGTCTGTATGTGGTCATTATAGTTAAGGAAGTGCAACCTGGGACTTTGATTCAATTAATCCATCACAGTCCTTGATACCCTTTATTTCTTTTTTACCCTAGCCTTCCTAACTTCAATCTGTCTATGTTGTTGCTCATCTTGTCTTTAACGTTCAACTAAATTCATTATGCCATCTGCTAGCTCTTGCATCTGACCTGGGTCTATGTAGATCACATTAGCAATGGGGGGGGGGGGGGGGGGGGGGTGTCAGACCGTGCTTTTGGACTAGGGGATCACTTGTTGCCATTATACTGAAAGTGGTAAATACTTAAATAAGGAATTTTCTTAAATTGTATTAATTCTAACAACGTTCTGTTTGGTGACCTTCGCCACACACACCACATTGCAGTGCACTTGGATTGCAGGGCAGCCACGGCAATCATCTTGTGCCTTACCTGTCAATATTTTGTTATTCTTGTCCTGATTGACCTTGAAGATATAAGAACAGCTAACCACAGATTCGGCTGTTTTTCCTGGATTAGCAAGGCCTGTAGGATTTTCCAATAAGCACCGTGGACAGCCTTTCAGGTTTGCTGATGTTTCGTGTTGCTAGAGGTTTAAGTCCAACGGCCGCATCTAGCTCCAAGTGGGAGTTGATTTCTGATTGTATGCTTTCCCAACATGCTCGCAAGTGTAGCGTAGCTGTTTTACATCTACGCCATCTATCTAAGGGTGTTAGATAAGACAGGAGTTCTTGACTGATCTGAAGGGCTTGACTTGAATGGGTTAACCTTTTCAGTAACTTGACAACACAAGGATATACACTATTGTAAGGTTTAATAAGTAACTAAGAATACATTGATATACAGGAAACTAATAGTGAGCGTTGTATACATATCTGATACATATATAACCCAACCCTGGCAGGTAAACAGAAAGGTACTCACACAAATATATAGCACTCTGTAGGATAGTAGGCACCAGGCCACCCCCAACGCAACCCTCTCTCTCTCACATCGGGACAGGAACTAACTATTCTCTCAAGTCTCTGATAGTACCCGAGCATGCGCACCTGACAACAACACTACAAGTCAACATCATCCCCTATCACATACCCAGATCTCACACAGGGGCCCTTCATCGAGCAGGTAAATCTAAAGGGTCGTAACAACATAGGAATGTGGGTTGATAAGAAGGGAAGCCCATGACCCTGCTAGATGACTTTGCTGGCAGCCAGGTCATCCAGTGCGAGCCCAGAGTCAACAGGTTTCACCCTTTACTTCCCTAGATACACTAAAATAGGGGAAGGATAATACAGTGGGTTAAGCCACTAATACACTAAGGTTAGCATAATTATACCTACGCTATACTCCCCCCCACTTGGACTGTGATACGCCCTCGTATCACCGAAAACACATACAAAATTACCAAAAAGTACTTCTTTAAAAAAAAATCAGTCATAGCAAATAATCTTTCAAAACTTGAAAATACCTCAAATTTTCATGACTGTACTCATAACAGAGACTTGTGGTGTTGATGGTGTCTCAAGAGGAAGGCCTCTGCGTTATCTGCACAGGATAGATGCGCAGTGGCATTCCTCCTTGCATGCACATATACAAGCTTATCATACAACGTTATATCTCCAGCACAGTACGAAACTCATATGTAATATAATTTTTAATAAACATTTTTAGTTCTTGTTTTGCCGTCTAAAATGGCTTATCCTGAAAAAGAATTTTACTTATTCTGGCTCATGTCTGCATAATTGACTATAGTGAAGCAAAGCAAAGCAAAGCAAAATATAGTGGCTCCCCCATGACCATCCCCCTGCCGGGCGGCACCAGCAGCGATAGTCTCCAGAGCCTCGTCCAAAGCGTCCCGTGTTAGCATCCTCTCGCGTCGTTCCTGATGCAGGGCGCGTGACAGGGAATCCACATCCTTCTTCAGTTGGTCATATTTCGCCTGTAGTATATCCTTCGAGTCTTGCACCTGCACGATGATGTCGTATCTCGTCCAGTCATCAATGGGCCTGGCTGCTAAGTTCAGTGGGTCACGACGCATATCCTCGATCCATTCTTCCAAGTTGACAGAAGGCTGGTCGCCTATGGAAGTATGGGCACCGTACTCTGCTACGGCCTGCTCGTAGTGCATAGCGGCACCATTCTCCAACGCCTTGGAATATGTCTTCACGGTGCCCAGGAGTTTCTTGTAGGTGCATATCTCTAACCGCAGCAGCATATTTTCTTCTCTCTCTCCCTGGAGCATTGGTACGATGCTATGGTATAGCCCTAGCTGCTGCAGATATGGGAACCGTAAGAAACGGTCCACCACCTGTCCGTGTGTCAGGCCTGCACCCTGCATGGACGGGGGCACTGCCGCGGGGGCGGCGACCAGCACGCCGGCTGGAACAACTGCAGGAGCGGCAGCCGCCTCCGCGTCCCAATCCTCGGTCCCCGAGTCTGCCCCTTCGGACGCCGAAACCCCCTCGTCGTCCTCGGTAGCGCTGGCGCCGACGGAAGCCACCATCACGTCCACACTGTCTGACGAAACGTCGTCCTCGCTGTCTGGCTCGGCGGCGCAGGCGGTGGCCATATGGGCAGCCCAGTCCTCTTCGTCGGTCGACGTCCCCTCCGCAGCTACAACCTCGGGGACTGTGTCGACGGTCTCGGGACGCACGTCTAGTGAACAGCTTCCTCGTGAAGTCGTGGCACAGGTATCATCGGGTAGGTCCACGTCGTCCAGCGCGGCAGCGGTCCCCGCGGTCTCGGCTCTGCTGGTGTCGTCTGCGTGAGCATCCTCAGAACGGGGTGTCACAGGGGCGGCTGCTGTGTCACTGCCCAGGGTAAACATCTCTACATCCTCCGACGTCCTTCTTTCGCGGCTCTTGCAACCTCACATGCAATCGCCCTTCCGCCGTCCGGTCGGGAAGGGGGCATTATGCCTCCCCTCCCCAGCTCAACTTATGGCAGGCGTCCTGGCATGCCTGGCCTGTGCATGTCGTAGCGTGGGATATCGCCTTGCGGAAGGTGTCCCTCGTACGCATTAGTTCCATGGCCAGGTTCTGGACCCTCTGCTCGAGCATGTTCTTCTCGGCCTGCTGTAGCCCTTGCACCCTCTGATGGTAGGTCTGCCGATTCTCCAAGGACCTCATGCCTGACCTCATCAGCATCAGTTGGTGGGACCAGCTCATCCTTTCCCGGTTGTCCATGTTGTTCCCAGCTACTTTGGCGGCGGCCAGCTCCGACTTGGTCGCAGCCAGTTTCGCCCGCTCGTCTACCAATTCCTTGGTCAATTTGGCTGCAAAATCGGACATCTTCTTCACTTCCTGTTTCTCAATGGCCAGTTCGTCCCGAACCTTCCTGCAGTTGCCGCACTCTCGTGTGACCGTATGGGCCGGCGATTCCGCACGCGGTCTCGTCGCTCTTACCGGCGAGTGACGGCGGTATTCAACCCTACGGGCATGAGAGGGACGGGGCCAAAGAAAACTCTGTTGAGGATAGTGTATGCCTCCCCTCCTGCGCCTGCGCCGCGGTCGTCTGGATGCTGCATTCGATTCTGGCACCGCAACAGTGTTCGTTGCGGCTACCTCCTCGGGCTTCTTCTTAGGGATCCTCCATGTCTCCTCTTTCTTCGGCACCACAGGCGTGGTTTCCTCCTCCATATCGAATTCCTGTGCCTTCACAGGGCGCACCGACAGTTCCAAATCAACGGAGGTAGGTGTCGCTATAAAAAGAGAAAGGCAGCATTAGATATCCCAATCAACAGTCGCGAACGCGCGCACCGGAGTGCAGTCACTTGGCGCCTTATCCTACCCCTCCTGAGTCGGTAGACGAACCGACGAGAGCTAGAAACAACAGTAAATCACCATATCTCAATACATAGGCGTGTTCCCGCGCGCTCAGTACAAGTATAAGTTCACATAACGCAAAAAAAATGATATGTCGGGCGGTAGGCTCAGGCAGTGCACCATAGTGGGGTCGACCTTGGCGTGTCATGGACAGTGCTCATTACGGACCTACGCTTAAGAGCACTTTATCCCTTCGGACACGCGACCACGGACTAGGCCTCGTCCGATCCAAAGTCAATCATCACGTTCATCACCCGAACCAGCATTTGCTTGCCACTTATCCAGGTGCGATAGCCTGTGCCTAGCGCCTTGCTAAGCCCCACTAGCTACATCCTCCCCCCAGGGAATGCGGTGCCGCATGCCTAGTCCATCTAGGTTAACGGTCGCATTCCCACCTACATACAGTATGCCTGACTACGTGGAGCGCGTTATTATGTGTCCTGATCTAAATTTCCGACTCGATGGGCTCGGCCCCCCCCTGAGATGATCAGTCCCAGGGTGCACCGGCCAATACGTACTATACAAGTAAATCCGACCTGAAAATGGTACTCAATGGTGGGGCCTCACCATAGTAGGAGGGCCCACACAGTCATACACAACAATTTATTTATTCTATCGTTAGTACAGTACACAAGAATGAATACAATTACAAAACATGACGCCGAAAATTATGTTGCTGAGTCTTGCGGTGCCTATGTCCTAATTCATGACGTAGTCCTGGTACCGGGCAGGCTTCTGGACCCGCCTTCGGTCGCTGGTTTTCACGTCCTTCAAAGGGGGAGCTATTTCGTCCTCCTCTTCCGCCGGTTCTTCTATTTCTGGAGTGCGTGGCTCAGTCTCTTCCTCGTCCGAGTCCATCTCCTGTTCCCACGCCTCTGAGTCCTCCGGCGGCCACTCCCTCGTCGCTTCCTGCTGTGACGTGTCCCAACGCTCCGGTACCTCGTTCTCAGCCCAATAGGGCTTCAGGTAGTCTACATGGACTACCTTCGGTTTGTCCTTTGGGCTGGACTGAATTTCTACATTCACCCGGCCTACTTGTCTCAGGACTAGACAAGGGCCTATCCACGGGCACTTAAACTTGAGTCGGCAGTACGGTTTCCGCGGGTTGCTCCGGCTGTCGTAACACCTCTTTTGGCGTTCCGCGCTGGCTGCCAAGTGTCGGGGTGCGAACTGGAATGCCTGCTCCAGGACTGCCCGCACCCATTCCACATATTCATTCGGACAGGTGAATGCCTGTTCCGGTGGCGGCGGCGCCATCACTTCCACAGGGAGGTTTACCTCCCTACCGTACATGAGCAGGTTCGGTGAGCACTGCGTGCTGGACTGCGGGGTGGCCCTGTAGGCCATCATGATGTATGGCAGGTGATCGTCCCAATCATTACTGTTCTCGTTGACGAACACCTTCAGCATCTTTTTGATGGTCCTATTCAACCTCTCAACCAGTCTGTCGGACTGGGGTCTGTACGGTGTTGTGCGAGTTTTCTCCACGTGAAGGAGCTCGCACACTTCCGCCCAGAGGCTCGATTAGAATTCGCCGCCTTGGTCAGAATGCAGCAGGCGAGGAGTGCCCAGTCGGCAAATGACTCCCGTCACCAGAGCTTCCGCGACCGTTTGTGACTGCTTGTTTGGTAGGGCGAACGCCTCCGCCCACTTAGTGAAAGTCTACCACTACAGCTATGTAGAGGTTCCCATTCTCTGTCTTCGGGAGGGGGCCCATCAGATCCCGGCCATCCTTTCCATCGGCATGCCGGGAATTTCCTGCACAAGCTTGGATCGCTGCCCTGATCCACCAGTTTTGGCTCGAGCGCATCCTTCGCATTGCTGGCACCACCTGCGGACATCCGTGTACTGTGCCGGCCAAAAGAAATGGCGGTTGATCACCGCTATTGTGTTGTTGATCCCCTGGTGCCCTCCCTGTCTCGATTGGTGTACTTGTTTAAACAGTTGTCTTCGGATCGGCAGGGGGGCGACCAGGCGTCTTACTGTGCTGCCCTTTACCTCCCTCTTCGCCCCTGCCACATACAGCAGGCCGTGGTGAACCTCCAACGCATCATAGTAGGAGTAGAACCACATGGCTTCCCTACCGCATATCCCTGCGGCCGCCCGATCGGGTTGGGGTACTCGGGCCAGCTTCCAAGCAGTGAACTTAGCGATGTTCACATCTTCATCCTGAGCAAACTTCAGTTCCTCCAACGTCCACCCCTGGAGCCAGGAACCAGGTTCGTCCTGTTCCCTTTCAATGTCATCCAGGTTCTGGTCGCTAGTGTCCTGTGTCTTCTCTTCAGCCCCCTCCTCCATCTCGGCCACTCGCAAGTGAGCCGCATCCCCTTCGTCAGTGGTGGGCTGGCAGTCGAGACACGAAGGCATAGCGCATCTCCTTCGGGACAACCCGTCCGCGTTACCATGTTTCTTACCAGGCCTATGCTGCATGTCGAAGTTGTACACGGCTAGGGCAGCTAGCCACCTCGCTAGCATGCCCTCGGGCTCTTTGAAATTCGTAAGCCATGTCAGGGACGCGTGGTCCGTCCTAAGTATGAACTTATTGCCCAAAAGGACGTGGCGGAAATGGCGTCGTATACCTGTGAGAGTACGGCCCCCGTACCAGTGTTGCTGGCGTCGGTGTCCAAGTAAAAGGTTTGTCCCTCCTGTGGGTACGCCAGAACCGGGGTTTTCTTGAGCAGTGCCTTTAACTTATCGAAAGCCTCTTGACACTCATTTGGCCACGCGAACTTCGCCTTACCCATGAGGGCATGGAGCGGGCCTGCCACAGTTGCGAAACCCGGAATGAACTTCCGATAGTATGATGCGAAGCCTACGAAAGACCGTACTTCCCTCACGGAGCTGGGCGCGACCCAGTTTTCTACAGCCGCTATCTTCTTTGGGTCGCAGCTGATACCATCCCCGGACACTACATGCCCTAGGAATTCCACGCTGGTCTTAAACAGCCTACATTTGGACGGTTTGAGTAGCAACCCGGCCGTCTCTATCCGTTCAAAAACTTGTTCCAAGTTTTGGAGGGCTTCTTCGAAGGTTCGTCCGAACACAATCACGTTGTCTAAGTACACTAGGCACCGGTCGAACGTCAAGACCAATTCCATCAGGCGCTCGAAAGTTGCGGGGGCCGTCGACAAGCCAAAGGGCATGACCCTAAATCGGTGCAGACCATTTCGGGTATTGAAAGCGGTCTTATCTCTATCCTCCTCCGCCACAGGAATCTGCCAGTACCCGCTTGCCAAGTCCAGAGTACTAAACAACTTACTCCCGGCCAGGGCATCGAGGCAGTCATCCATCCTGGGTAGGGGATAGGCATCCTTTCGTGTGACGTCATTGACCTTGCGAAAATCGACGCACACCCGAGGAGTCCCGTCTTTCTTTGTTACTAAGACTATTGGGGATGCCCATGGTCCGCTGCAAGGCTCGATTACCTCGGCTTCCAACATCTTTTCTACCTCACGGTCTATGACCTCCCGCTTGGCCCACGCCTGGCTTCGGGGGCGCTGTTTTATGGGACGCGCATCCCCTGTATCAATGTGATGTTCCACCAGGGGTGTCCGACCAAGCTTTCCGTCTGGCTTCGCAAACAAGTGAGCCCAGCGGCAGATCAACGCCGATACCTGCTTGCGTTGAGCCTCGTTCAGGGACTCATGGGCGTCTTCTACCATGCCCCTTAAATGTTCGGGAATGTCAGTGTCCTCGGCCGTCTCCTCCTTCACCTTTTCCCGGGGATGCACTTCATCGTGCACCTTTTCCACCGGCTTCAGGAGACCCGCAACGGTGCCGCGTCGAAGCACCACCGGTTCGCTCGTTAAATTTGCCACTCGTAGGGGCACACATTCCTGCTCCGCATTCACGAAGGCTTTAGCGACCAGTATTTGTCCGTTCTCTGGAAGTTGGGTGGTCGGTTCCACTATCCCTAATTTCTCATTGGGATCCCACCTACCGCCGACTTTACGGCCGGCTAGAATTATCTCCGATCTGGGTGGGTGTCCACAAGCGTCACTTTTGAACACTTCGACATGCCCGCTCGGTGGAGCCTCAACGTGGCCCCTAGAGTTCTCGCGTACAGCGTCCCATTGGCCACATCCAACATGCCCCCCAGATTCTCGATCAGATCGATGCCCATAATGGCTTCCGCTCCTGGTAGATCGCACACAATTACATCGTGCTTCACTAGGTGGCCTTGCAGCATAAAATTCAAATACGTTTCACCATAAACTTGAAGTGATTCCCCGTTAGCCGCTATTAGCCGTCTCGTTACTTTACGCAAAGAGCCTCCTGTCTTCGCCAGGTCGACCACTTTTTTGTCAACCAGCGATACGGTGGCTCCCGTGTCCACTAACATATCTACGGGCACGGAGCTCACTTCCGCTGAGAGGTGCCAGCAACGCCTACTGTTGGCTAAATGGACGACATCATCTAGTTCTACCGCGTTGCTGGTCCTACCCCCCTCGGCTTGGTCATCTAGTCAATTGCCCCGGGGCGCACCCTGGCCGCCATTTGGGCCTTCAGTGGGTGCACTCGGGCGTTGAGCTGGCTGAAATGCGGGTGCGGACGCATTGGGTGCATACGGTCCGGTCTTAGCCGGTCCAGTGGGCCCCTGGGTACCACTCGGGTACTGTCCGGATCGAGCCGGTGCCGGTTGTGATGATGCCCCGGCCGGGTGCTGCCCACCCTGGTTCTGCTGTGCGGGACGCCCCGCTGGAATTGGCTTTGTTGCGCCGGCGCCCCCTGCGCTGGAGGGCCTCCTTGAACGGGTGCCCCTTGTTGTCCGGATTGACGACCCGAGTTGGTTGGGCATTCCCGACGGAAATGTCCCATTTGACTGCAACCATAGCACACTATCCTAGATCGGTCGAGACGCGGGCGATTCCTCCATTCCTCGCCGATTCGATCCAATTTGGCCAAGAGAACTTCCATCTGGTTTGCCAGAGGGTTCACTTCCACTGAAGCTACTTTCGGCTTCACTTGGGTGTCCTCCGTGTTCTTATCCTTATTACTGTAGGACTCCCACTCGACAGCCAAGCTGATGGCTTTATCCATCGTTTTTGCTCGGCCGAAGTGTATGTGTTTACGGAGGTCCTCTTCTTCCATTCCGGCAGTGAATTGAAAGACGACCATTCGTTCCAACGCTTTTTCGTCGGTGTCGGGGAAGGCTTTTCCCGCCAGACTATGCAGGGCTTGACCGAAGTCCTCCACTGACTCCTTATCTTGCCGCTTCCTATTCTGGAAGTCGGCGAGGGTAGCCACTTCTCGCACTTCCGGATCGTATTGCCGGGTAATGGCTGCGATGAGCTCGGTGTAGGAGTTCAAGGTCGCCGCAGGCAACCGCAACACATATTTCTGGGCCGACCCAGTCGTGGACATTGCCAATTGTTGCGCCTTCTGCGCCTCAGTCCACTCATTCCACCGGGCGGCCATTTCAAATTTGCCCAAAAAGTCGCGCCATTCCATTTTATTACTGTCAAATGGCGGCACTTTCTTATAGTCGAATCGTTTCCGATTTTGTTGAGGCTCTGGGGGCGCACCACTAGGTACCTCGACCCGGACCGGCCTGAGGGGTGCGACCTCCACCGTAGGCTCTTTCCTTGGTTCTTCCCTCGGTTCTTCCCACACCGCTTCCCTCGTATCCGGTCGGGCCCTAGCTGTTTCTTGCTGCAGAGTCGTAAAATACTCGCAGGATAACCTTAGCGTATCGCGCACGTCTGCGACGCTCTCGTTCAACGCCATTATGGTGTCGGCAATGACTGCGTATGGTTCGCCCCCGCTTTGAGGGTCGGGGCGGTCGTTAGACGGCCGCTTGCCCCCCTGCCCCCCCCCCCCCCCCCCCCCCCCTCTGCCCATTGGAGAATCATTTGTGTTGTCGGCCATTTTAATTTAATCCTTTCTCACTCTCTATTTTCCCCAGTCCAGAAATACCCAAAGTACCCTGGTTTTTCTACAATTTTACGTTCTAACTACAAGAAATAGTTAGTCCCTTGTTAGGGCGCCAATCTTTGTAACGTAGTGATAATTCTATCCTCTTTAAAACGCTACTCTGAGGGTGTATCTGCCTGAAGGGTTAGAGGGTATCTCTACCCAAGGGAGCATGCAATTCACAACAAAACAGGTGGCATGGGATGCATGAGAGTTTACTTTCGCTAACGTGACCAAAATACAGCAAGACAATACTCAAAAACAGGGGCGGAATGCAGCATGACCCTAATACTACCAGCTATGGATGCGATTATAGTTCTAACTCACCCATTTTGTGACTTTTGATGATCGTTTTTGGTTTACTTCTCAACGTGCTGCTGGACTCAAAACATAAACAAGCTTGAAGTCGTGCGCATCCGCTCTGCGCAGCTGCGCGGACCGGCTGCGCGGACCGGCTGCGCAGTAGTTCTTCACTTGAAGGAATATAAACATCAAAGAGAGTATGTCTTACGGCGCCAGTGACGGTGGGCAAAACCCAGACGACAAAGGGCCGTAAAACCAAGTAAGTGAAAGGGGTTCTACAAATACATTAAAGGGGGGACCTGAATTTACATTAAGTAGCGTGTATTTCGCTGCATCCCTACGAAGGAATGCAGTTACTCTACACGCCGGTGATGGCCGTCCAATCCACTTTTTAGAGATTGGAAACGGACTCTTTGGTGCAGTCTGACAGCTGGTAATATACATCTACGCTACAGCAAGGGGTACAGGAATCACCACTTGCCACTGCAAATGTGTTTTTGTATGGCATGTCGTTTCAGGTTTCTGTGTTTTGTGTTGCATTCAGGGCAGATTGCCAGGCCTCTCAGGTTGCGCTTTGATGGAAACTGCACTGGGGATGCTTCCCTTTTATTATATGTTTTCTTCTTCCCTCATATCTTCATTATAATCTGGGACAAAGTCCGCCTCTTCCATCTTCCTGCTGAATAGAAAAGGGTGATATGTATAGACTTTTATGTGCGACTTCGGTGGTTAGTAGAGGGAAGGTCACAAACCGGAAGTGGGTGAGTACACTAGTAATCAAATAAATGTATTATTGAGCGCTATGTAACGTGGGAGGAACACAAAAACAAAGGGTTAGACTAGGGGTGGGCAATATGGGTAACACCCACAGGTACTGAGGGCCACGTCGTAGTAAGGGTTCACAATTCATAACAAAGAGCCCAGTATACTCTCTAATTACGTTTATTCTACTTGAATTATTAATGGGATGGAAGGAAGATGAGTGTAACGTAGGGAAAGGGTTAAAAGGGGGAAAGACTCACTGCTATGAGTGTTACCTACGTCGTTGTCTTGGTCTCTGGCTTGACTGAACCCATGCTTCTTGTAGTTTTATTGCTTTCCCTGGAATTCCAGGACACTTGACCCTTCTCAGATTCACAGGGTTCTAGGTCATTCAGTGCGCAGGCCGGCCACGGAACAGATAGGTTTGCGTAGCCAGAATGTGTACATTGGGAAATTATAGATAGATCAAGATGCAAGTCAGGAATATAAGTACAAGAACTTTATAAAACAATTGTATGCATGCTACATTTCTGTAGATTTAGATGCATTTAAGTTCTTATCTGACTTGGATAGAATCCTAGCCTTGTACATAGTCCTTTACCAATTGGCCAGGCAGTAATCTCCTTTGTCTAGCTCTGCAACAACTCCATTTACTCCAGTCTCCTCATCTTCCACATCTGATATAGGCATTGTGGGGGGAATAGTTCCACATACTGTGAATATGATTACAATCAATGTTCCTGAAAATATCAATTCATATCAGAATTACTAAAATAATATGCCTGCATAGGAGTATATAGAATCATGCAGTTGCCAGTGTATGAGCATTATAAAGAAAGAAATCACTTAGACAATTAAACTCAGCATGGTTATAATTTTTGTTGCAATTGAGATGTCATTAAAATAATGACTTGAATATTACCCATATTCTTACAGATTAAATACCTTCCTTAAGCTGCAAGATTATGCAACTATATATATTCATATATACACCTGGCGTTGAATCATTAGCCCTACTATTGTCTCTTGCCGGATGGCGAGTTGCGCCGCTAAACCTTCTAGCATCAACTCTGCCGCCGCTCCTGGACTGGATCTGCTCAAGTCAGGGATATAAGTATAAGGACTTTATAAAACAATTGTATGCATGCTACATTTCAGTAGGTTAAGATGCATTTAAGTATTTATCTGACTTGAATAGAATCCTAGCCTTGTACATAGTCCTTTCCCAATTGGCCAGGCAGTAATCTCCTTCGTCTAGCTCTGCAGCAACTCCATTTTGTCCAGTCTCCTTATCTTCCACATCTGATATTGGCATCGTGGGTGGAATAGTTCCACATACTGGGAATCTGATTACAATCCATGTTCCTGAAAATGATAATATTAATTCATATCAGAATCACTAAAATAATACGTATTCATAAAAGTATATAAAATCACGCAGATAAATAATGTCTCTATACAACTACATAGTATTACAATGAATCCAGGAAGACTAGCTTCCATCAAAGTAATTTTATAAATTGCTAAACCATCAAGGAATTGACTTTCTTCACTAGAATATATATTCTATGAATGTGTATACTTACTTTCCTCCGACTTTTGGTTGGGCTTCTTATTCTTTCTTGGTGATGGTTGAGCTGGACATAATTGTAGAGCTATATAGATTGTTCCCAGAACTGCATGTAGAGGTTCAAACAGAAGAAAAACCCTTCCTCTTTTATTCCCGCTGTGCAAACTCAGCACTTGATTGGAGATAGTGCAATGAAAATCAGCATACAGGTAGCCCGGGAAGCTGTTGGAAAGGAATGATAATGTAACATGATACCCTGGTATTATTTTCGGGAGCAAAAAAGCAAGTGGCTCAGACTGGCTTGTTTTCATCAGTAAATGAATTTTGCTGTCTAGCAAATCCATTTCTGTTAGATGCCCAAAAGGACTGTTGTAACCCATCCAGTGGCCCCCTCTTGCAGCAATGTCCCTTACATTTGCCATACATTTTATCAGGCTAGGTGCCTTATCTTTATAGGCAGAACAATAAATGGCCACAAATGTGAGAAATGTATGTCTATTCCTATTTATATATATATATATATATATATATATATATATATATATATATGAATAATCAAAAAGGAAGATCCTCTGGTCCTGTTGGTGTGGATGATTGGTAGGTATTTAAAAAATCCTCTCAGCACTCAAAATCACAACTACGCCAATCTTGTGAGGTTGAAAGTGGCTGAAAATCCTCTTGATTTAGCAAAAAACATATAAAGTGCATTTGATGTGAATTTGGGAAGAATATAACTGAACCAAAAGGTAAAGCACAAATGTGCAGTTCTGTTGCCACATCTATCACATATTTCATGTCAATGCTATT
Organism: Maea johnstoni; assembly: GCA_963942565.1. NCBI lineage: Eukaryota > Metazoa > Annelida > Polychaeta > Spionida > Magelonidae > Maea > Maea johnstoni. The sequence goes on from OZ012687.1 coordinate 27,383,035, forward strand.
TACTTCTATAGCTGCCATTCTTATGACAAGACTAAAACCGGTACTAAGCCTGGTGCCAGTGGTGGTCTAACAACTATCATCTGGTAAGCACACACCTACAAACACTGTTGAAATCTGTGTGAACATCTACGTTGGCCTAGATGTTAACATCCTGTCCTGTGTTAAGGGGTTGGGGTAAACAGATATGTTAGTGTTACCATGTGTGTTAAATGTAACACCGTACTTGAAGTCAGCCAATGTATTCATTAGCTCAGATTTCTGTTTATCACTGATGTGCACTGTGGCTGCCAGAGGAACCATACACAGAGAGGAAGACAGGTGGAAAAGGATCAGAGGGGTGGCAGGGGTTAGCCAATGAGGCTGTTATAAAGGTACCTGCAGGAGGGTTTGTCAAGAATATTTTCACTACCTAATGTAGGTGGCATTCTTGGTGGTGTGACCTGGCGTTGAATCACTAGCCCCACTATTGTCTCTGGCCGGATGGCGAGTTGCGCCGCTAAACCTTCTAGCACCAACTCTACCGCCGCTCCTGGACTGGATCTGCTGGGGTGATAGATTAAGATGCAAGTCAGGGATATAAGTATAAGGACTTTATAAAACAATTGTATGCATGCTACATTTCAGTAGGTTAAGATGCATTTAAGTATTTATCTGACTTGAATAGAATCCTAGCCTTGTACATAGTCCTTTCCCAATTGGCCAGGCAGTAATCTCCTTCGTCTAGCTCTGCAGCAACTCCATTTTGTCCAGTCTCCTCATCTTCCACATCTGATATTGGCATCGTGGGTGGAATAGTTCCACATACTGTGAATCTGATTACAATCCATGTTCCTGAAAATGATAATATTAATTCATATCAGAATCACTAAAATAATACGTATTCATAAAAGTATATAAAATCACGCAGATAAATAATGTCTCTATACAACTATATAGTATTACAATTAATCCAGGAAGACTAGCTTCCATCAAAGTAATTTAAATAAATTGCTAGACCATCAAGGAATTGACTTTCTTCACTAGAATATATTCTATGAATGTGTATACTTACTTTCCTCCGACTTTTGGTTGGGCTTCCTATTCTTTCTTGGTGATGGTTGAGCTGGACACAATTGTAGAGCTATATAGATTGTTCCCGGAGCTGCATGTAGAGGTTCAAACGGAAGAAAAACCCTTCCTCTTTTATTCCAATTATTCTTTTTTGTGCAAACTCAGCACTTGATTGGAGATAGTGCAATGAAAATCAGCATACAGGTAGCCCGGGAAGCTGTTGGAAAGGAATGATAATGTAACATGATACCCTGGTATTATTTTCGGGAGCAAAAAAGCAAGTGGCTCAGACTGGCTTGTTTTCATCAGTAAATGAATTTTGCTGTCTAGCAAATCCATTTCTGTTAGATGCCCAAAAGGACTGTTGTAACCCATCCAGTGGCCCCCTCTTGCAGCAATGTCCCTTACATTTGCCATACATTTTATCAGGCTAGGTGCCTTATCTTTATAGGCAGAACAATAAATGGCCACAAATGTGAGAAATGTATGTCTATTCCTATTTTTATATATATATATATATATATATATATATATATATATATATATATATATATATATATATATATATATATATTTAGCATTTTTACTGGCTAAAGGGGCGGAACTTTAACATATCCCTGTCCACTGCATAGCATTTTTACTGGCTAATTACAATATTTCTGGACAACTTCCTTTGTGCTATCCTGTATCAGTACTGTCCAACTTTAGGTTTTACTGGCTAAAGGGGCGGAGCTATGCTGGACTGCTGAGGCTATCGCCTTACCCCGCTGCCTGCCTTAACCATTAAAACACTATCGTTCCACTGGCTATTCCAGCGTCATGTCCTTTAATTAGGTATTGGACAGTACTGGCTAAATTATCCAAAATTCCCTGCCTTAGCAAGTAAATGTGCAATAATAATAAAACTACTAATTATAACAATTCCTAGATCCTAACACTACCCCCTTCCAATTAAAAGGGTATTGTCCACAATACATAACATGCAATTCAATTTAACAATTACTTAAAGAGTCATTGCACAACATTTAGTATGATAATAAATTCAATTCATTCATCATGCAAATTTAGCCTTAATTGGTGGATACATTCTGTGGCATTAGACTGCCCTAAGAGTCATTCATCTTGGCGACCTCCATAGACATCACGCATAGTGCATGGATAAGCTTTGGGGACAATTTGTTACCCAACTTCAGCAGCTCCTCCATGCGATCCACTGCAGAATTCAAGTCTCTCTGAAGGCATGTTTTTAGTTCTCTTTCATAAATCTGCAGATCACCCTTAACCGTGTTTAATGAGTCCCTGAATGATGACTTCAAGTCCTTAGTCTGTTTTTCGGCAGTTTCCACCACCTTTTTGCTTAGTGTTTCTAACTTAGCTTCCATGGCAGCCAGTTGGTTGTCTAGGAGTGTGAAACCAGTGTGCACTGCCTTTTTCTCCTTGGTTCCAGCGGTTCAGCACTGTCCTGCCCCTGACAGGGATAAGCCCTAACCCAGGTTGTAGGGGTGGACTCTTGGGGCTCATCCCGAGTAGGAGTGGTACCCACGAGGTCAATAACCTCCTCTTGATTATCTATGTTAGGCACTTTTGTAAACTTATCCTCCATCATGTCGAGTATAAGTTTCTGGACACCGCTTGGTATTGATGCACTGGCAAAATATTTTCTCCGGAGGGAATTCACACACACTTCAGACCGCACCTTCCTAGTCACAACTTTTTTATGTGAAGTTCTCTTTTGGTGTCTTTGAAAGTCTTTGCTGTTGAGGAACTTCTTCTCACACCAGGTGCACAGTAACCAGCCAAAGTACCAAGGCAGGTGGCGCTGTAAGTGTCTTTTGAGTCTATATCCAACTTTCTCAAGGCAGAATTCACACACGTTGTCGCTCATGGAGATCAAACTTGTAACTGGGGGATACTAAGGGTGATATACTGAATAAAGGGTACTAGTCCAACGTCACTGGATCTATGCAGATAAATGTTTATTTTTCCACATGGGGTTTTATTATATTGTTGAAAGTTTTGACCCCTGACATTGTTGATCTTTTGATAGAATTTCATGGTGATACCCTTTACTCATTCCGGAGCCAGTGATTCTTTATGGCATCAGAGAGGTTTCCTTCACCAATGCCATTACTTAGGATCATTTTATTACCCTCTTGAGCAATTAAAGTCCTGTGGTTCCCTTGCCTTGGTTTTAATTAATTTTCACAACTGCACTGCTTGGAACTTGACCCCTTAGGATGCCTAGTTTAGATAAGGCCTCGCCCAGCTGATACGCCTGCCTGGCAGTCGTAAAAAGTCTGATGCTGCTATATGCTAATTAGCCATGTGGCACTTGTTTGTAAACAGTCTACTGTGAGACTGTCCCAGTGGTTACACTATAGGGGTTGGCACCACATCACCAAACCTGTCAGGAATTGTCCGTTTCCTTTGACTGACTCTACCTGGGGGTTGATCTGAACTTGTTTTAGCAAGGCCTGAATCTTTACTTCTAGCTCCACTATTCCTGGATTTACACTCAGGAATGTTCTGGTGGTCAGTTTGAGTGCTCTGTGCTATTGTCTCAGCCTGATTTTTGTTACAGACTTTTTCAGGGGGTCGCACTTGGTGTTTCACTACACCCACCCACTCCGGTACCTGGTTACTCAGGTAGGGTTTCAGCCTGTTGTGGTGCAGAATTTTATTCCTTGTACGGGGCGGTCCTTTGATCTCAAATAGCAAATCACTGATCGTTCTACTCACAACAAATGGACCTTTCCAATTTTCAGCTTTGATTTTTGCACTTTTGCCAATCTTGTTGGTGCTATCAAGATAGTACACCAAGTCACCCACTTCATAGTTGTTTTTCACTATGCGTGTGTCATAGTCCTTCTGTTGTGTTACCATGTTACTGCGGAGATGCAACCTGGCAAAATCATGGATGTAGTCGATTTTCTCTCGCAAGTTTGTAACATATTCTGGCATGCTGGTAGGCTCTTCATTTGATGGTGGTACTCCAAACATAATTTGAGTGGGAAGGTTGACTTCCCTGCCCATCATTAGCATATTTGGTGTGTACTTGGTGGTAGCGTGTGTGGAGCTTCTATATGCAGCTGTCAGCAGGGGACGGTGGATGTCCCAGTCAGTGTGATTCTCATTCACATACGCTGCTATCATATCAAGTAGCGTACGATTGAATCGCTCAACTCCACCATTTGATTGGGCATGGTAGGGAGAGGAACGAGTTTTGTTTATTTCCAGTAAACGGCACACTTCCTGAAATAGTTTTGATTCATAGTTCGTTCCCTGATCAGAATGAATGTCAAGGGGGCAGCCAAATCTTGAAATAAACTCATACACAATTCTATGAGCCACTGTCTCTGCTGTTTGGTCAGGTATTGGGTAGGCCTCCACCCACTTTGAGAATTGGTCCATGACTAGTAGAACCAACTTGTTTCCATTATCAGACCTGGGAAATGGGCCCAGAACATCATATATATGAATAATCAAAAAGGAAGATCCTCTGGTCCTGTTGGTGTGGATGATTGGTAGGTATTTAAAAAATCCTCCCAGCACTCAAAATCACAACTACGCCAATCTTGTGAGGTTGAAAGTGGCTGAAAATCCTCTTGATTCAGCAAAAAACATATAAAGTGCATTTGATGTGAATTTGGGAAGAATATAACTGAACCAAAAGGTAAAGCACAAATGTGCAGTTCTGTTGCCACATCTATCACATATTTCATGTCAATGCTATTTACTTCTATAGCTGCCATTCTTATGACAAGACTAAAACCGGTACTAAGCCTGGTGCCAGTGGTGGTCTAACAACTATCATCTGGTAAGCACACACCTACAAACACTGTTGAAATCTGTGTGAACATCTACGTTGGCCTAGATGTTAACATCCTGTCCTGTGTTAAGGGGTTGGGGTAAACAGATATGTTAGTGTTACCATGTGTGTTAAATGTAACACCGTACTTGAAGTCAGCCAATGTATTCATTAGCTCAGATTTCTGTTTATCACTGATGTGCACTGTGGCTGCCAGAGGAACCATACACAGAGAGGAAGACAGGTGGAAAAGGATCAGAGGGGTGGCAGGGGTTAGCCAATGAGGCTGTTATAAAGGTACCTGCAGGAGGGTTTGTCAAGAATATTTTCACTACCTAATGTAGGTGGCATTCTTGGTGGTGTGACCTGGCGTTGAATCACTAGCCCCACTATTGTCTCTGGCCGGATGGCGAGTTGCGCCGCTAAACCTTCTAGCACCAACTCTACCGCCGCTCCTGGACTGGATCTGCTGGGGTGATAGATTAAGATGCAAGTCAGGGATATAAGTATAAGGACTTTATAAAACAATTGTATGCATGCTACATTTCAGTAGGTTAAGATGCATTTAAGTATTTATCTGACTTGAATAGAATCCTAGCCTTGTACATAGTCCTTTCCCAATTGGCCAGGCAGTAATCTCCTTCGTCTAGCTCTGCAGCAACTCCATTTTGTCCAGTCTCCTCATCTTCCACATCTGATATTGGCATCGTGGGTGGAATAGTTCCACATACTGTGAATCTGATTACAATCCATGTTCCTGAAAATGATAATATTAATTCATATCAGAATCACTAAAATAATACGTATTCATAAAAGTATATAAAATCACGCAGATAAATAATGTCTCTATACAACTATATAGTATTACAATTAATCCAGGAAGACTAGCTTCCATCAAAGTAATTTAAATAAATTGCTAGACCATCAAGGAATTGACTTTCTTCACTAGAATATATTCTATGAATGTGTATACTTACTTTCCTCCGACTTTTGGTTGGGCTTCCTATTCTTTCTTGGTGATGGTTGAGCTGGACAAAATTGTAGAGCTATATAGATTGTTCCCGGAGCTGCATGTAGAGGTTCAAACGGAAGAAAAACCCTTCCTCTTTTATTCCAATTATTCTTTTTTGTGCAAACTCAGCACTTGATTGGAGATAGTGCAATGAAAATCAGCATACAGGTAGCCCGGGAAGCTGTTGGAAAGGAATGATAATGTAACATGATACCCTGGTATTATTTTCGGGAGCAAAAAAGCAAGTGGCTCAGACTGGCTTGTTTTCATCAGTAAATGAATTTTGCTGTCTAGCAAATCCATTTCTGTTAGATGCCCAAAAGGACTGTTGTAACCCATCCAGTGGCCCCCTCTTGCAGCAATGTCCCTTACATTTGCCATACATTTTATCAGGCTAGGTGCCTTATCTTTATAGGCAGAACAATAAATGGCCACAAATGTGAGAAATGTATGTCTATTCCTATTTTTATATATATATATATATATATATATATATATATATATATATATATATATATATATATATATATATTTAGCATTTTTACTGGCTAAAGGGGCGGAACTTTAACATATCCCTGTCCACTGCATAGCATTTTTACTGGCTAATTACAATATTTCTGGACAACTTCCTTTGTGCTATCCTGTATCAGTACTGTCCAACTTTAGGTTTTACTGGCTAAAGGGGCGGAGCTATGCTGGACTGCTGAGGCTATCGCCTTACCCCGCTGCCTGCCTTAACCATTAAAACACTATCGTTCCACTGGCTATTCCAGCGTCATGTCCTTTAATTAGGTATTGGACAGTACTGGCTAAATTATCCAAAATTCCCTGCCTTAGCAAGTAAATGTGCAATAATAATAAAACTACTAATTATAACAATTCCTAGATCCTAACACTACCCCCTTCCAATTAAAAGGGTATTGTCCACAATACATAACATGCAATTCAATTTAACAATTACTTAAAGAGTCATTGCACAACATTTAGTATGATAATAAATTCAATTCATTCATCATGCAAATTTAGCCTTAATTGGTGGATACATTCTGTGGCATTAGACTGCCCTAAGAGTCATTCATCTTGGCGACCTCCATAGACATCACGCATAGTGCATGGATAAGCTTTGGGGACAATTTGTTACCCAACTTCAGCAGCTCCTCCATGCGATCCACTGCAGAATTCAAGTCTCTCTGAAGGCATGTTTTTAGTTCTCTTTCATAAATCTGCAGATCACCCTTAACAGTGTTTAATGAGTCCCTGAATGATGACTTCAAGTCCTTAGTCTGTTTTTCGGCAGTTTCCACCACCTTTTTGCTTAGTGTTTCTAACTTAGCTTCCATGGCAGCCAGTTGGTTGTCTAGGAGTGTGAAACCAGTGTGCACTGCCTTTTTCTCCTTGGTTCCAGCGGTTCAGCACTGTCCTGCCCCTGACAGGGATAAGCCCTAACCCAGGTTGTAGGGGTGGACTCTTGGGGCTCATCCCGAGTAGGAGTGGTACCCACGAGGTCAATAACCTCCTCTTGATTATCTATGTTAGGCACTTTTGTAAACTTATCCTCCATCATGTCGAGTATAAGTTTCTGGACACCGCTTGGTATTGATGCACTGGCAAAATATTTTCTCCGGAGGGAATTCACACACACTTCAGACCGCACCTTCCTAGTCACAACTTTTTTATGTGAAGTTCTCTTTTGGTGTCTTTGAAAGTCTTTGCTGTTGAGGAACTTCTTCTCACACCAGGTGCACAGTAACCAGCCAAAGTACCAAGGCAGGTGGCGCTGTAAGTGTCTTTTGAGTCTATATCCAACTTTCTCAAGGCAGAATTCACACACGTTGTCGCTCATGGAGATCAAACTTGTAACTGGGGGATACTAAGGGTGATATACTGAATAAAGGGTACTAGTCCAACGTCACTGGATCTATGCAGATAAATGTTTATTTTTCCACATGGGGTTTTATTATATTGTTGAAAGTTTTGACCCCTGACATTGTTGATCTTTTGATAGAATTTCATGGTGATACCCTTTACTCATTCCGGAGCCAGTGATTCTTTATGGCATCAGAGAGGTTTCCTTCACCAATGCCATTACTTAGGATCATTTTATTACCCTCTTGAGCAATTAAAGTCCTGTGGTTCCCTTGCCTTGGTTTTAATTAATTTTCACAACTGCACTGCTTGGAACTTGACCCCTTAGGATGCCTAGTTTAGATAAGGCCTCGCCCAGCTGATACGCCTGCCTGGCAGTCGTAAAAAGTCTGATGCTGCTATATGCTAATTAGCCATGTGGCACTTGTTTGTAAACAGTCTACTGTGAGACTGTCCCAGTGGTTACACTATAGGGGTTGGCACCACATCACCAAACCTGTCAGGAATTGTCCGTTTCCTTTGACTGACTCTACCTGGGGGTTGATCTGAACTTGTTTTAGCAAGGCCTGAATCTTTACTTCTAGCTCCACTATTCCTGGATTTACACTCAGGAATGTTCTGGTGGTCAGTTTGAGTGCTCTGTGCTATTGTCTCAGCCTGATTTTTGTTACAGACTTTTTCAGGGGGTCGCACTTGGTGTTTCACTACACCCACCCACTCCGGTACCTGGTTACTCAGGTAGGGTTTCAGCCTGTTGTGGTGCAGAATTTTATTCCTTGTACGGGGCGGTCCTTTGATCTCAAATAGCAAATCACTGATCGTTCTACTCACAACAAATGGACCTTTCCAATTTTCAGCTTTGATTTTTGCACTTTTGCCAATCTTGTTGGTGCTATCAAGATAGTACACCAAGTCACCCACTTCATAGTTGTTTTTCACTATGCGTGTGTCATAGTCCTTCTGTTGTGTTACCATGTTACTGCGGAGATGCAACCTGGCAAAATCATGGATGTAGTCGATTTTCTCTCGCAAGTTTGTAACATATTCTGGCATGCTGGTAGGCTCTTCATTTGATGGTGGTACTCCAAACATAATTTGAGTGGGAAGGTTGACTTCCCTGCCCATCATTAGCATATTTGGTGTGTACTTGGTGGTAGCGTGTGTGGAGCTTCTATATGCAGCTGTCAGCAGGGGACGGTGGATGTCCCAGTCAGTGTGATTCTCATTCACATACGCTGCTATCATATCAAGTAGCGTACGATTGAATCGCTCAACTCCACCATTTGATTGGGCATGGTAGGGAGAGGAACGAGTTTTGTTTATTTCCAGTAAACGGCACACTTCCTGAAATAGTTTTGATTCATAGTTCGTTCCCTGATCAGAATGAATGTCAAGGGGGCAGCCAAATCTTGAAATAAACTCATACACAATTCTATGAGCCACTGTCTCTGCTGTTTGGTCAGGTATTGGGTAGGCCTCCACCCACTTTGAGAATTGGTCCATGACTAGTAGAACCAACTTGTTTCCATTATCAGACCTGGGAAATGGGCCCAGAACATCATATATATGAATAATCAAAAAGGAAGATCCTCTGGTCCTGTTGGTGTGGATGATTGGTAGGTATTTAAAAAATCCTCCCAGCACTCAAAATCACAACTACGCCAATCTTGTGAGGTTGAAAGTGGCTGAAAATCCTCTTGATTCAGCAAAAAACATATAAAGTGCATTTGATGTGAATTTGGGAAGAATATAACTGAACCAAAAGGTAAAGCACAAATGTGCAGTTCTGTTGCCACATCTATCACATATTTCATGTCAATGCTATTTACTTCTATAGCTGCCATTCTTATGACAAGACTAAAACCGGTACTAAGCCTGGTGCCAGTGGTGGTCTAACAACTATCATCTGGTAAGCACACACCTACAAACACTGTTGAAATCTGTGTGAACATCTACGTTGGCCTAGATGTTAACATCCTGTCCTGTGTTAAGGGGTTGGGGTAAACAGATATGTTAGTGTTACCATGTGTGTTAAATGTAACACCGTACTTGAAGTCAGCCAATGTATTCATTAGCTCAGATTTCTGTTTATCACTGATGTGCACTGTGGCTGCCAGAGGAACCATACACAGAGAGGAAGACAGGTGGAAAAGGATCAGAGGGGTGGCAGGGGTTAGCCAATGAGGCTGTTATAAAGGTACCTGCAGGAGGGTTTGTCAAGAATATTTTCACTACCTAATGTAGGTGGCATTCTTGGTGGTGTGACCTGGCGTTGAATCACTAGCCCCACTATTGTCTCTGGCCGGATGGCGAGTTGCGCCGCTAAACCTTCTAGCACCAACTCTACCGCCGCTCCTGGACTGGATCTGCTGGGGTGATAGATTAAGATGCAAGTCAGGGATATAAGTATAAGGACTTTATAAAACAATTGTATGCATGCTACATTTCAGTAGGTTTAGATGCATTTAAGTATTTATCTGACTTGAATAGAATCCTAGCCTTGTACATAGTCCTTTGCCAATTGGCCAGGCAGTAATCTCCTTCGTCTAGCTCTGCAGCAACTCCATTAACTCCAGTCTCCTCATCTTCGACATCTGATATAGGTATTGTGGGGGGAATAGTTCCACATACTGTGAATATAGTTACAATCAATGTTCCTGAAAACGAAATTCTCAATTCATATCAGAATTACTAAAATAATATGCCAGTATAGAAGTATATAGAATTATGCAGTTGCCAGTGAATGAGCATTATAAAGAAAGAAATCACCTAGACAATTAATCCAGTAAGACTAGCTACCATCAAAGTAATTTTATATATCGCTAAACCATCAAGGAATTGACTTTCTTCACTAGAATATATTTTATGAATGTGTATACTTACTTTCCGCACGCTTTTGGTTGGGCTTCCTATTCTTTCTTGGTGATGATTGAGCTGGACATAATTGTAGAGCTCTATAGATTGTTCCCGGAACTGCATGTAGAGGTTCAAGCAGATGAAAAACCCTTCCTCTTTTATTCCTGCTGTGCAAACGCAGCACTTGATTGGAGATACTGCAATGAAAATCAGCATACAGGTAGCCCAGGAAGCTGTCAGAAAGGAATGATAATGTAACATAATACCCTGGTATTATTTTTGGGAGCAAATAAGCAAGTGGCTCAGACTGGCTTGTTTTCATCAGTAAATGAATTTTGCTGTCTAGCAAATCCATTTCTGTTAGATGCCCGAAAAGACTTGTAACCCATCCAGTGGCCCCCTCTTGCAGCAATGTCCCTTACACTTGCCATACATTTCATCAGGCTAGGTGCCTTATCCTTATGGGCAGAACAATAAATGGCCACAAATGTGAGAAATGTATGTCTATTCCTATTTATATAAATATATATATATATATATATATGTCTCAATACAACTATATAGTATATCAATTAATCCAGTAAGACTAGCTACCATCAAAGTTATTTTATATATCGCTAGACCATCAATGAATTAACTTTCTTCACTAGAATATATTTTATGAATGTGTATTATTACTTTCCTCAGGGTTCAATAAAACAGTTGTATGCATGCTACATTTCGGTAGGTTAAGATGCATTTAAGTATTTATCTGACTTGAATAGAATCTTAGCCTTGCACATAGTCCTTTGCCAATTGGCCAGGCAGTAATCTCCTTCGTCTAGCTGCTCTGCAGCAACTCCATTTACTCCAGTCTCCTCATCTTCCACATCTGATATAGGCATTGGGGGGGGGGGGGGGGGGGGAATAGTTCCACATACTGTGAATATGATTACAATCAATGTTCCTCAAAATGGAAATATTAATTCATAGCAGAAGTATTAAAATAATATGCCTGCATAGAAGTATATAAAATCATGCAGTTGCCGGTGTATGAGCATTATTAAGGAAGAAATTGTTAGAATATTACACAATGGTACATAACATATTGCATAATGTTACGCAAGAGTTAATATTACATAAAATGAAAATAACCATAAACAAGCAAACATTTTTTGTCTGAAATGCGAAGGGGGGGGGGGGGGGGGGGGGGGGCAACAGACCCCAACCAGCTTAAACGACTTCATACAACTATACCATGCATTAAGGGAGGTGGTGGATGTAAAAAAGCAAAACACCAACCTGTATGTATGAAGTCAGGAAGCAGACAATAGGATACAATTCTAATATCGCAATGTTCAAATTCTTCCACTCAACAGGCCATGCCCCATAAAACCATCTGTTTTCTAAAATGGCTCCATAGCCTAATGACCCTGCAGCATCGGTATGCAGCTCCAGAGCCTCTGAAGTGATCCTTCCTTGAAACCATTAAAGAGGTAACTCCTAGCTTGGTCATATCCATCCAGGTGGAAGTTAAGCCTGTCCGCCCTAACTGGTGACATGTTTCGGCTTGGCGCCATGAAGGTGGGAGCCTTTCTCATTTTGTTGTTTGTGTCCAGTGCAGTTGCCTGCAGCGTGGGTTGTCCTACATGTTGGACAGTCATGACGTTATCTGAAATTTTTGTTGCATGCTCCACCTGAGTGGTAGCGAAAACAATACCCTTTCAGAACATTAGCTGGGTTTTGAACTTTCTTGGCGTGTATGCCATTGGAATGAGGTTTAGCTACAATACTTGTGGATCTAATGCTACTCTTCACCCACAATGCCGGATGGAAAGAATCCCAAGGAATGAAAGTGCTGGGATTGGCCCTCAGCTGTCTGAATTTTGTGTTAAACTCCATCCAGTACCCGCCCCTAGCCGCAATGTCCCTAACATTTGATATATATTTAGTGCTGGTGCTTCATTTGGATGGGCAGAGCAGTATAGAGAAGTATATATCAGAAAAACATCTGTCCATTCCTCTATTGACTTAAGCTTACGGGGGGCATTGGATGAGCTTGAATTGGGGCTGTGAAATTTTCTGGATCAATCACTAGCCTAGATGGCTGTGGATCGAATTTTAATATTAGAGAGCCTAGATCCACAAACTCGTTAGACCAGATCTTTTGCGTGACATGCAGGTGTACCGCAGCTCCAAGTGGAAGTGTATGTAAATTAACTGCCTGTGATGGCATAAACGTATTGAAGTCCTGGGCGTCAGGCATCGCAGATGCACTGGCATCAGGCAAGCTGGAATTAAACCCTGCATTGTTCTGAGGAGTCGTACCTTAGCCATTCCTGGTCAGTAGCTCTACCAAGGTTGTCTTCAGATTTGACACCTCGGCCACCAGACCTTCAAGCGTGTGGGTGCCTGCTGGGGCATCGTCAACGATCGGCTGCACAGTCACATCCTCTGCTTCACCCAGAGCCGGGGCATCCACGACATCGCTTTCCTGGGGAGGGTTGTTCTGCGACTGGCGTGTCCTCTTCTCATGTCCGTCACTATCTGAACGAGCTGCACGCTTCCTGGTACAGGTCGACATTCTGTAAAATAAACCGTACTGTTTTCTGCAATAGAAATAAGAAAATAAGTGTACACAAAAAGCTGGAAAATGTGTTAATACATACTTACATGGCAGACTCCTTCCCTTAGTCAATCACTATGGTTATGTTACATTACTGAATAACAAGGATATGCATAAATTATAATTGACCAAGTGATTGGTAGGATGTATACTTTATTTTTCTTGAATAAGAGGACAGGCCTCTATTTCTCTCCCTTTCTGTATTTGATCTTCTGCTTGATAATGGCAGAACATTTTGTTTGATGGAAATTTTCTTTTTTAATCAACCTGTCTTAGTTTTTGGGAGGTTCCTTCTCTCGACTCGGTCTGGGTATCTGTGTGGTATAAGGGATCTACTGACTGCATATCATACAAAGGCAATAATTATATTTGTAGACGACAGGTTGGGTTGGTATCACAAATGACAGAACAGCTCTTGCATGAAACTCCACTTTATTTCTCAAATCTCTAAGCATGACGACTTTGACTTGGCATGTGGTGACGTGTGACATGTGGGTTGACATGTGGGTTCAATCTGAAACAGCGCAAATAGACTCTAAGTACTCATAATATGAAAATAGCAGAAACCCAACTGAATTAGATAAACCCAATACTGTAAGTTGCTTCGACATCACAGGAATACTATGTTAAATACTGTTTGGATATTACTTAACTTGACTTCAAATTACTAGTAGTCTACTTCTAGCAATGTATGTTATATAAGAGATGATATATTAAATGAAATGTTTTCATAGGAAGTTGTAAATTAAATGACCATAAAGGGTGTTTTGGACTAGATTTCCTGCAGCTGTCATACTGAAAATCATAACTAATTTTAAGGAATTTCGTCACATGATAGATGTATTCTGATGGTGTGATTATAGCACAAAAAAGAATCTTGCTGTTTGTAAATAATTAAAAAGATGTCCAGCAGTTTGCAATCTTTGCACAGTTTTTCAAATTAACCACTATATATACAGTGGCAGTAATGTATTACTATCCGCCACCAATGTTGTAAAACATTGCCAGTTGTAGATATATTACAGCGCATATTCTCAATATATCTAATTGCTAACCACTAAGGCTGTAAATTACACTGAAATGCACGTCATGGTTCTTAGACCAACTGACCCATGCCAACATACATATAGTACCTTTAAACCATTCATGCCTGTAGCCCCCCGAACCGCCTGACCGTTTTTGTAATATCTCTCTAATATAAGTTTATGAGTTCATGATTAATTTCAAAGGTAATTTGAACGTATTAAAGGAATTATACTTGAAGAGCCCATGTGGGCATTTTAAGAGAAGTAGGGCTACCTCATTAGTTCTGACCAAAAACTTTTAAAAGGTGACAATTCTTTGCAAAAACATTAATATTTCAGTGTTACACTTTCCACCCCCTTAGCTGTGTAATTGCCTATGTTCTGACAAATACAAAATTACTGTGATAACAAAGCAAACATCTTGAGAAATATTTGATTGAAAGTTGTTGTGGTTAACAATCTCTCTTGAAATATTTTTTCAATTATTTTTCTAATTAATGGGTTGGTTGTATATGAAATTGCCAGGAGGATATTCATTTCAAATGCAAACATTTTAACATCTCAAAGACATTGCATTTGTCTTTCCTAAACTGTAATAAGTGGATATTGTATTCTGGTTTTCAGGCATACAGACACTGCATTTGTAATCCACATTATTGCAACTTGTAAATAAAAGACTATTTATTGTACTACATTGCTGTTTGTATTCATTCCCCATCTAACCTTTAACCTATTTATATTCACAGTGGCTACAGTTACCCTGACATTTTGGTCAACTCGTTCATGGAATGTATAATTTCAAAGATATTTGAACATTTCAAGCATATATGGCAAAATCACCCTTTAAGTTACCAAGTTATTGTCAAAAGTAGCTTTGATCAAGATAACAGTTTCAAGAGGAACACAAATGGGTTGAAATAAGCTACCATTAGATGAGGGCACATGATAAAAAAAATGGTTTTCTATGAGACCAATCAATAAGAATTATTAGATATCAGTAGGAAATATTGGAACACTGAGTTGGAATTAGGTGTCAGATCATCTAAGATCCCTACATCAACATGAATATGGAGGTGGAAGGCATTTATACTTAATTACGCATTGGAAATACAATTCTTAAGGTACTCCTTATGTGATAAGAAGGGTATAATCTAAGTAGAAATCCATCATGTCCACATGAAACGCTCATTACCCATATCTTCACTCATGATATGAGTTTACTTTGATCTGTTGGTGTTGTAATGTTCACACGAAACACACTAACATAGGGCCCGTGAGAAAGTTGCCAGTGACTTGGGGTTAGGCGGTGGTTTTTGCCGGGTACTCCTGTTTCCTCCACTACTTACAACTGGATAGTCACGAATTAGCCACAATAAGGCATAAATGTGACGAAAAACGTAATTCCAAATTCCCATCATACACAGGTAAATGTTCTACTTACATCAGTGCTGCTCAGGCTTACTTCGGAAAACGATTCTACATCTATAATTAGACGACAGAACCTTCTGCCATCTAACCCTTTAATACTCACAGCGTACGAATGCAGCTTTACAATTGTATGAAATCTTTTAGGCCAAAGCGTAGTTGGGAAATATTTGAAGTAATGTTCATCTGAATTATATTTAAAACACTTCTTCAAATATAACACACACACTCATATATATATATATATATATATATATGTATATATATATATATATATATATATATATATATATATATATATATATGTGTGTGTGTGTGTGTATATGAAAATGACAGGATGATTGCATATAGGAGTACCACTGCTCTTAAGACAACTTTCATTTTTTTCAAAACGTTTGATAACTTCAATGTAGACATGATAAGCATATGTGCCATGAAACAACTTTTTAATTTGCATAGGGGGCTGTATCAGGCAGTTTTATTCGCCATATCATGCTTAAGTCCTAGAGATTAACCAAATTTGCAACGGGGCAAGTGGTTATGTTGCACGCTGCAAATATATCATATATTTAGACGATACTTTCTAGGGGAACTCTTTTATTACCCTCTATATTAAAAACACATTTTCAGGAGACTCTTCTCATGTCATTTTAGTATTGGCCTTGAAATGAGATGAAGAACCAGCTCTGAACACTTCTTAACAAAAGTATGACATTACAGTTATCAGCACTTTAATAGATAGATAGATATAGTATACAACTACCTAACTTCAAATATGTTTTTATATCGTGGCATACTCAAAGTAAGTAACTTTCGAAAATGTGGCCCAATCACGGTCAATGAATGACAAATGCGGAACTGTGGTCAATGAATATTCACGAGCAGCTATAAAACAAGATAGGGAGACGCCCACAGACGTGTAAAGAGTACTTAATTCTGCACTGTGACTAAATAAAGAATATTTCTTTCAACATAAATATTCTGAACTATTTATGATTTTGATAAAGTTATAGTTGAACAGTTTTATTCAATCAAATAACTTGCAAAAGTTAAAATTTGGTCAACTACTCTATGCAAATTACAATATTGCAATCTACGTATAAATAGCATCATTGGCAACAGTGAGGTAAGCACAGTCTCCGACTGTTGCGCTCCCCTCACCTCCTCAACTTTAATCAGGTCGGGAGTGTGAGGAGAATGCTAATGGTTAGTGAAGGTATGCCGGTGGTTCGCTCTGGCACCCTCTACAAACCCTGACCGCTTCCCATGATGGCCGTGTGTTCTAAGACGTTGCCACTGACTGCTAGCTCTCTCACCACTGCCTGGGTTTGAATCCTGGCTGGGGCATGAGAGAATGGTGCCAGTGACTTGGGGTTAAGCCAGTTTCCTCCACCAGTTACAACTGCCTAGACACGCCCTAGCGGCATTTTGGCAGAAAAACTGACAAAAAACGACAATTCCAAATTCTGGTCTCAACGTGTCACTGAGTGGCAGCGCAGGCAGGATCTATGAACTGCAAGAACGCAGTTCGTGTAGAATGCGATATCTTCACTACCCTATCCTCGAGATATCTGTGTGCTCTGAATTTTTGTTCATGAATAGAATTGCCAAACGAAAAATAAGGATTGAGAAGATAGAACTAGAAATAATCATGAGTGATATTGCAATCAAGGTCGAAGGTGCTCTCAGGCTGATCTTTTTTGCTGTGATCG
This sequence comes from Maea johnstoni, assembly GCA_963942565.1. NCBI lineage: Eukaryota > Metazoa > Annelida > Polychaeta > Spionida > Magelonidae > Maea > Maea johnstoni. Next base: position 27,400,394 of record OZ012687.1, read on the forward strand.
TTTTTCTAGTGTTGTCCTGCCACTGAGGAATCAGTGAATTTAATATTTCATATTTCCCATTCAATCTAACTCTATTCTCTGAATGCAATTTAAATGCCAGCAGACTCCCCGCAACTGAAGGCGTGTATGAATAGAATAACTGTATTTTCGGCCTGCTACTAGACGGGGTACCCACGTAATTTTCACTTCAGTTGAAGCCAATTCCATGATTTAGTTCAAAAACCCGCAAATAGATGGCAGCACCTGGTGTGAGCGAACAGAATGTACAAACATGCCTTCTGCAGTAAAATGGCCGGAACAAGGAGAGAGTGGCCTGCATACTTCTTCACTATGATGATATACACCTCCAGCCATAATCAAAATCAAACCATATGTAATTCAGGAACTAACCTGATGACCTGTCATTTTCTTTATGCTATCCTATCAATACCATTGTGTAGATGGTTTAGGCAATTTTGGTGACAATTAAACCAGAGACATGGATTACAATAGACCTCTGATTAAACTCGGCAATTCTGACATTTATTCTTGGTTAAAACTGGGTTCTTGGATTTATTGATTTTGACATGCTTTTATCATAGCAGGACAGTATTTTAGGTAGTGGCAGTATCTCCGAAGGCATAGAATTTCCGAAGAAAGAATACAATCTTGGAGAACGAGTTATTCATAATTATACACTATTTTCTCAAAAATCTGTGAAAAAACGAAGTCGCTTACCCCATGAATAACAGTAGTTTCGAAGATAAGTGTCCTTTGTTCTATGTCTGTTTCAGGAAATCCAGTTATACATGTATACACAACCTAGGAAACCTCGGTTATGTATGTGTGTGGGAAAATTAAACTTAAATTTTCAAAAGTGTCCTTAGACCTTAAAGGATCAACAATTGACTAAATTCTTTATAGTTTAACACCGCACATAATATGGAAACTTGATATTGAATCACACACACACACACACACACACACATATATATATATATATATATATATATATATATATATATATATATATATATATATATATATATATATATATAATTATATATATATATATATATATATATATATATATATATATATATATGTACACACAATACATCTGTGTGTGTTTGTATATATATATATATATATATATATATATATATATATATATATATATATATAATATATATATATATATATAAATATATATATATACATATATATATATATATATATAGAGAGAGAGAGAGAGAGAGAGAGAGAGAGAGAGAGAGAGAGAGAGAGAGAGAGATCAGTTGCCGTTACTCTAGGCTTGAAATCATCAAAGATCAGGTGTCGTATATTACCTTTTCATTCTGTAGAACATCGTCCTCGGTATGAAATATCGCCACTTACTCGCAGAAGAGGGTGGGTCGAAATGAAAAGGGAATCATGATTAAATGTATTCGTTTAACCTTGATAACTCATTGCATGCATGGGCGTATGGCATGGACATGGAAAGCTCTTAACCGATGAATGCTTTAAATTCCTCTAGAAATTATCGTCTGGATATATGATACTTTTGTCAACAACTTAAAATCCAAGAATAATTTTTAAAAATCGTTGAAAGAGATTCGCTGGGAATATTCTATTTAATATTCATCCTTTGACTGTCTCATCAACTGTGCTTTCGCTTGAAAGATATCATCACAGTTGTATTGCTATTGGCGACTGTGAGTGTTAATGGGTTATGTCTTCATGGTTTTCCGATTGAGTGATACAATACATGTGGTATATTGATGACCCCATTCTGACGGAGCAGCTGATGTCTTGGACATGCAAGGCCATCTAGATGAGCACGCCTTGATGTGTATTTGCTCAGGTAATGGCCATGGTCATGGGAGACTAGCTAGAGATAATACCCTCTTGATGTAATCCTGATACTATAATCAGTGCCGTGATAGATGTGTGTTTGAGCAGAGATATCTGCAGTCTAACAACCTGTCAAAACTCTCTTCAGGAAAATAAATGCCTTTTCCCTTGTCAAACTTCTCTTTAGGAAAATTAATGCCTTTTCCCTGTCAAAATTCTACTCGGGAAAATTAATGTCTTTTTCTCGATGATACTGATAGTGAATGCGTTGAATGGCTGTTACCGTGGTCATATACAGCACGTGTTATAATGTTACCATTGCGGTCCTATATCAAAATGATTCATCTCCTCGTCGAGATCCTTCTAGGTTCGTATACACTTTGAAAGACTATTAGAGTTAGAGTGGGAATCTGAGGGAATATTTGCTACACAAAAACGATGAAGTTGATGATGCATGATAATGAAAAATTTTCATGAACATTTCTTGGGCGAGAAAAACCCACCCCAGCGGCAAAATTCTCATTTTCATGCATGGAAATATCATGAAAATGTGATTTTCATACATGAAAATTCCACATCTTTATGAGTGAGAGACCATCTATTTCAGAAACTACGATAGGTCTGTACACAGAAGGATATATTATGGACCTTTTCTTCATATTGAATTTTACCTAAACAATGTCGCTTTAAACATATTTCGTGTATCCAATGCTAACGAATCTGTTTGGAATTTTACATCCTTATAGCTAAGAGTATTTCGGAGGGAAGGATATCATAGTTTTTGCAGTGTTGACTTTGTTCAAAAGTTATGGAATCCGAAACTTGAAAAATGCACTTTTCTCATCTTCAGCGAAAATCCAAAATAAACGTTTGTAAAAATTGAATAGAGTAAAGGAAAAGATGAGAAAACTGTGATAACTTCCCTCCTTATCGGTCGTTCCTCCTCCGTTGTAGAATTTGAAGGTCCCTGTTTCATAAATATGGGTAGTAGGAGTTCCGTTTGAAAACACTTTGTAGGATTATTAGTTTTAATCCCTATTGAGAGGGTAATTTCTATCCGGAATTGAAATACAACAACATATCTTAAATACCTGTACCGATGCATTATTGTATGTATGTTCTTTATTGACTATAGTATATACTATAAAATACAATGCACACATATAACATAATTATGTAACAAAAAGAACAAAATGGAAAAAAAATAATGCATGTGTATATTAGACATGTATAAGTGGGTTCGGGCGGTAGTCATAGTCATGGGGCTATTACGAAATTACAAGTGTGACACTGCAGAAGAAACTTCCGTACTGCAGAAAAAATGAAATATCAGAAAACCCTTCTAATCAACAGGTACGTAACTTGCATGGAGCAGAAGATTATGAAGTTCTTGCCCAATGGCAATTGACGGTGATGCGTTTGATACAGCACCAATAATAAAACATAGCAGAAACAAAAACGTATAACAGCAAAAGCTGCTGAAAGCACAATAAGATAAAGTAGGAGAAAATTGTTGAAAACATAAGAAAAACTACAAAAAGCAGAAGAAAATAATAAAACAGCAGGTCATGTTTAGTAAACCCCGGCAAAAGAATATCAAGTGATGTCTGTTTAATAGTAATTTTCTGTTATTTTGCTATTTTAATTTTCCGTTTACCTCATTTCCGTTTTTATTTCATTGATTATTCCTGTTTATCAACACTGTGGAATCAATTCATATCCTTATTATAGTACAAACATCGGCCACCAGATGTCGCGGTTGCGAATAGGGTTCATGAAGTAATAATAATAATAATAATAATTGATATTTGATATAGCGCCCTTTCCACCTATAATGTTCAAAAGCGCTTTAGAGTCATTGGACAGTTTTCATGGTCCATATAGTCAATTGAACTCCTTCTGAAATAGCAATGTTTTCAGCTGTTTCTTGAAGTTTTGCACACTATCAGCAGCCTTGATGTTGTCAGGGAGTTCATTCCAAAGGCGTGGTGCATAGGCACAGAATGCTCTGTCACTAAACCTTTTCAGATTAGTGAGTGGTATCTGTAATAAGTTCTTAGTGTTTGATCTTAGAGTCCTTGTATTGGCTTGTTTGACTAACAGTTCCCTCAAGTATAGAGGGGCACTTCCTTGCATGCATTTGAAAGTCAAAAGCAGAATCTTGAACTCAATCCTTTTCCTGATGGGCAGCCAGGGAAGATCTTTTAGAACTGGTGTAATGTGATCATACTTTTTGGAGCCACTAACCACCCTAGCAGCATTGTTTTGGACTTTCTGGAGCCTGCATAGCAGCTCATCAGTGATTCCACAGAGAAGTCCATTACAATAGTCAAGGCCTGATGTCACCAGTGAGACGATGGCAATCTTGGTTGTATCAGTATTGAGAAATTTCCTTATTTTTCCAATGTTCCTAAGGTGATAATTTGCAGACTTGATACCTTTTGATACATGTGCAGACATATTCATGTTCGGATCGAAAACAGCCCCTAGATTACCGACGGGTTCATTAAGAACTGGTACTATTACTCCATTTACGGTAATACTAGGAATGGAGATTTTCGCCCGCATCTGTGGGGTACCCATGACCAGCACCTCTGTCTTGTCTGCATTCAATTTCAGTTTATTTTGTGACATCCATGTATAAATGTCAGTGAGGCAGTTTTCCAACTTAGCTATACCCTCGTCACATGAAGTGATGGCCGTTTTATAATAGTTTCTGCTTTTCTGCTATTCTCATTTTCTGTTTATCTCATTTCTGTTTTCATATAAGATTAAAACACAATGTCCTCATTTTTTCAAGTGTCTTATATATTTACGTCATCCTTTGATTATTCCTGTTTATCAACACTGGAATTAATTCATATCCTCATTATATTACATATAGAATATACTAATCAACATAATTTATGCGCACCAGGTAACATGCCAATTCAGACCTCTGCGATGTCACCATCTCAACCTTGCTACCAAGGTGGTCACATATCACAGGTTTCACTATAAAATGTTCCTTGGGGGACCAGGGCATTCTTTAAGGTGCCCATTAATAGAAAAGAGTCGTAACACGATGCAATGCACACAATGAATAGGTAAAGTTTAGTTGTAATTGAACCTAGATGATTTACAGATTATGTTTGTAGTTCATTAGTTTTGTGGTCGCCACAACGGAATCAAAGGAATACCCGCTACCCCTCTGGCTGGGGGCACATTGGCAAGTAAACCCATTCATGCCTGGAGATCTTGACAGAGGTCGTCTGGACCTATGATACTTTCACAATTATCTTTAAAATTAATCATAAATTGGGAAAATATTTGAAGGTGAGTTGTTGGTTTGTTTCTGAGCAACATTTCTCCTTCAAATAGTTTCTGAAAATATTTTTTGTTAGAGAGATATCAGCAAAATACTGTCTTGGCCTTTATGGGCTTGAATGGGTTAAAACTCAGTTGATTACTAACTTGCATCGCCGGGCAAGTTAACCCATTCATGCCCACCACTTCTCGGGTTCGATTCCCAACCGGGGCATGTAAGAGAGTTGCAAGTGACGTAGGGTTAGGCGATAGTTTTCGCGGGATAATCCAGTTTCCTCCATCACCCATGCCTGGAGATCTCGTGGACATGTTACGTCTGGACCTATGATACTTTCATAAATAACTTTTGAATAAATCATAAGTTGAGAAAATGTTTGAAGGAGAGTTGTTTAGTTTCTGATCAATATTACTTCTTCAAATTGTTTCTGAAAAATGAGTTTGTTAGAGAGATATGACCAAAATCGTCAGGCTGTTTTGGGATTTGTGGACATGAATGGGTTAAAATTCTATTCAGTTGATTACTCGTATATTGTCCCATTTGTAATGATGATCAGTGTTCTGCTTCTGCAGTGTCCAAAAGAAAGATACACTATTGGTGGATTAGTAAAAGGTTTCCCAATATGATTTTATGAGCAGGAGCATGGGTCATATTCAGCTAAAACAAATTAAACTGGGTACTTGAAATATCATCGTCTGGCACGAGTGTCAACTTTTGTAAACCAGGGAATAAATCGCCATCTTTTACTAGACAACTTTCTGAATTTCTTTTTCCGTCAGCTTTTTGGAAATAGTGAAGCTAGATCGAGACTACCGGTATGCAGTCACTTATGAATACCGCCTTACCCGAAATAGTCACTGGAAACGGTCTTACATGCTTCAGACCAAATTCGCCCCAGACAGTTACAATGTGGGAGACTTTGAGGAGTCAGTTGCGATGCCTTGGACCACTCGGCTGTTGGGACGGCCCTGTACTGATCGTGACTGTTGGGGATATAGAGGTCCTTTAACCCATTCACACTTAGAACTCCACTAGAACCTAACGTCTGCTACTCTCATACTTTTGAAAATAACTTCACAACAAAGCGAAAGCTCACAGAATATTTGATGGAGAGTTGTAGCTTGGCTTCCGATAAACATTTCTAATTCAAATATGTTCCAGAAAATGCTTTTGAAAGTAATATATTTCCAAATTTGTCAGGCCCGTTTTGGCTGCTCTGAATTTTAATGAGTTAACGAACTAGCTATAGGAACGAACTTTCTAACATGAGGTGCATCATATTTTTGCTTTGGGAACTAGCCTCGGCGATTCTGAACCTGGCCATTATATCTATTGTAGCTTTTGGCTATTTTGGCCAATACAAAATGATGCAAAAACGTTAACCCTTAAAATGACTGAAAACCTTGGACTTGGGTACTCATCTGATAATACTAGGTGAGAGCTATCCAATGTATATCTGCTTGAAAGGGTTCATATGGTCCTCAAAAATCTGACGAAAGTAGCCTCAGCATTGCATAGGTGAACGGTTTTTGTGAAACCATGAACAGTGACGCCCTTACTTTTAGCCACCCACCCTCCCTCTTTCCCTGCGGAGAAAGGGGTAGGGGTGCTTCCCTTCGAATTATACCTGGAAGAGTAGAAAGTGCACCTGTCGTGTACTGAGAAAAGTTCAGCGTGAAACTACAAACAGTTTGTGACAAGGCTAATTCCCTCTGACAAAGCTGCCAAGCCTAGCCCGGCCTGGCCAGGCTTGAGCGGGCAACGTGATGCTGATAGGGAAAGACAATGAGGATGAGAACAACCAAATCCTTTGTTGTTCCGCCGACCCCAGCTATTGTCGCAGGGGGCAGAAAACTTGCAAGTTGATGGGAACAAATTCAGTAATAATTTGACTATAAGGTTTAACGATCAGATTACACTATACTATTCCCAACCTATCACGCCGCTTGCTGTTCGTTTTGTGCGGAGCTGCCATCCATGATCAACCTCAATCTTGTGTGATAGCCTCAAGAGATCTTTTTAAAGATCTTCATGATTGGGACGCACTGATTGTCACACACACACACACGTATGTCTGTCTGTCTGTATGTATGTAAGTATGTATGTATGTATGTATGTAACACGCTTACATACATACATGCATACATACATACATACATACATACATACATACATACATACACACACACATATATATATATATATATATATATATATATATATATATATATATATATATATATATATATATATATATATATATATATATATATATATATATATATATATATATA
>OZ012687.1:27408024-27433024 GCA_963942565.1 Maea johnstoni
GCTCTTGAGGGTTGAAAATTGTAACAAGTGACTTTAAAAAGTTCTGTGTGACCATATCCTGTCATGGAATTATATTCTGTCCTACAGAATTCGTATTCTATTGGACAGAATTACATTCTGTCGACAGAATGTAATTCTGTCAGACAGAATTGTATTCTGTCCAACAGAATTGTATTCTGTCCAACAGAATTGTATTCTGCCAACATAATTCGTGATGTTACAAACGGCGCCCCATAGCTAATTTCCCAAATACAAAATGATGCAAAAAACCTGAAAAATTACTGAAAACCTGGCCACAGCAGTCATCTGTGAGTGCTCAGCGAGAGCTTTCCAATGAAAACCAACATGACAGGGTTTAGATGTTTTCTTTTTTAAATATTTGGTTCCTTGTGCTTTGTATGAAAGTTGCCTAAGCATTGGTAGGTTAAAGGATGCATAATAATTACCCCCTCAATATGCCGCCAGTCCTCGCTCCTACGTTTTCGTGAGTCGTAGTTTGGGAGAGCTAAGTGCGTTCTAACTGCTGTGTATTTTCAGTCTTCATTACTATGTTTCACAGATAAAATTGAGATGCTTATCTGCTTTCTAAAATGATATAATTGCGGTCGTTATTTCTGTCCTAAAGAGAGTGGTTTTAGACAGCGACATGCGTGGTCCATACATATCAGGTTCGAAACAAGGAATCATGTTTAAGGCCGAGCTTTGTATGACTATAAGGGGGAGTTTTTTTAAAGGTAGATAAAAAAGATTTATGTTAAAACATAACGGGATTATAAATGTTTACTAAAAAGTCAACATTTTGAGATGTAAGGGGTAAAGTGGCAAATCCTACTAAGAAGTCAGCATTGTAAGATGTAAGGACACTTCTTACTAAGACACGTGTGACACTTCTTACTAATAAGTCAACATTTTGACATGTAAGCGGGTAAAGTAGTGGCATATCTTACTGAGATGTCAACCTTTTGAGATGAAAAGGGATAAAGTGACACTCCTTATTAAGTACTCAAAATGTTGGGATGTAAAGGGGGTTCGTTGAACCTTTCAAACCCCCTCTATATCCCAAACTGTATTTCTCCTGTTTCTTCCTATGGGTATTCAGCTAATGGTTACCCCTCGAACCCCCTCTATATCCCAAACTGGCGAGAGAGAGAGAGAGAGAGAGAGAGAGAGAGAGAGAGAGAGAGAGAGAGAGAGAGAGGAGGGAGAGAGAGATACAGACAGAGATACAAGGCGAGAGAGAGAGAGAGAGAGAGAGAGAGAGAGAGAGAGAGAGAGAGAGATACAGACAGAGATACAAGGCGAGAGAGAGAGAGAGAGAGAGAGAGAGAGAGAGAGAGAGGCTGCTGCGTGGTCTGGGGCTTGTGGGCCGGGAGAAAGGAAGTGCCGGGGTGTAGGAGTCAAGTGGGGGTATTTGTATGGCAGGGTGCGTATGATGGAGAGAGAGAGGAGAGAGAGAGAGAGGAGAGAGAGAGAGAGAGAGAGAGAGAGAGAGGCTGCTGCGTGGTCTGGGGCTTGTGGGCCGGGAGAAAGGAAGTGCCGGGGTGTAGGAGTCAAGTGGGGGTATTTGTATGGCAGGGTGTGTATGAGAGAGAGAGAGAGAGAGAGAGAGAGAGAGAGAGAGAGAGGCTGCTGCGTGGTCTGGGGCTTGTGGGCCGGGAGAAAGGAAGTGCCGGGGTGTAGGAGTCAAGTGGAGGTATTTGTATGGCAGGGTGCGTATGAGAGAGAGAGAGAGAGAGAGAGAGAGAGAGAGAGAGAGAGAGAGAGAGGCTGGGGCTTGTGGCCGGGAGAAAGGAAGTGCCGGGTGTAGGAGTCAAGTGGGGGTATTTGTATGGCAGGGTGCGTATGATGAGAGAGAGAGAGAGAGAGAGAGAGAGAGAGAGAGAGAGAGAGAGAGAGAGAGAGGCTGCTGCGTGGTCTGGGGCTTGTGGGCAGGGAGAAAGGAAGTGCCGGGGTGTAGGAGTCAAGTGGAGGTATTTGTATGGCAGGGTGTGTATGATGGAGAGAGAGAGAGAGAGAGAGAGAGAGAGAGAGAGAGAGAGAGAGAGAGAGAGAGAGGCTGCTGCGTGGTCTGGGGCTTGTGGGCCGGGAGAAAGGAAGTGCCGGGGTGTAGGAGTCAAGTGGAGGTATTTGTATGGCAGGGTGTGTATGATGGAGAGAGAGAGAGAGAGAGAGAGAGGCTGCTGCGTGGTCTGGGGCTTGTGGGCCGGGAGAAAGGAAGTGCCGGGGTGTAGGAGTCAAGTGGGGGTATTTGTATGTCAGGGTGTGTACGATGGAGAGAGAGAGAGAGAGAGAGAGAGAGAGAGAGAGAGAGGCTGCTGCGTGGTCTGGGGCTTGTGGGCAGGGAGAAAGGAAGTGCCGGGGTGTAGGAGTCAAGTGGGGTATTTGTATGGCAGGGTGCGTATGAGAGAGAGAGAGAGAGGCTGCTGCGTGGTCTGGGGCTTGTGGGCCGGGAGAAAGGAAGTGCCGGGGTGTAGGAGTCAAGTGGGGGTATTTGTATGTCAGGGTTTGTACGATGGAGAGAGAGAGAGAGAGAGAGAGAGAGAGAGAGAGAGAGAGAGAGAGGCTGCTGCGTGGTCTGGGGCTTGTGGGCAGGGAGAAAGGAAGTGCCGGGGTGTAGGAGTCAAGTGGGGGTATTTGTATGGCAGGGTGCGTATGAGAGAGAGAGAGAGGCTGCTGCGTGGTCTGGGGCTTGTGGGCCGGGAGAAAGGAAGTGCCGGGGTGTAGGAGTCAAGTGGGGGTATTTGTATGTCAGGGTGTGTATGATGGAGAGAGAGAGAGAGAGAGAGAGAGAGAGAGAGAGAGAGAGAGAGAGAGAGAGAGGCTGCTGCGTGGTCTGGGCTTGTGGCCGGGAGAAAGGAAGTGCCGGGGTGTAGGAGTCAAGTGGGGGTATTTGTATGGCAGGGTGTGTATGAGAGAGAGAGAGAGAGAGAGAGGCTGCTGCGTGGTCTGGGGCTTGTGGGCCGGGAGAAAGGAAGTGCCGGGGTGTAGGAGTCAAGTGGGGGTATTTGTATGGCAGGGTGCGTATGAGAGAGAGAGAGAGAGAGAGAGAGAGAGAGAGAGAGAGAGAGAGAGAGAGAGGCTGCTGCGTGGTCTGGGGCTTGTGGGCCGGGAGAAAGGAAGTGCCGGGGTGTAGGAGTCAAGTGGGGGTATTTGTATGGCAGGGGTAGGATGCCCTGAGGGTGCGAGTGTTAGTGTGAGAATGTACCCGCCTCACCCCTTTAGCATTGTGGCCCTCTTGCATGCCGTGTTCAGGTACCGAGACTGCGCACACAGAAATACCCATCCCTTTGTCCGCGCCAGCGCCTGCCTGTATACATTTACACTTCTCACTTACCTCGCGAATTAAACCTCAAAAACATCATTAAAATGCTGCAAAAGGCCAAATTAATCGTGAACGAGCATTCATTCGAGGTGTGCTCAACTCTGCCGTATCCCGCGAGTTCATGCATAGGTGTGGCAATGGCAATCTTTGCCTTGCCATGCGTAGGGGAGTCAAAACGTTAGGTATAGCTTAAAATATATTGTGGGGAAACTACTGCCAATATTTAAACACACATGGTCAGATCTAATTAACATCTTAGGGTCAAATTGAAAAGTGTATGATCTTACGTTGACGAAATGTAGGGTATAGTCGTTTAGATTTTCAGTTGTTCAGTAGTTCAGTTCTTTTAATCCATAATCCCTCACAATCCTCCAATTTTGTACATGAATTGGCAATTGATTTGTTTTATATGTACCAGTATGTGTTTGTTTTTGTATGTGTTGTTAAGAAATTAAAAAAACATGCTTTTTGCAGAAATTTAAAAAAGGTATAACTTAAAAAATATATAGGATATACAGGATATGTGTCAAAACATTTTCAAGTGTGTTATAAGATTTAGGGGTATGAATTTAAGATATCGACGGTATGTCAACTATCTATAAATGTTATAATATCTTGGAGTATAACGTAAAAATGTAGGCAATATTTCAAAGTATTTGAAGGTGGGTTATACGATCCAGGGTCTGGCTTTTAACTATAGGCAATACGGCAACGTATAGAAAAGAAAGTGCACTAATAATACTACTATAGGATCTTGGGGTATAACCTTGAATACAGACACTTTTTCAAAGTATTTGAAAGTACGTTAGATATAAGATCTTGGAGTCTAACTTCGAAGAATAGGCAATATGTCAAAGTATTGGAAAGTCTGTAAAGATACCTCGTTGTATAAATTCGTAATATAGACAACATGTCAAAAGATTTGAAAATTTGTTAGAAGATCGTCGAGTCTAACTTCAAAATATAGACAATTTGTCAAAAGATTTGTGTTATAATATTTTGGAGTTCAAATGGAAAATAAAGGCAATATGTCAAAATGTTTATAAGTGTGCCATAAGATCCTAGTGTGTAACTGTAAACTATAGATAACATATGTGACACAATATTTGCAGGTATGGTATAATATCTTGTAATCTAAATACAGGCAATATGCCAAGATGTTTGCAAAAGTGTTATAAGATCTTGGGGTATAAATTCGTGGTACAGGCAATATGTCAAAATATTTGACATATTACATTTGAAAGTTTGTTATGAGAGCTTGGTTTGTAACTTCGAAATATAGGCAATTTGACAATATATGTGCAGGTGTTTTATAATATCTTGAAGTATAAATACAAAATATAGGCGGTATGTCAACATTTGTGTGTGTTATAAGATCTTGAAGTCTAGCTTCCACATACGCGCAATATGTCAAGATATATAAAAGTGTGCCATATTCAGAAAAAAGTAATGTATCTGTAAATGCGTTTTATTCTTTAAATATCCAGTTATACATGATATTCGTATTTGCACCACGAGACCACACTAGTGATCTGTACGTAAATGTGTTAATCCATTCGATGCCAGAAGTGCCTAAAACCGACAGCCCTTTTTAGTGCTATCTCTTCAACAAAAGCAACTTTCAGAAACTATTTGGTGGAGAAATGTGTATTATAAACCTATAAACAATTCTCTTTCAAATATTCTTCCAAGTTATGCTTTATTACAAAGTTATTTTCAAAAGTATTTTACATGCAGACGACCCATGGCAAGGACGTCTCCAGGCATGAATGGGTTAACGAACCTGCAGGAAATAGGGAGGGAAAATGTGCAAAGATGAAAGAACGGCTCTACCTATTTAGAATAACACCTGCTAAAGCCATGGCCACAGTCTGAGATGAACCCAGGACTAGTTAGATTTGCAAGGTAAACTAGCAGTGAATTGGTGATTGATCCCAATGTAATCCTTGTTTAGAGGGGACATGATAGCTTTATGTGTGTGGTCTATACCGGATGCGGAAATGGCAATATTTAGCAGGGTATCAAGCAACACCATTGGCCATAATTGTTTGGAGAAAGGTGACGTATTTCTTTAATTGTTAAGAGAATTTTGAAATCCTATTTTCACTTATCGTGACGTTTCCGTTTGTGGCTTGCCATTAGCCAGTAGTAAGTGTGGGGATGGGGAGAGAACTATTCTAAGCCAGGTCACTGGTCACTTAATCACGTTTTGCAAGTGGGAAATGGGGACATGGTACACATAAGTATAATTATGAACACACACACATAAACATATATATATATATATATATATATATATATATATATATATATATATATATATATATATATATATATATGTATATATATACATATACATATATATATATATATATATATATATATATATATATATATATATATATATATATATATATATATATATATATATATATACAGCTCCTGATGACCGCCATCAGTAAATGGCGCATGTACTAGACGGTGGTCAGTGTTTACCATGTACACCAGCATGGTGAGATAGCGCTTGAGAGAGGTTAATTGTCGTCAAAACAATCATTCCATATTGATAAATAACAGGTAGAAGCAATTTAGAGGCGTATCTATCATAGCACACAATGCGCAGAAGCATGAAGATGCGAAAATTATATGTTTCCCATGGCTCGCTTTGTGGGCTTGGCTTTTGAGGTGTTACCGCCTAGTCGAGCGAAGACTTGTGATTCACCAGATGTAAGTTATACCATTATTAACTCCGGGATGACTGTAATTTTCCGCCTGCTATTTTGAGAAGGGTGACAACAGGGGTATCAGTTGGTACCAGGCAGCTTCAGACTCGCTAAGGACTATCTTTCCAACTACAGAATGCATCGGTCTATTTGAAGATTAATTTATACATCTGAGGGCGCATAACTCTAGATTATACAGAGTAAGTTGACATGATGCTGGCTGGAACACCCCTTTCCCAGCCTCCCCCTTACTCCCTTGCCTACTTCGTTATGGTTAGTCACATTCTCTATGTCTAAATCTCGCCCCACCATTTATCATGCACTGTTCGTCCACACAGACACTGCTCAAGTCCTTATCATAGCCAAAAGATATAAATCATCATTTTACCCTATTTTTCAATATAGAGTATTCTCGTGTATACAGCACAAGTGCCAACTCATTTGGTTAGAGTTCCCTTTACCTAGGAATATTTTGGTTGAAGTATCAATTTGATTCATGATGCAGGGACTACTACTACTACTACTACTACTACTACTACTACTACTACTACTACTGCTGCTGCTGCTGCTGATAACAATACTACTACTACTACTACTGCTGCTGCTGCTAATAACAATAATAATAATAATAATAATAATGATGATAATAATAATAATGATAATAATAATAACAGTAATAATAATGGAAATGATAATAAAAATAATAATATTGATGATGATAATAATGATATATCATTATTAGTAGTATTAGTATTATCATCATTATCATTATTATCATCATTATTATTATTATTATTGTTGTTGTTGTTATTATTATTATTACTGTTATTATTATTATCATTATTATTGTTATTATTATCATTATTATTATTTTTATTATTATTATTATCATTAATATCATTATTGTTGTTTTTATCACTATTATCATCATCATTATTATTATTATTATTATTATTATTGTTATTATTATTATCACTAGTAATATCAATAATAACAAAAATGAAATACTACTAATAATAATAGTGATATAATAATAATGATGATAATAATATTAATGATAATTAGTAAATAATAATAATAATAACAGATTTTGATTAGAGGGATTGGTAAGAATAATCTACTGCCTGATCTTAAAAAAATATAGATAAAATATTTCTTAACTAAATTCCCTCATTAAAATACTTTTAATGAAATTTCTCATATGTATTCTTTTCACATGGTAAGTTTGAAGTTTGTAGATTGAATAGTTTGTGTGGAATCTTCCATTACTTATAAACAAGTTCCTTAAGAAATTGTGACATCTCTTGCAACCAGGGAGTTTTCTGAAAACTCCCAGAATGCAATGCTGTTATGACATCATAAGACAGGTGTACGGGTGTGCATACCATCAGGATGCACCTATGGATTTATTATGGAATTATACATTATTTGGATGGAACCTAACCATAGCTTAAGTAAGTGTTGTAGGAATCCTAGTATTTTCATTGTGAAATGCAGCCCAGAAATATATATCTTTTAATTTTTCAAAATCCTGTGATTTTCAGTGACGGCCATTTTTTTTCACATTTCTTTGTACCCATAGAGCTTTCTAATCTGAATCTAAAAACATATTGCCTATTTACTATATTACATAGAAAATTTTTTTTTCTGGAAGATAGTATTGTAAACTTAATTTTAAGCCATGTTTCAGAAGCAAATTTTGTCTATTTTTTTTGTTAGGATTTTTTACTTTCAACAGCATATTTATTTTGGTTCATTTACACCATGACAAGTTGAAAAAGAGCCTCTAGGTTAGCCTCTAGTTGTTATCTAACTCCTCCCAAGCCTTTTGTTAGAAAAGTCTGAAACCATTATATCATATAAGTAGAGATATATGTTCAAGGGAACCTGGTATTTTGTTACTGAAATACAATTCAGAAGTATCTGTTTTCATGTCCGGAAAATCCTGATTACTCCAGTGTTATTCAGTGGCGGCCATTGTCTCAATATGCCATTGTCTCAATATGTTTCTAATTTGTATGTATTATGTAACTGTCTATTCATTACACTATCTACGATTGTTTCCTTGGAAGAAAACAATTATAACTTAATTTTAAGCTATCTTTCAGTTTTTAAAGGGTTATTTTTCATATAACAGATTACTTATCTTATCCCAAACCAGGGAGAATGGATTAGTATGTATGTGCCTGTCTGCCTGACCAAACTTCACAAGTGCAATTCTATACTTAGGGTTTCTTATTGTATGACTGGCTGGCCTGCTAATCTTTTCAATTGGCATTTATTCTGAATTGATGTTTGTCTGTTATTTTGAAGCCACAAAACGGTAGATGGTCAAAATCGCCGAATCCGAAATCGCCGTTCACAAAATCGCCGTTCGCAAAAAGGCCGACGCTTAAAAGGGCCCTATTTCTTGGAAATCAATTAGGCTTAGTGTCCGTGTATACGAGTGTGGAAAGTGATAAAAAAGTTTTGGATTGGTTTTAAGTGATGTCATTTATCATTAGACGGATTTTGAACTTAAAAAAGAAAATTCCAAGAAGAAAAGTCGGCGTAGCTATATCCACTCTAACTTTAGGATGTCTTGGCTTTGTGGCGTAATTACGTCTAGAATTAACATTCAGATTTAAACAAAAACATATATTGAAACACAGAATACTTAATAAGAATGTTTATGTCACTTGACATGTAGAGAATGTAACGTTCAATTACTAAATAGGGGAATATGAAGGTTTATTTCAGGAGGGCCCAATGAGTCATCGGCCGTTTTTGTGATAGGCCATTCAGGTAGTCGGCGATTTTCGGATCGGCGATTTTGACATACAATCCACAAAACAATGCTGTAAAGATTTAATGGCAAAGCAATCTACAGTTCATCCAACTTTGATTCCCCAAAGCTAGCTCAATATATCCAATATTTAGCCAGATATCTAATTAAGCAAGGGTCATCTCATTCACTTGATACTGGGTTTGGATTAAATGAGGGCTTAACATATGTTTATAGTGATCACATTATGCAGTAAATCAAGTAAATTAAGTATGCAATGAACCTAGATGTTTACAGTATGCAAGAGCATGCTAGACAGAGAAGTGAGTCTAGCCAGTGCATGCATGTATCTATTTAAGCTGCGGACCTGCTGTCAGTTGCTACTGAAATCTAGCCATTCTATACATGCAACTGTATTTTAGGTAGTCGCATATCCCTTCAATAAACGTCTCTGATAATAATAATAATGATAATAATAATAATAATAATAATGATAATAATAGTAATGGAAGATGCACCGCCAAGGAATATCTATTTCGATTATTGTCACCTTTTCTGCCATAACAAGCAAATTGTAATTGACCAAGACCACATGGTACCCGGTAAAACCATCACAAGACACTGGCAACCGTCTTACATGCCTGAAATCAGCATTGCAATCCGGGAACCCGAGTGCTACTGAGAGAAATAGCTGAGCCATTGCACAATGCACAGGACCACTCGGCCATGGGAGCAAACCCAACCTCCTCCTATAGTCCTTCATCATCAAATCTTAACAATACGTCTCAATTCAGAAATAATACTGCAGCTAGCATGCGTGTGTAACGTATACCATGATAAGAAACAATATGCGATACTTCATTTTGCTGTAAAGTCAAAGTTCATCGACGAGTTAAAAACATAGTAAGGTTAGGTGTCATCAATGAGGGAGGAATTATCACATTCATACTCACAGCGACCAAAATGCCGTCTAGTTTTGGTGAAATCATTTCAGGAAAGCATGGATGGGAAATATTTGATGGAGAAAAGATTGAAACTCTACCAACAAGTCTCCAAATTTAAGTGAAATCCTTTGAATTGCCAAGTTTAATCAAATGTAGCACAGAGAGAGAGAGAGAGAGAGAGAGAGAGAGAGAGAGAGAGAGAGAGAGAGAGAGAGATATTCTATAATGAATAACAATAACAAATAGCAATTTCATCATAAATATTTATAATTATAAAATTCCATATGTACAAGTATAAGTTGAAAAGCCCAATATATAAATGCAATGTGTGTTAACAAATGCCATACACAACTATTTGGATACATTGGAATTCTAGCTAGGGCTGCAAGGGATGGTCAATGTTTGAGATGAAATGCATGTCGCCATATCCTGTGACTCATAAATACATTCAAAAAGGGTAAAATGTAAATAGCGATTTCGTACTATGTTGAAAAACGTACAATCATAAATCGAATGACGGTGGAAACGTCTTAGTAAATGATTCCTGCAAGAACCATTTGCAGTTTGGTTAGCCTTACTTTTGTAAATAACAATACAACTTATATTATAGCTTGCACTTATTTCAAATCCACACAAAACCCAAAGATTTATTGTGAAAGAGCGAAAATACACGTATAATAATTTGCACTTGTTTCAAATTAGTACAAACTTATAAAAATATTTTCATTGCGTGTTGGTTGGTTTGAGCCAAAAGGAATCGATTCGGCTATGAATGCATTCTGTGAACATTTCCTATTTTACCTTGTATCATTACATATTTCCTAGAAGTACACGTTCAGTGCAGTCATTACATATTGGTACAACGTGATGAGACAAGTTAGAGTAGGGTATGGTGACGTTAAAATGGTAAAATAAACGTTACCCAAGCTTGCCTTCATAAGGCAGTCTCATATGCACTGTACATGCAATCTACTGATCGCGATACCGGGTTCACCTCAACAACAGTTTACAAAACAGTGCAAAGATAATTAATTTAAGTGGATTCTCATTATATATATATATATATATATATATATATATATATATATACATATATACATATATATATATATATATATATATATATATATATATATATATATATATATATATATATATATATATATATATATATATATATATATATATATATGCCTTCGTCTCGTGTCTACGTCTTTCATGCGAAGGCATGCACTGTTTCATATCATTCGCTTAGGAAGAAAAACTTACCCTCTTTCTCAATATGGGGTGAAACCTACACATTTATATGTCTGGAAATATCAAGATTATGAATTCAATCCTTATCAAGATGAATGAAGCTTTTGCCAAAAAGCTAATTTAGTATGAGGTTAAGTATCCAAGTCCCGCTGAGTCAATGCTGGGGATATCTGCGTGGATGAGCTTCTAGTAGTGATTTGTAAGTACCGAGTGTGTCAGAAGGCAGACATCTTATCACTCCGGTCATGTGTAGACCGAAATATCTGACTCTACATTTGCCTAGATGTTGATTTTCTATGTTAGTTTGGTTATTTGGACGTAAATCAAATATTTTCATAATCTTGTTGGCAATGTAGAGTCAGAATACCGGCCATTGTGAAATTTGCACACTACAACCAGCAAAAGTACTGCAGATGTTCCAAAACATCTGCAAGTGTCTGCCCTAAAATAAACTATCCAGATCCGTTCTGACCATTCTTATGTTCAAGCTCCATGCAATTCTACCGATACTAGTATTCATATTCTGTTCAGTCAGTTGCGAGTGAGATTGTGGTTGAAGCGAGTGAAAGGCCGCCATCTTTCTTGCCCAGTTCCACACTGTTGCGCACGACACTTTTGCTGCTGATTGTAGTGAGCAAATTTCACAATGGCCGGTGTTCTGACTCTACATTACCAACGAGATCCTGAAAATATTCAATAAACGTCCAAAATAACCAAATTAACCTACATAAATATCAGATTTCGAGGAACCCTATTTTATCATAAATACATGTACATCATATATTTTATAAGATAAGTGCTTTACAGACAAAAAAACACTACGTCAATATTATTTTCCCGGGCCCTTAAATTTCTATCACAAACAAAAATCATATCGTTTGTGATTTACTGACACAATACATGTTTATCTATGTGTATGTGATATGTTAAAAGAAAAAAAAGCAGTTTGTTTCGAATATAAAAAAAACAAAGTCATATCCTGGATTGACTATCTTAACGATGCTTGTTCAATTGACCAGTGGACATATACTGTAAATCACTTAAATATGGCGTGAACATTTAATAGCGCAATTACGATACTGCCCTGGATAGCGTGATCTAAGTATAGCGGTGAACAGGAACAGCAACAGCAAGTTCAATTCAGAATTTTATAAAGACGGGAATTTTACAATAGCGCATATGGGCTTATTGTTTCCGCTATACTTAAGTGATTTACAATGCATGCATCAAGATTTGTATATTAGAGTCCTTAATTTTTACCAATACATCATATGTATTTGGTTTGAATCCGGGTAACTCGAATGGTACTCTTAGATGGCGTTGCTATGAAGGAGGGGGAAAAGGTATAATCCTATACTGTTAGAATTAAAGGCACAGTAGGGTATTCGACAAGGTGACAGTAACATCCAAAAATTAAAGTCCATATACAAATACCACAGTTAGAAATCCCTTAAACTTTGCATAAGCTATCATTGTAACATCCCCTTTGAAAAGTCAATACAAAAAGGGGGGTCACCAGTTATGCCGTCCATATAGGTGGCGCCAAGGTGGCACTAAATTTGCAAATTTTACTCCTAAGATTTCAGATGGACGTTATGTTTTATGTGTTACTGTCACATTGTCTAATTCCCGACAATGCCTTTAACAAGATATATCTACATGACCGAATCGTGAGCTTTTCAAACCCTGCACTACCTTCCTGATCTCGTTTAGGACAGATCCCGGTGTATGGTCTTCCATTCGACAAGGTACTACAAAGTTAATGATACTGAAATAATGAGTGTGAAAACTGTAATATTTCGTGATACTGTGCAATAATGTATGTGGTATTTATATTCATAAGAACAGGAACTGTATTGAATGTAAATGCAGCACACACGCTATCTTTAAGTTGCTAAGATATGTTAAACTGCACACATACAGCAAATACTGCCAAATGAATTTCTGAATGTTGAAAAACGCTGCCAGTCGTATTGTCAAAGCAAAATGTTATTGCTAAAAACATCGCGCCAATATATTTTCAAGAAATCTTTTGATTGCTAAATCATGATTGAAACAATTGCATTGAAATGAATACGGCTAGTCAAACCTTTTAACAGAAACAACTAGTTTTGTAAGTATTGATGCAAAGAATCAACATCACCCCCCCTCAAAAGAAAAATGCAAATTCATACTCTACTATTCATATTCCTTTACAAATATACAAGTGGTTATTTTAACTTTTGCAAAAAATGTAATGTACTGCCTAGTTCCACTGAAGTACTACATCATTCACTAAAAATTCGACCCTAAGGTCAAAAAGCAAACTGCCTTGATTTAAAACCACTCCGAGCTGTGTTAATAAGTGTTGGATGAACCACGGGTGCTGCCAGATAAGCATCCTATCAAAATGTTGCTCCATAACCCCTCCAATGCTGAGGCTTACTTCGTCCAAAGCACAAGGACGCAAATACCTTTTAACCATCTAAACCCTGGCATGATGGTATTCATTGGAAAGCTCTCGCCGAGCACTCTCAGATGAGTACCCATTTGCCAGGGTTTCAGTCATTTTAAGGTTTTTGGCGTCATTTTGTATTGGTGAAATTAGCCACCAGCAGCATAAGGGTTAAATCCAGGCTATCAAGAGAGTATCTCATATGATTGATTGCCCAGGCACATAGTATAGTGTTTCTCTGTGCGCCGTCATCTGGCTAAGACGTAGATCCTCCACAGGAGCTGGGGAAATGTCACAACCTCTGAGCATTCCTTTGTCGAGATGTCCCCACAGTTGTGAATAAACGCATACAACAGTGTCATCCTCCAGTGCTCGTATCTTATTGGCTTGTGTGGTGCATTAATTAATACTGATCTTATCCCTATTAAAAAAAGGGCCCTAGAGGCGTCTCCTTAGCCCAAGACCGTCTGATTGTACGAAGTGCGTACTTGATGCGTCATTTTGAGTTTGAAAGTTTAATTGCAAAAATACACCTCTCATAAGGAAGTAGTTACATCAGTAGTTTTTGTTCAAAGTCTTCCCTTCCAGAAAACTAACAAAAATAGGATATCCACCATACCTAACAGTGTCCCCATTTACAGATGGCCTTTATACACTTTTATCTTACATACAATTTTTTGGGGCATATCCTATTTCTGTTGCACAGTTGCTTTTCTTAAAGTGCCGGTTCCTACAGTATGTTCTGTGAAGAGAAAACAATTTCATGGCCATGTACAAGCCAAGTCTTGCAATGGTTGTGCGGTCTTATGCCAGACTTCCCTTTTGTTTCTAATGTCATCACTAGCATGTCCCTTTGCATGCTCATTTGCATACTCATTTGCATACTTCCAACACGCATCATCTACCGTGCAGCCAACTCTGGCAGACTTATCTGTAGAGTTCAAAGGCACCAGAGTCTTTTCTCAAGGATTACATAGGCATTTGCATTGTTAAATGCAGTCTTGATGTTGTTTTCTTTTCGCAGTCACGTGGTTTCCTCATTTGCATGTAAACTCCTCGGTTCTCTCACTGCATTGGTTGCACGTGACATGGCAACACCAATGAAATTTGCAGTTGCACTGCCACGTCCGTGTGTACTGGTGAGTGTTGTAGCCCCGCCCACAGCACATGAGGTCACATCCGTCAGTCGACGTGGTGGCAGTTCTATTGCACTTACGTCCGCGCGTTCCCGGCGAACCAGTAGAAAAGTCGGTCTCGCAGTAATTGGGCGATTTCTGCAGAAAGACCAGGTCACTTCTCCTGGGCTTTTTATGGGCTCTTTTTGAGCGTCTAAGTGTAAGAAACATGGGCCTTCGTCGGCCAGTCATTGGAGACACATACCGTGCTCTATAGTATTTCTTCATGACAAAGTCGCCAACTTTTCGGAAAGGAGGTAACGTTGTCCAACACGTCTTCATTGTGCAGGAACCGGAAACCCCATGACACTTGCATTCCGTGCCCATGCTCTCCTTCACCGCCTGAAACATACAATGGCAAAGGAATTAGGATGAGTCCATAGAGTGAAAAAAGAAATCTCCTGTTCTCTTCGTTATTTCTAAATTCTCTGTAAAAACATGTTTTTTTCCGTTGGTTCATTCATTATCTGCATATTCTCATACAATGAGTAGCAAATACGGAAAATGTTTCATGATATATAAAAGCAGGTTCCTAATATACTGGCATATATGTGATAGAACAGATTACCATGAGAATATTATATAAATATGTGAATATGTCAAATGCCATATGTCCTTTGCAATTCTTCCTACGAAATAACTACATTTCATTCGCCAAACGAGACCAATACTCGTCAGGCATCATCTAACTAAATAACTGCTTTTTAACTTGCAAAAGGCTTAGTGGTACACTAATTTAGCACTTGATATAAATAATCTCTTTTGTTGCTCAAGTGACCGTATTAACGTATTAATTATTTATCCCTTAAATATTATCAATTCTCTCCTTAATTTGCAGTAAAACATCTTTGCTGTTGCTGGTACATCTGACACTACTGTTTTGTTGCACATTACGTTAAGTCAATGAATCAGTTTTCAGAACGCAGTTAACGTTTACAAGTAGTAATTTGATAAACTGACTGATAAACACGCTGGGCCTACTGGCACAGATTCTGCTCTTCAGAACACCTGGTTGTCAACAGGAATCTATTATGAAATTATAACTTTACTCCATGTACGATATTTGCTTAGGTTTACTGACCAAACCACTAACTCAATAGCCAGCTACCAATATTGACACATAACAAAAATGTGGACACTAAGCATGTTATGACACAAACATCCACTCAATAAGTCCGCAAGACATTTATTTTAAGATGTACAAAAATAAGTAACAAAAAAGCTTGCGTCACTTATGGAATCACATTAGGTATTAACGTTACAAATTTCTAGTAATATTGCATATTACTGAAATTTCAAATTAAACCTAACACCTGTTTAATGTAATGGATCGCACTACTGTCGTCTCTTATGATATTTTGAATTTCCTGCTGGAAAGGTGAAGAATTGACATTTCCAATTTTAAATTGTTCAGACTTTCTAACCAAAGATTGCATGGTTCAAGGAACTTTGTTGCTGTGCTCTTGTTATAGTAAATGTACTATAAATAAGAGGACCTTGTAAACATACTATTTGTGTCCTATTATATAATCAACAAATCAGCCAATTTGCCTTTGCATGCCTCTTAACGTGTGTGACGCTGATCAGAAGAGACGTTGCTTTAATCCCCTTCGTTACTTGAATGGGATATATCAAATTAATCACCCCGAGCGAGTGTGTGCTCTCGCTTCAATCTCCCTTTTGTAGCGGACACGACTCTCCCTCAAACCTCATCCGTATTGGGGGGAACCACCCATACCTACATCTCCCGAGCACGACGACACATATGTACTAGAAGATACTACATATGGTTCGCAGTAAATTGGTAGGCTTAACAGGTACTAGTCAATATATTTCAATCGCCACATAGGTCTGTGTCTGTTGTATTTTTCGAATGCAAGATGTTCGAACAGTATTTCTCAATGAAACTAACTTTTTTTGCCACTTTGTTTTGTCTTTTAGATAAGTTATTTGTCCATACAAAATAAAATACTTAATGTGTTTTTCTGTGCCAGGAAACACATACATAATACTTACATACTTACATATATATATATATATATATATATATATATATATATATATATATATATATATATATATATACTTACATACATACATACATACATACATGTATCTCTCTCTCTCTCTCTCTCTCTCTATATATATATATATATATATACATATATATATATACATATATATATATATATATATATATATATATATATATATATACATATATATATATATATATATATATATATATATATATATATAAATATATATATATATATATATATATATATATATATATATATATATATATATATATATATATATATATATATATATATATATATATATATATACAATGTATATATATACATATATGTACATGTATGTGTGTGTGCATATATGTATGTATATGTATATGTATGTATATGTACGGGTATGTATGTATGTATGTATGCATGTACAAATGTACATATGTTGTAGCTTGCACAGACTACTTTGTTGTTGCTGGTACACCTGACACTACTGGTTTGCTGATGATTGAGTCAAGTCAATGAATTAGTTTTCAAAGCACACTTAATGCTGACACTAAATACTCCCATCACTTATACGTAATGTATCTAAAAAAAGCAGTGGTCAAAAGAAGTAGCTGTGGCATATAGTTTTAAAAGGACGACACCTGATAAAGTGTGTAGTGACAACTGCCACTGTCACCTTCTCGATCATAGACACTTAAGTGAGATTCCCATTCAAACATGACACTTTACGCCACTGATTTTAAGTGTTTTGTTGAGTTATTCCCTGGAATGAATCATGACACTTGGTCCTTAGCGAATCCAATGTGGATATCAAGTTACTCTGACTATTGCTGCCAGTCTAGTTTGTCCATTAGACAGGGTGGATATTGATGGAGATCACCCAGATGGGGCCGTTCTGCTACCCGCCTGTCGTACCTTGTGCTCTGAACCCGGGGATGCCCTGAAAAAATACCCTTCAGTGCCAATGGATGGGTATAAAGTGTTTGACAAGCACAACCGTCACAGTGCGTTGTTCGCTTTGCCAGAAGGCGAGACACAAATTAGCTGGCAGAAATGCTATCCCAGGTGGTCCCTTCCCACACTCTAGACCATGCCGGGAAACAGATATATTTCCCTGGGACAGCGCAGTTAGCAGTAAAATTGATATCGTGATTCTCGAAAAGTCCAAGCCGTGAAGGACATACATTTTCCTGGGACAGCAAAGTTACACATGTAATATACATCCCAATTCTCGGAAATTCGAGACTAATCAATGGAAATTCAACATTTTTCTGGGACTGCAAAATCACACATAAAATGTATTTCGCCATTCTCATAAATTCGAGACCAATCAATGGTCCCATTGCATACACTAAACATGGAGGGAAATGCATACATTTTCGTGGGACTGGATAGTTATATATACGATCTCTATCGCCATCACTTTGCACATCTTAGGTCAAGCTTACATTTCCTTGGCGCAGGACAGTTACTAGTACATTTGATACACTCAAACTCGAAATTTGGAGATCAATCAACGGTTCCATTGAACATTTTATGCCATGCAGGGAAATGCATACATTTTCCTGGACGGGACAGTTACTAGTAAAATTTATATTGTCATTCTCGAAATTGGAGATCATTCAGTGGTTGCTGCCCACATCAGCAATCATTTATGGAAAGATATACATTTCCTCTCCATGTGGCGGGTAATTTACCAATAGAGTTGATACAGACGTCATTCCCGAAATTTCGACATCGATCAATGACCACTTTGCACAACCAAGGCCATGAAATGGGCAGGGACAGCAAAATACTAGACATGTGGGACCAATTATTGACGCCCATCGGAATGTATACTTATCACTGTTAATTACCACTATCTTTTTCTTAAACTTTGTTGATTGAAAAAAATGACAAATATATTAAGTATGCTACTTAAGAAAGTGACGGGAGTCGTAACCGAACACAGTTTTAAGTTCACCACTCGCAAACTCTACATATAAGTAATGAACCTAAAGTTTATTTGTTGGTTTCACGTACTTGTATGTATGTATGTATGTATGTATAGTATATATATATATATATATATATATATATATATATATATATATATATATATATATATATATATATATATATATATATATATATATATATATATATATATATATGTGTGTGTGTATATATGTATGTATGTATGTGTGTGTGTTTCTGTGTGTGCATCTGTAAGAGTCTGTCTGTGTTATGTGCACATAAAGTTTCCATATCTTCCTGAGTGAGCATATGTTTTCCTCGAGTAGAAATACCATATGTGGCCACCTACGTCACAGGCCCAACCATAGAGCCACCTGTTCGTGAAAGGTGTTAGTACT
This sequence comes from Maea johnstoni, assembly GCA_963942565.1. NCBI lineage: Eukaryota > Metazoa > Annelida > Polychaeta > Spionida > Magelonidae > Maea > Maea johnstoni. The sequence continues at coordinate 27,427,031 of OZ012687.1, forward strand.
GAGCTAAGTCTGCTGGTGTTAAAAAGCCCGCAGACTAAGATCCCCATGTAGCCTGTTTACCACAAAGTATCAGGTAAATGTGCCGACACAAATCCCCCCTTTTGTTGGGTATACGTGGTTGAAGGGGCGAGTTAGACGTTATCTCTAATGCTATTACCCTTATCTCCACTTTCCCAACTGCTCCTGATCGTGGGCGCACGCATCATAGGTAATTTTCTAAACTATCTTCAACATGTCGTGACCAGTCATACGTATTGAAGGTGAGTCGAGATAGAGTCATGCCAACCCCACTGGCACTGATGGGGTATTTATGAACTAGCTAGTAGTAGAGGGTTTCCCAGGATCCCACTAGCCACAGACTGTGGGCGGTATGTATTTCACTGACTGATGTGAGAGACAGTAGAGCCTAGTACTAGCAATGGATTATCAATAACCCCACTAGCCATTAGCCACTAGAAGTGGGTTATCCAGAGCCCCACTAGCCACTGGCGTTGGTTAATCCAGAGCCCTACTAGCAGTGGGTTATCCAGGATCCAACTAGCCACTAGGAGTAACAATGCCAGCCACTAGCAGTGGGTTATCAAATACCAACTGGCCACTAGAAGTGTTTCCACTGACTGATTCAAGTGGCTATAAGGGGCTGAGTCTATAACACTAGCAGTGGGCAATCCAGATCTCTACTTGCCACTACCAGTGGGTTATCCAGGATTCCACTAGCCACTGGCCTTGGTTATTCCAAACCCCCCTAGCCACTAGAAGTGGCCGATGTGTTTTCCATTGCCTGAAGCACTGGTAATGAGGAGCTGAGCCTACAACACTAGCAGTGGGTTATATAGGATCCTACTAGCCACTAGTAGTGGGTTATATAGGATCCCACTAGCCACCAGAAGTAGACCATATAGGATCCCACTAGCCACTACCAGTGGGTTATATAGGATCCTACTAGCCACTCGAAGTGGGTGGTGTGTTTTCCACTGCCTGATGCAGCGGCAGTGAAGAGTTGAGCCTACAGCACTAGCAGTGGATAATATAGGATCCCACTAGCAATGGTTTATAAAGGATCCCACTAGCCACTAGAAGTAGGTGATATAGGATCCCCATAGCCATTAGAAGTATGTTATGTAGGATCCCACTAGCCGCTAGATGTGGGTTGTATAGGATCCCACTAGCCACTAGAAGTGGGTGGCGTGTTTTCCACTGTCTGCAGTGGCTACGAAGAGTTGAGCCTACACTACTAGCAGTGGGTTATATACGATCCCACTAGCCACTAGCAGTGGGTTATATAGAATGCCACTAGCCACCAGAAGTAGACCATATAGGATCCCACTAGCCACTACCAGTGGGTTATATAGGATCCCACTAGCCACTAGAAGTGGGTGGTGTGTTTTCCACTGCCTGATGCAGCGGCAGTGAAGAGTTGAGCCTACAGCACTAGCAGTGGATTATATAGGATCCCACTAGCAATGGTTTATAAAGGATCCCACTAGCCACTAGAAGTAGGTGATATAGGATCCCCATAGCCATTAAAAGTATGTTATGTAGGATCCCACTAGCCGCTAGATGTGGGTTGTATAGGATCCCACTAGCCACTAGAAGTGGGTGGCGTGTTTTCCACTGCCTGCAGTGGCTACGAAGATTTGAGCCTACAATACTAGCAGTGGGTTATATAGGATCCCACTAGCCACCAGAAGTAGATCATATAGGATCCCACTAGCCACTCGAAGTGGGTGGCGTGTTTTCCACTGCCTGACGCAGTGGCAATGAGGAGCTGAGCCTACAACACTAGCAGTGGGTTATATGGGATCCCACTAGCCACTCGAAGTGGGTGGCGTGTTTTCCACTGCCTGATGCAGTGGCAATGAGGAGCTGAGCCTACAACACTAGCAGTGGGTTATATGGGATCCCACTAGCAACTCGAAGTGGGTGGCGTGTTTCCCACTGCCTGATGCAGTGGCAATGAGGAGCTGAGCCTACAACACTAGCAGTGGGTTATATAGGATCCCACTAGCCACTAGCAGTGGGTTATATAGGATCCCACTAGCCACCAGAAGTAGATCATATAGGATCCCACTAGCAACTCGAAGTGGGTGGCGTGTTTCCCACTGCCTGATGCAGTGGCAATGAGGAGCTGAGCCTACAACACTAGCAGTGGGTTATATAGGATCCCACTAGCCACTAGCAGTGGGTTATATAGGATCCCACTAGCCACCAGAAGTAGATCATATAGGATCCCACTAGCCACTCGAAGTGGGTGGTGTGTTTTCCACTGCCTGACGCAGTGGCAATGAGGAGCTGAGCCGTAGCATCCGGGCGGCCTGTCTTTGAAGTGAGTCAGGCTCTCTCACAAAACGTGGCGTGCATCTCAATAGAACCGTTTTCTTGCTCTTTCCGCTTCCCTTCAGCCAGACACACAATTAGGTACACTCATGATATCTCGACTAGAATGTTCTAGCTGAAGCCAATACCGTTTTTTATTTAAATTGTGAACATGATCCTGCGAACGGAAATCATAGTGTTAACAAGCCACTGATTGATAAGGGAATACATTTATATTTCACACCATTTGAAATGATTAATTTGTTTTTACACACAGTTTTTACACACACACACACACACACACATATAAATATATATATATATATATATATATATATATATATATATATATATATATATATATATATATATATATATATATATATATATTATGTGTATACACACACACACACATATATATATATATATATATATATATATATATATATATATATATATATATATATATATATATATATATATATATATATATATATATATATATATATATATATATACCCAGTGGCTGGGTAGTGGTTAGAAGCAGCTATCATTCTGCTGCAATACCGTAGACCGCTCGGCTAGCAGGGTAGACCTGTCCCGCTCCTCGCGTACGTAGTGATCTTTACCGTGTTGTAGCCGAGTGTAATGGGTGACTGAGTACCGCATCATTACCTGCATAACCAGCCCGTCTTTGAACACCTGTCTTAATTTACTGCTGGGTCATTAATCTACCTAGACATAGGCCCTCATTAGACCGTCATCTCTGCACATGCCACCTCCGCAAAATCTCCAACACAGATTTCTCAAACAACCCCAAGCACTAACTGATCGTTTCTGCTCTTAACCCCTTCCTTGTCGAAATAAAATTGTCCATGGCACAAAACTGCAAAATATTCTTAAAATTTCTTAACTCTCTCATGTTGGTATTTGTCTGAAAACTCTCGCTGGGTTTTGTCAGATGAATACCAATATGCCAGGGTTTCAGTCATTTTAACGCGTTTTGAATACTGTTATTTTGAACAAATTAACATCCACCAGTTGCTGAAGGGTATAGCACTATCAGAGTATACAGATGGGGTAGCTAAAGCATGGTAGGCACTCTTTGCCTCTCAATACGTGCGGCTCAATGCTGCAGAAGTACCAAATTTCAGTCTCGTTTTTGGTACAGCATATCTGTTTGCTGCAACACTGCTGCCGATGGAGTTCATCAAGATTTGCACTATATGGAGTTTGCAATATCTCCAAGATTTGCAATATCTGCAATAGGCGCTTTTATGAACCCAGACTGTCACTTTAAACCTTAACATTATATGGGCTCAGGAGCCAGTGATATTAAGTACATCGTAGTAATATGATGGGCTCCAGATAATGTTCTTGATTAAAAAAATACAAAGTATGGGTATGATATGCCTGCACACTGAACAAAATAAACAACAACAACAACAACACCAACAACAACAGCAGCAGCTATGACACCAACACCAGCAGCAGAAGCAAAATTAACATATCACACAACAACAACAACAACAACAACAACAACAACAACAATGACGCCAACGAGAGCAACAGCAACAAAGACATTTTAAAAAAACCCAAAGATAATGACATGTCGACAGACGAGAGTAGGAGCAACAAAAAGCAACATCTTCAACAACAGCAATAACAACAACAACAACAACAACAACAACAACAACAAAAGAAAAGGAAAATATCCTATACCTTTCTCCCAGCGCGGTTATTATGAAGATTCATCAGCGATCGTTCGTCCTGTTCGATTTCTCTAGCGTCCACAAATAATCGTGAGAATTCTAATGCGTACTTAATGTCCGCACTGCACCCTCCCCACTTCCAGCCCTTGGGGGAGTAGGTGCCCTTTATTTTGGTTTTATCACAGCCACAATTGGTGAGGTTACCCTGACTGCAGGCCTGGGTTATGGAGTAAGTCACGCCAGCCGAGCTGATGGCATATTTGTAACTGGCCTCTCTGCTACCTGTAAGAAGAAAAAAAATATTCTTCAAAAATATTGTACAGTATATTCATCCATAGTTATGTGTTTAATAGATTTTTATGCTACAGAACACCCTGAAATAAACATCAAATGCGCATGCGCGCGCGCACACACACACAAACACGGGCACTCTTTGCTTCTCAAAACACACACACATATACATATATATATTATATATGTGTATATACTAGTATATATATATATACTAGTATATATATATATATATATATATATATATATATATATATATATATATATATATATATATATATATATATATATATATATATATATATATATATAAATATATATATATATATATATATATATATATATATATATATATATATATATATATATATATTTATATTTATATATATATATATATATATATATATATATATATATATATATATATATATATATATATATATATATATATATATATATATATGTGTGTATATATATATATATATATATATGTGTGTGTGTGTGTGTGTGTCAAAATATGTATAATATATTTCACTTCTTAGTACATCTTTTTCATGAGTATTTGTGTATCCTTTTACGAAGAAAAGTTATCATCACATAGTGATTTATTTTTCAAGGAAAACTTAAAACCAGCCAGCCGTAAAGATTCATGTCTTAGCAATTATGGAAAGAGAATCACACAAAAGAATACAGATAAACATGTATTTCTTTTTTAAAATTCGACTAAGGGATGATACATGTGGGAATGTTGCTACTAATGACCGCAGTTTTCTGGACAAGTTTCCTCTTTCTGACCATTGATTTCCTGAGATGTTGGAAGGGGGGGGGGCTTTATTAAATCCCTGACTGGATCCAAATCCCTGGTATATGGGGTGTTACGAGTGGGGTATTGCACCTTAATAACTCCGGTTGTTCTGTGTATGGGCTTTTGCAAGTTGGGGTTGTACCCCTTACGGACCCCATTCCTTCTGGGTATGGGGTGTTATGGGTGTGGTGTTGCCCCTTACTGACCCCAGTTCTCCTGGGTATGGGATGTTACGAGTGGGGGTGTTGCCCCTCACTCACCCAAGTTCTCCTGGGCATGGGGTGTTATGGTCTATTACCCCTTACTGAGCCAACTTCTACATATGGGGTACTATGAGTTGGGTGCTGCCCCTCACTGACCCCCGTCCTCCAGCTTTTGGGGTGTTGCTAGTGGGGGTTGTACCCATTACGAACCCTAGTTCTCTTAGGTATGGGGTGTTACAAGTTAGGGTATTTAGGGTATAAGGGCTGCTCTATGTGCTCGTGAAGTTGTAACAATACAGCGAAAGGGCTATAAATCTAGCGAGCAGTGACCCTTGGAAATGTACAAGGTGAAGACGCGTCTAGAAGTCCATTACTTTTGTCTGGTACAAATATGTTTACTGGCTTGCTCACGTTGCTGGTAACCCATTAACGTCTGGAGCGCACATACTTTTGGGCATAATTCATAAAATAGAGAAATAATTGAAAAATAGTTGAAGGGGGTTTGTTAAACCCTTTTGGATCAACACCTCTCGATCAAATAGTTGTCAAAATATTGCTTCGTTATCAAAATATTTCAAAATGTATGTAAATGTATATGTACGATGTGAATGGCATAAGTTAACCAATTTCTTTACAATGTATGCCCCTTCTAACCCACTGAGCTTGA
>OZ012687.1:27442697-27445197 GCA_963942565.1 Maea johnstoni
AGGTTGATTGAGCCTTTTGTTACGCATCAAACTATTGATGTCCTAGCTAAAAAATATAACTTTTCTTTAGTTTTGCTTGAAACCAATAAGTTCAATCTACCTCTTTATTACGCTTCAAACTGTTGTTTTTCTTGCTAAGAATTGTAACTTTTAGTTTTCTTTAGTTTTGCTTTAAAACCATTAAGGTAGATTTACCTATCTGTTAAAACTAACCCCCGCATACAGAACGAACGCTCTACACAGAAACCCTGCATAGGACCCTGAGATGGGTTATTGAGTAGTGAAGATATGCTTAAAACCAATGATCATGAGATAGATTTACCTACTGTTAAAACTAACCCCCTCATACAAAACAACCCTTATACAAAACCCTGTATGGGACTCTGTAGGGTTATTGAATAGTGAAGATTTGCTTAAAACCAATGCGATAAATTTCTCTAAAACTAAACACCTCATACAGAAACGACCATCTTAACAGAAACCGTGTACAGGACCCTGAGATGGGTTATTGAATAGTGAAGCTATGATCAAAACCAATGCGATAAATTTACCTAAAACTATCGCCGCGTACAGAAACGACCATCTTAACAGAAACCCTATATAGTACCCTGAGATGGGTTATTGACTCGTGGAGAGTTGTCGAGTGTCACCGGAGCACTCTCCTCCCGTAACCCATCTTTTATCTCAAGGAGCATCTTTAAGACGTGTCTACCCGTATTAGCGCTCACATAGCACCATAGGTGTTGTCACTGAAATAGTTACGAGTACTCTCAGCAACTCACTGCAACAACACCTTTCCCACCTGTGAGCGAAGGCGAGAGACTAGAGGGATAAAAGGGATGACACCATTTTAACAGGTACTGAAAACTTCAATGGACACCGTCCCAATCTCATGCGAGCATCCCTCCACGGCGAATACACACATCCCATACACCTGTAAATATTATCTAAACAGGGCCCTAATCCCGCCTTCAAAGGAATACTTACAAAAAGTTGGCTTGAATGCTGCTCGAAAGATAAAGTAAGTCCAATAAGAAAAGCGAGGAGAGAACTAATTCCCATTTTGCGGCGACATATCAACTAGTAGTGTGATGGTAATGATCTATCTATGGTAGTTCCCGAGTCTTGTCTGTCTGTGTGTGTCTGTGTGTGTAAAATCCAATAGGTTTGTTCGTGTGCTATTCAGTCAGTCAGTCAGCCAGCGCTTGCCGCTGCCAATGGACGCTAGAACTCTGCTCTATACCCGAAAAGCGGCCCAGTTGACTGGGGGGAACCTTGGTACAGGTAACTGAGTGATTGTCCGGCCGGCCCGTCCGTCTTCGATCACACGGGCAGCGCGCGGAACAAGTCTCCATGTAAAAACACAACACGCGAAGCTCATTGGTCGGCGAGAGCGATGATGAATTAACCCGATTATCTGCCTAAATCTGATTGGCGGTCACCCCTAGCCCCTTGGCTAGACACGCCCCTTGGATTATGACTAAACAAAACGTTGAATAAGAAGGGGTTTTTAATGGTGTGCTGCGAAGTTAGTCAATTATTCACTCTATAGGGAGGGAGGGAGGTAGTGAGGAAGGGTTGTAGGGTATCGGTATTCTTGGGCTGCCCGATGGGGTAGTCAACAAAGGCACATCTGGAAGAAGGCATACAGGATAACCCTCCAAGCAACCCTAAATAGGAAAGTTCAAAGAACGCACCCTCATAGGATGATAAAAATCGATTTCAATCATTTACTCTTCAAATGACAGGTCATATGTAGGGTGACAACTCCTCGACAAGTTTCATTCTTTAAATATCAACTCATTCAATTTATTGACAAATCCATGTCATTTTTTATTGTATTGCATTGCACTGTATGTGTATTGACTGTATAAAATATACAAATCATACTAATACAACAATAAAGTATTGGTACGTATAAAATTGAACATCATATCAAAAAGAGAACAATAAATTGTATAAACTTGAATATGCATTGTTTTGTTACCGGAAATATACTGTCTGTAATTTTAAATTCCACTTCAAATACTAGCTCATATTAAATGGACAACCTCTGTCATTTGCACTTTTTAAATCTATACTCGTATAAAATTGATAAATCCTTGTCAATATTTCACTTCTCTTCAAATGTCAGCTGGTTTGAGGATGACAAATCCGCCAGAAGGGTTTCTAATCAAATACCTGCCCATGAGTGACGTGATTGTAATAGTAGAGGATCCAATTGCTGGTTAGTTATGCACTACAATTTATCGCTGTCTACTTTACAAACGTTGACGGATAGACTACGTGTTCGAATGATCTTCATACGAATATTTGCACTTGAATTGGAAACTATGAACTCCCTGCAAACTACATACTATCCCTTTGTGTACCCTTTTTTAATTGTCTTGTATCCTGATGATGATGATGATGATGATGATATAGCTTGTTCCTCACTCTGCAGATTGCTGTATGTTTATATTTTATTTGAATGAGATGTATATATATATATGTATATATA
>OZ012687.1:27447697-27465197 GCA_963942565.1 Maea johnstoni
CTCACAAGCCCCTAGTAGGATTTGAACCGAGACTGTTGTAAATGAGAGCAATGAGTCACTGGCAACGCAGTTAAGACGTGCTACTTGGATGCCCTTTGTCATGGATGGAGATAATGTTATGAGGAATTGGTAGATTGAGACTCACATGGATGCATGACAACCACGGATAGCAAAGATCCGATACAAGAGAACGTTTAAGACCACTTTCCTGAAGACAGCCGGTGTGATTGCACAGCCAATTGGAAGCAGACAACCAAGACAAGAAATGTGTGAGCTACACGAATATAGTTCACGTCATGCTGCTTGCAAATTTATCTAGAACATGTCGACCTTTTGGGCCTTTCAGAACTCGTCCTAAGTTTTCCGTAGTAAGGAATCATAACACAAACGTACTACCATTTAGAAAAATATCTCCGGCGAAATATTAGGCCGTTCGATTAGTAGACGCCCAGCCACATATTACGTGGTCAGTAGGTGTTCAGTCATGCATTTAGTCATTTGGTGAGAAGTTGTCCGGTAACATAGTTCGTCATTCGGTTAGTAGTTGTCCAGTCACATATTACGTCATTCGGCAAGTAGTTATCAACCCAAATAGTAAGGCATTCGGTCAGTAGTTGTTCAGTCACAAATTACGTCATTCGGCAAGTAGTTATCAACCCAAATAGTAAGGCATTCGGTTAGTAGTTGTTCAATCAAATATTAGGTCACTTGATGAGTGGTTGTCTGGTTACACAGCAGTTATTCATTTAATAGTTGTACAGTCTAATATCACATAATTCGGTAAGTAGTTGTGAGTACACGTATTACGTCATTCAAAGAGTAGTTATTCCACCCAAAGGTACGGCATATGGTTAGTAGTTGTTCAATCAAATATTACGTCATTCATTCAGCAATATTGTTCTGTCACTTGTTACGTCATTCTGTTGATATTGTCCAGTCATATATTACGTCATTCGGCTTTTAGTTGTTACGTCATTTAGTAAGTGGTATCCAGCGATATATTACGTCATCCAGTTTGCAGCTATCATATCATTACCATGCCGTCACATACTATGCCAGTCAGTTAATAGTTGTCCAGTCAGACAAAACGTCATTATGACGGTAGTTACCCAGTAGCAAATTACCTCTTTCGGTTAGTAGTTGCCCAGTTGCGAATTACGTCATCCGATTTGTAGTTGTCCGGTGACATATAACATATGTATGTGCACTTGTTGACACTGTCCCCGTCCCCTGAGGCATTATTTAGCATGTTAATCCACACTAGTCCCGTTTTGTCCGACTGTTGTTTACCCTTATAACATGGATGCAATTGACTGAGGCTCTATGTTGGCTAAGCAGTATGCTCTCCAGACGTAAATGTGTTAATATTTCTTTGTCCCTCTGGTCGCAGCAACTCTCTTACAATCCTTTAACCCTTATGCTGCTGGTGGCTAAGTCTTGGCCAATACCAAATGATGCAAAAAAAACTTGAAAGATTACCGAAACTCTAGCACACAGGTACTCATCTGAGAGTACTCTGCGAGAACCATCCAATGAATACAATCACAGCAGGGTTTAGCTGGTTGTCATAACTATTTGTATCCTTGTGCTTTGGACGAAAGTAGCTTAAGCATTAGAAGGGTTAATATCTTTCAGTAACACGTAGAAGTATTACTTATATTGTCAGTCTTATATCATTAAAATTGATGACATCTATGAAGATTCTGTTGGGAAACCACATTGCCTGGCGGGTGCGTGTGTCACTATGGGTATACGTGAGAGGGCTTCACTTGACATTTTTCTAATAATTATGTAACCGGTCCAAGGTAAAATCTTCGTCTGCAACTTTGACAGGTAGAGGAAGCGATTGGTACTCACAGGCAGACGAACATTGATCTCCAAGCCGACATGACGCCGCACGTGCGAGGTCAAATCCTGAGATAGTGTTTGCAGACGAGATGCTGCTACCAGTAGCGGGTATGGTACAGAAGCAGGTAGGGGTGTTGGTCGGAAGTCGTCTGCTTGGATGCGGGTGGCGAGAGTGGTACCAAGGCGAGCACACCCTGTTTCTCATCTAGAGCCATCGGTATTGTTACTGTGCTCGTAAAGGTAATGCCGGTGATCGTCTGCCCTAACAAATGCGCATTAAGGGTGGCGCGAATAAGAGCGGTAAGTCTTCAGGGGTGCTTTAGAGGCCACAATGACTTTAAAGGGATTGTGCTTTTTGCTGCGACACGACATCTGCAAACACAATGAGAGCTCTGAGCTAACGCGATGCTTGGCGGTCACATTTATGTTCCGGAGGACAAGGAGATTTCATTAAAACGAGCTGGCGACAACAGCTCTCATGACACGAACCATCCTTCCCCAACACAAACACACGCTGAAAACCAAGGACTCATCATCATGATGGCCAACTCACGGCCGCCGACCGCGTGACCTCTAGCATGTAGCAGACGAACTTTGATTAAAAGTAGCAGACGAACTTTGATGAATTGAACCCATTCTTGAAGGATCCTCCAGCAAAACCACAGGCCACAGAAGATTTGCCGATATAAATCTGTTGAATTGAATTATTCTTAACCCATTCTTTCCTCAAGATTTCCTCAAAAATAATCGTCTGGATCTATGATACTTTTGAATATAACTTGGAAATAAAGAATGGTTTTATGAAGTATCTAAGTGAGACTTGTTGCAAATGTTCTATAGTTAACAATCCTCCTTCAATTCTTCTCTATAAGCTTTCGCATAAACGATTTCGCCTAAGCTGTCAAGCCTTTACGAGTTTTAATGGGACATAGGTTAAAACGACAGGCCGATGCAATTACTGATGATACATTGAACTACACCTATGAAACCATTGCTCTTAAATGGCAAGCTTGTCGATAAACGTTTTTCAAAGAAACTTTTCGAAGACAACAAAAGAGAAAAGAACCATTCTGCTGGTAGGACATAAACTAACACCAGAATTTGGAATTTGAAATTTCGTTTTTCGTCACTTTTTTCTGTAATGTTTTCCAGCTACAAGCCTACAACTCAATTTGGAGAAATGTCGAAATATGTTTAAGAAAGAATGTGGAGGCAACAATAAAAATTTCAGAAAAAGATTTTTTTTTTCGGTATTCAGGAAAAAGATTCAGACTCACATATAATACATATGATTATCATAAATACGAAGATAGTTTTATACATGAAACGATCTTGCGGATCTGAATTACGTATAAACGATATCTTAAAATTTGCATATAACGAAATGTTGAATGAAGAATATGATTCAGAAACTACTTTACAGGCAGAACGTTTTGAAGCGAGATGGGGAAAATCTAGGAAAATGTATGGCAAGCCTACGAACAAAACTTCAATGATTTCAAAGTCGGTCAAAATTAGGAAAGGTGAACCCTTTCGACAAAATTACAATCTAGTCTTCAATTGGCATAGAATGTATTACTTTTCTGTTGTGTCATTTGTATATCTTTGAAGTATCGCACTGTTTTATGATTATGTACATATGTCTTGTCAATACATGTTGTCTCGTGAAATAAAAAAATAAGTAAAAATCGATTTACACATCTGTGTATTTTCAAAGTTAAAATAAGCTCAATAGGAAATGGCATGATAAAAGGTATTGAGATGGTATGTGACCCGCTAGATGACTCTCTCAAATTACACGTGTTGGAATTCTTGAATAGTCACTATAATATATATGAATTTCCTTGAACATGAATTTCCTGGAATTTTTGGAAAAACCTGTATTTTCGGACGCTTACCCAGTGAATAATTTGGTTAATATTTTATTAAATCTTGATACAAAGGGCGTATCAAATCTACAAAAAATTAAATGAATCAAATGAAAACATCCCCTTTGAAATTTGCGACAGGTGGGAACAGAAAGCTTGTCTATCATTAGACTCTCACGATGTCTCCGGGTCTTTCTCACTACATAATAGATTATTTTATGATGCATATCTTAGATACATCCAATTTAGAACAATACAATCGTAATAAGCCCTTTGGAACTGGTGAAGGACATTGTAGTATCAAGCGAAAACCATCGCATAACCCAGAGTCGCCGGCAACTTTGGCACTAACCTGGGCTTCTGGTGGAAAGTAAGGTGTGACAACATTTATCACCCCATCTTAGTGGTTTTAAGTAACAAAGAAGTATGTGAATGTCAAATCGAATAAATTCTCATAAATCACTAGCAATGTTTTCCCATTTCCTAAAAAAATTATTTTATTTGCTAGATAAGATCAATACTCTTCAGATTTCATTTGGCTAAATAAAAGGCTTTTTAACTTGAAAAAGGCTTAGTGGTCCACCAGTCTTACGCATGATATTAATACTGCTAAATGCTGCTAAAATGACCGTGCATGTATTGACAAGTCATCTATCCCGAATATATATATAATATAATATATATATATATATATATATATATATATATATATATATATATATATATATATATATATATATATATATATATATATATATATAATATATATTATATATATATATATTATATATATATATATATATATATATATATATAATATATATATAATATTATATTATATATATATATATATATATATATATATATTAATATATTATATATATATATATATATATATATATATATATATATATATATATATATATATATATATATATTTATACATATATATATTATATATATATATATATATATATATATATATAAACATGTATATATATAAATTTATATATATATATATATTTATCAATTTCGGTTATTTTTACATGTTGATGTAATGCATCTCTCAGCCACAGTTCTATACTTCTCCATAAATTGCCTTCGCATTCTAGAAAGGGACGAATAAGAGTTTCACTTCCACAGTACAAACACCTTGGGTTATCTACTAATTTCATTTTATGTAAAACTATATTAGTCATAACCCTGATTACTCTTAATGTGAATTAATCTTGAGAAAGTATATGGTATTGTTCTCCTGCAAGTTATACATGAATTTGTAACTGTTGCAAAGGCAATATCCAAATTAAACTTCACGTTCCAATTATTGTCAATACTACTTAGTAACCCATCGTTGGATTTACATAATAGATATTCAAAGGAAATATCTAAGATACAGCAAATGGCAAACAAAGAAAAAAAATTATAATATAACTGTGAAACTGTGCGAACCGTATTTACAACCAGTATCCTAATCCATTAACTTTGCCAGGTACAGAATCCATTTATAAACTAATGCACGAGCAACTGTTAACTACCTTATCCATTTTCTTGGTAAGAATGTGCAATATAGTTGTATCGTCACTTGCTCTGCCATATCGCGGCTACGTTATGACTAGCCATTTGTAAGAGATTGAGGAAAATGGAGTACCGGGGAAACCACCGACTAACCTCAAGGCACTGGCAACTTTCTCACATGCCACGGCTGGGATTCAAATCCAGACATTGATGAGAGAGATAGAGAAAGCAGTCAATGGAATCGCACTCCAATATGAGCAAATAACTTGTAATACAAGACACCGCAAGAAATATTGAAGATCCAAACAGTCAAAGTTAAGAGGATATGTCCCTTTTCAATATCATACCACATAGGAGTATTTATGGACACACTTGCTTATCTGAGTCGACCCTGGTGGGGAGTGGAGGATGTAGAATCTGTGACTTACCTTTGAATATGTCCTGCAGTACATGTACGGTATAGTGGTCTGTCCTACTATACCTTACCATGAATTAGCCTCCTTAAAGACGAAACGTTTTAAAAAGATTCCGTGTTGTTTTTTCCCTTTTTACAAAATCTTTCTATAAATAGAAAAGGGTAAAAGAGGACTCCCTACACGTGTCTCTTAAAGGATAGAAACCCCCAAACAATGTCATATACCTTAATGGAAGAGCCCGTATTAAGCGTTAAAACGAATCCTCATTTACGAATGTAACCATTGACGAATTGGAGATATTTAGATTTGAACCTGTTACATCCAAAAGTCAGATGCACCGTATTCACGTAGTTATATATTATTCATCGTTTTTGCAGAATACGCTTACATTACTACTATCCAAATTTATTAATTCTTTTCATTCCCGTTTTGCCAAAAAAAATGTCGTTATTAGTAGTTGGTGGCATTCTGCTACTGAAAATGTAGACAGAGATGTTTTTAAACAGCAAGACCAATTATCCTTCAATAAATCTTAGCTTGCAAGTTTTTGATTGTTAGCACTTTTTCTGTCATATTTAAGCTAACTCATGACCATCCACGTGTTAGGTGGTTGAGGAAACCGGGAGTACCTGGTGAAAACCACCACCTAAGCTCAAGCTACCAGCAACCTTTCCACATACCCCGGTCAGGACGAACGGTAGTGGTGAGAGACAGCGAGTATATATGAAGCCTACTCTAGAGAGCACAGTTACGTGTTTTTTTTTAATAATTGCTCTATTAAGTCAATATTTCACTTGCAATAAACCAAACGCCATTTCCAATTCTTTATCGTTGATATTGGATAAATTAGGCAATGCAAGTTGCTAATTAATCAGTATAGATATAGAGGTTCCATCACTAGAGTGGGTGGAAAGAGAATGTGTCTTGCAAGCCTCGTCCCAAGACACTAACTCACTCACAAGTGTACGATACCCTCCCTTCCCACCCACGAGTGATGGAACCTGTTTCTCCCATGATACAAAAGAAAAATTACACGTTTTACCGTGAAGTTAGCTAGCTGAACTAAGTCAGCCAGGGGCCGCCTGTGCACTAGTTCAAAAATGGTAATGCATGCGTGTTCTGCCTTCTTCCATACCCTAGTGGCGTTTGTACAGTACAGGAATGATGACCTTTTAATGCTTAAAGGCTCCTGTATAATGTGGCGTCAGGGCCTATGGTACTTTTGAAAATAACTTTGGGATCGAGAATTATTTTACAAAACATTTGAAGGAGATTTGTTGCCAAGGGTCTGATCAACATTTCCTCTATCAAGTATTTGCCTAACTACTCTTTCTTCTGTAAGAATTCACTAAAGATGTCACGCTGCTTTTGGGTGCTGCGAGAATTCATGAGTAAGTATACATTTTTTGAATCACAGGCCTTACATAGAATCAGCGTAGTGTCATCTTATATGTCAATTACTCTTTTGAACGATTTGTTTTTTTTTATATAATTTACGTTGCTTTCAAACGCCTGGGTCATATGGCGCTGGGGAAAAATCCTAAACCGGGAAGATTTCCTTCTCTTTACGATTTCAGTTTCAAGAGAACCATGGACAGCTCTTCACAGACCCGCACATTCGTATAGCGACCATACGTTTGGAAATCATGCGCCCTAAACACGAAGCCACGGGGATCACTCTTTGGATGGTGTATGGCCTTCGAATCTTGCTGGTTTACACATTAGACTTATGAACCATATCTCAAGCAAAGGTATGACACTCACGTAAAGTCCTTATGTCAAATAAAAGTCTTAGTACAGATATACAACTTAAATCTGCCAAATTCTGCAGATTTCTTTACTTTCTTATATATTTTAAACGAAGTACATTTAATCAAAAGAGATGACAGGCAAAATGTAATTGTTGTTTGTTTTGGATCCGTAATCACATTCAATGTCCCACGGGGTGAACTTCTTAGGGAGGACCTCTGACAGCTCCCTTCCCTCCCAGTCTACTCGTGACCACGGGCCTCTGACTCCCTAATCCCACACACTATATGTAATGCATCCTACATTGGTCAGTATCGAGCGAAGGGTATCAAGTCATTGTTACGTTTGAATTTTATGACTATTTCTTTTGAATTTTTTTGTCGAAAACGAGAAAATGAAAAATATCTTTCAACTTCTAGATTTCATAACTTTGGAACAAAGTCAAAATTAAAAGAACTATGAGACTCTTCTGAAATAGTATTAGCTATATATATATTTATATATATATATATATATATATATATATATATGTATATATATATATATATATATCTATATATATATATATTATATATATATATATATATATATATATGTATTTATATTCCGAATTTCAAACAAACCCATTGACACTTGATAACTAAAATGCTTGTTTAAAGCAATCATGTTTTGGTGAAATGCAATATGTAGAAACGAGCCGAAAACCTTTCCCGTCTGTGTCATATGGGAGAACCTAAGAACATGCTAACGATCTCAAAATAACCTTATATTCACAAACTAACCCTATAAGCCATGTTAACCCTTCCAATACTAAGGCTACGTTCGTCCAAAGCACAAGACTGCAAAGATTTTTGATAACCACCTAAACCCTGTCATGAGTGTATTCATTGGATAGCCCTCGCGGAGTACTTTCAGAGGAGTACCCATGTGCCAGGGTTTCGTTATTTTTCAGCTTTTTGCATCATTTTGTAATGCCAAATTAGCTAGCAGCAGCATATGGGTTAAATATATCCATTCTTCATGAATACAACAGTGATATTCTGTAGTTTCTACCCTGATATGTTTGATATGTGTTATCATATACATGTAATAGGTAGATGTACAGGTAAATACAGGTGGCCGGATATATCGAAGCGCTCTCTTTGATGTGGTCAGTGATGTGCAATGAGAGACCACAAATGTAAGTAGATAATGGCTGTCCACACTGCACCAAGGCACAAAGAGTTAATTAGCGTCAACGATTAAGATAAGGTAGACGTAGAGGGAAAATCGGAAGTGTGTTCAAGAAACCCGGAGAAAAAAATAGATGTCAATCCAAGAATTACCATTTTGTCTTGCATCGTCCGGATCCATATCTAAGTGATTGCACGTAACCTGGCTAAAACATATTTCGGCTGTCCCAAAAGGGACGAAAAGCTGTGTGTGTGTGTGTGTGTGTGTGTGTGAATGTGTGTATATATATATATATATATATATATATATATATATATATATATATATATATATATATATATATATATATATATATATATATATATATATATATATATATATATATATATATATATATATATATATATATATATATAAAATATTTCTCCATGTGACATAATATCACACGATTATAGAAGTATTTCTCATAGCTGACAGATCTTAGGATGATACAAAGAACGAAAACATTTTCATCTAAAGCGGTCTCTTTGCCATAATTGCCACTTTCTGGTTGAACTATCTATTAATTTCTGGTGATTTGTTTAAAAGAAAATTGCAAAATATAAGCTACCGGAACAACTCACCGTAACAGACAATCATTCGCAAATGGAACTAATTTCAACATCCGCGTCGCCATCTATTGAGAAAATGAAGTACCATATTGTCACCAAAAATACGTTAGGGGACGATGCATTCTGACCCCGCAATTAAGGGCTTGCTTAATGGCGTGCAGTAGGAGTTGCCACCTCCCGGTACTCTTCTCGCCTTATAAAAGAGTGGGGATGTGTGGATCTGTCTATGGATACCGCGCATCTGAAAGATCCCTTGGTTCTCTTTGGATTTGAAGTATCTGCTCTTCCTCTTCCTCTTTTTCTTCTTTCACATGCTTTGTCACTGTTCTTCAACAGCGACAAAGGACCACTTTATGGAAAAAAACGTCATGGCACTGAATGGCTTAGTGTGCCGATGTCACTTTAAGCCTATATTCATTCATTCATTCATTCATTCATACGACGCATTCTGTTATCAAGTACATTACCTACATAGAGGCATATACGGATATTGCTACACATTTCTCGTGATATATCAAACCCAATAATAACCGTATTAGACCTAAAACGATACTACGATATTAGAGTTTCTTAACCCTGTTATTGTCAGAAAACAGTAGAGAGAGAGAGAGAGAGAGAGAGAGAGAGAGAGAGAGAGAGAGAGAGAGAGAGAGAGAGAGAGAGAGAGAGAGAGAGGACAAGGGGAAGTATTTAGGAAATGCGCACATAAAGGTCCAGTGTGTCTAATGCAAATATCTTTCGATGACAATCAAACCAAGTTTATGGATTTTTGTTAAATCTTGTTGATTCAGTTTTGGCAAGTTTCGGCCATTTTAGACTAACTCAAGACTACACAGATGATCGTGGATAAGGAGACCGAGGTACATGGTGGGTATATAATTCACCAGTAGCTTTATAACATGCCTCAAGCGGTAATTGAAGTGGGACGTTCAAACTTGAAGAGCCAGCTAGAGCGAGCAGTCGATGTGCGCTAGACCGCCAAAGCAAGAGACAGCCCTCTTTCACCACATTAATAAGTTGGATAGAATGTATATTATTTCAGCTTATATACATTAATGTATATACATATATGTATATCAATTAAGTTGGTGCTTCAAGTGGTATAACTGACTTCTGCCATTTGATACTGAATTCTACCGTTCGATATTGAATCTACAAAGTGTGTAAGGCTCCAGGTGAACACCTATTGACCAATGTATGTATGTACAGTGGAACCTGTCAAATTGAACACCTGTGTACATTGAACACCTGCGTACACTGAACAATTTTTCATGTCCCGGCACACAAATTTTTCCAGCAGGCCACATTTAACCTGTCTATTTTGAACATTCTGCACTGATTTGAAACTTTTCACTGAAAATGAGGTCAATGAGATACTAGTATATAAGATTAACTGTTTTGTTAAGTGATATTTTTCAAATGCTGAACATGTGAAATTTTTAACTTTATGAAGAAAGTGAGGTAAAGACATAGTAGATTTTGCAATGAAATGATCATGTTTCTCTAATTACCCTTGATTTTGTTTCTATTTCACCCGACCTCCAATTACTCAGAACCTGGATAAATTGAACACCTGCGTACATTGAACACTTTTTCATTTCCCGTGAGTGTTCAATGTAGACAGGTTCCACTGTATGTTTATTGACGATAGCACTCGCTATAAAAGTGCCAATCAGCATAGAGAATTACAGCAGAGCAGGTGATGAGGGGTGATATTAGATTGAAAGGTTCTATGTAAAATCTACATAATGTGAAAGGCTACATGTCTGACACCTATTGAATAATCGCCATTAATAATCACAGCAGAGGATGTGATAATTTTAGGAATACCCCTCTTCTTAAACGTGCACAGCTCGACTTTGGCCGAAGGTTTGTTAGTATAGTGCCTTAGATAACCCTCGACCTGCTACATGTCTGCTGTTTCAAAACATTTCAATTATACTGAATTGTATTCTTTATTGACCGAACCATTATGATGCGAAATTAAAGATATGGTACATTTAATAAACATTTAGAATATAAGTACTAACATGCTCAGCATATACAGTTAAGTATAAACAATTATAGTTTTAACTGACCAAGGGTAACCAAGTAAGAGCAGACATGCATATACAATGATAGTCTGCACGTCTGCATTTTACCATCACTTCCATCGATGATCTGAACTAAGTAGACCAAGCTGAGGTTAAGAGTTGTCTATCTCCAAGAGGAAGCCACGAACAAAAATAGTCATTAACTGCATCCCTGATAGCTATGTGATCATCTAGTTCAATTTATGCCTAATTCCCATCTATGTAGTTAAGTAGTAGCATCATAAATGGCTATATCGGCCTCATATCTCCTCATATAACACACGTGATTATAACACATTCGTGAAAGAGTCCCCCCATAAATCTGACGCCAAGATATCCTACTACATGTTGGAATAAGTTCTGCACAAAAGCAAGAATTAAAAAAAAAATGAAGAAAATTTACCAATTTTTATCTCTTTTTGATATTTCTGCTTAATCAAAACTACTTTTTTTTATTAGAAAACTAGACTTGATTTTTGAGTAGTCCAGGTGTAAATGAGTTAAGCTTTTTACGATGATCCTGGGTAGCATTGATATTGATAAGCAGCCAAACTAAACATGCACCCACCATTTACATGGCACCCATCGATACCCTTATGTGACACCCTGAACCTTATATACCCAAAACCATACCAAGTGGTGTGATACCCACTAATTGGGTCAGGTCATTGGTGTATTGTTAACACTAAAACAAACAGGCTTCAGGGTGGTCTCACCGTACCTGGGCAGTACATAAATACAAAAGGGTTATTTTCTACAATGAAGTGTCAGTCATGTGTATCAGATATCACGCCTTTTTTAATAATGTATGAACGGGAAGGGATGCTCCAGATTCCTATGGCCTAAAAAATAGTTAAGCAATATACTGTATATATATATATATATATATATATATATATATATATATATATATATATATATATATATATATATATATATATATATATATATATATATATATATATATATATATATATATATAAATAATTCTGATTTGTGGGATCGTTCCCATTTCTTTCCCATTATAAACAACTTTTTTTTTATTTGTGCGTGTTTTGAGCTAATACTACCCTAACCTAATCCTAATCATACCAAAAAGCAGGAAATATATTTATAAAAACATTATGGGCTCGATCTCACAAAGCACCCATGCCTCAGTGACCACTATCATTTCAGTTTTGGAGGTGATCTCACAACTCAGAAATACGTACACACACACACACACACACACACACACACACACAAACACACACAAACAAGGTAGACAGGGGGTGCTACGAATGGTCTGACTTTCTGCCAGGCACCGCCGCCCGCTGCACACATTGGTGGTGAATGGAGTGTTGTGTGGCCGATATGCTAACATTATTGTTAGACATGCTATTTACAAGCAGCAGCTCGTGGGATGTTATTCCAACTCGACACCCTCAGCAGCAGCGGGGACGAGGAGGCGCACAGTCTACCATTCCAGACGTGTGCGGCGGAGATATATAGCAACAAGTACGGTTGTTGATGCAAAGCATCAATAGTCAAAAGGCGGGGCCAAGTTATTTATGAACTTGTGAGGGAACCGGATGTATAAAGAACATTAACATTATAGAGGAAAATGATCCATAATGACTAGATTTGTATAATTTTATTGTAGAATTGAAACAGATATCGGAATTCTAGGCGCAAGCTGGAGACTTCGAAATCTCTTGGGTGCGAAGCTTCTTGGTTACGCATCAGTTTGGTTACGAACCAGTTTGGTTACGAAATCTTCTGATTTCATTCTATACACATGGTATTTTTTTCTTTAGTAATTTTCCTTCGTATACCGAAAAATATACTTTATGTCCGCTTAAAATATGTTGTATATTTGAAAAATTCATGCTAAATTAAAATAATGAAGGCACAATTTTCCGTGGCAAAGGTAATGTACCGGGCCAACATTTATATTAAAACCAATCAGAATAGATAATTATATTCAGTCCAGCCTCAGGATTTCCAACATGGCCGTCCGGACTATGAACATTTCAAATCAGCTTCCCATATAGGCGTGGACTGAGGGCCCCGCCAATTAAGCATCCCAAAAATTTTCAATATCCAGAAATGAATTGAAAATATCAAAAACGATTTAACTACATTGTGGAAAAATATTTTTTTTAGATTTATAAGGTGATTAATAAAAATTGAAAACTGAATTATGAATAATGAACAATCAAGCATATTTTTCAATATTCATAATTTTTTTCTCAATTAAAAATTTAATGTTTACAGCAAGCAAGAATGACCTCACGAAGTGAGCATAATGGTAATGTGTGATTTAAATGAGGGCAAATGAGAGTAAAAAATAGAGAATTATATTCAGTCCGGCCTCAGAATTTCAAACATGGACGGCCGGACTACGGACATCTCGCATTAACTTACTATATAGCACTCTGCCAGGGCGACGATACCGTCTTCCGGTTGGATTGCTACACGACTAGTCGTATAAAAGTGATAAAAGAAGGGGTGTTTATTTCCTGGAAAAAGTCAGCGTTTTTATGAAAATAGGGGTGCTTTTTTGGCCAGAAATCAGTGCTATAGGGGTATTTTTTAATTTTGAAAAAAAAACGAGCTTATGCGCCCCCTCTGTACCTAAATGCCCCCCAGGAGAAAATTTTCAAATTGGCAAAAAAGTCAGAGCACCTACATATCTGATTGCAACATCACTCATGATTAATTCTAGTTCTATCTTCTCAACCCTTATTTTTAGTTTGACAATTCTTTTAATGGAAAAGAAATATTAGAAATCAAACTGGCTGTTGCACATGTCATTTGCACTCGTCCTAGTTATTCTCCACAAACTTTGGTCATTCAGTAAAATTTACATATTTGTTCGTAATTTCATAATGCTATAACATAATGCATATCAGAACACGCAGATATCACTGCGACCTCACACTTAGGACTACCTAACCTATGTACCAAAAGTTCAGAGAGACCAGAATTTGGAATTTTCATTTTTTGTAAGTTTTTCTGCCAAATTGCGGCTATGGCGTATTTAGGCAGTTGAAACAGGTTGAGGAATCAGATTATCCGTATTTTTCGTTTGGCAATTCTTTTAATGAAAAAATATCAGAACACACAGATATCACTGCGACCTCACACTTAGGACTACCTAACCTATGTACCAAAAGTTCAGATATGAAATTGATAAGTGAGGAGTAAAACCGGCTGGAGCACATGTCATTTGCAGTCGTCTTAGTTATTCTCCACAAACTTTGGTCATTCAGTAAAATTTACATATTTGTTCGTAATTTCATAATGCTACGAGTATTCTCGAGGGTAGGGTACTTAAGGTATCGCATTCTACACAAACTGCAATCTTGCAGTTGGTAGACCCTGCCTGCACTGTCGCTCGGGAACACATTGAGACCAGAATATGGAATTTTCATTTTTTGTCAGTTTTTCTGCCAAATTGCGGCTATGGCGTATTTAGGCAGTTGAAACAGGTGGAGGAATTAGAGAAATCCTTATTTATCGTTTGGGCAATTATTTTAATGAAAAAATATCAGAACACACAGATATCTCTGCGACCTCACACTTAGGGCTACCTAACCTATGTACCAAATGTTCAGAATGCTCGGCTAACAGATATGAAATTGATAAGTGAGGAGTAAAACCGGCTGGAGCACATGTCATTTGCAGTCGTCTTAGTTATTCTCCACAAACTTTGGTCATTCAGTAAAATTTACATATGTGTTCGTAATTTCATAATGCTACGAGTATTCTCGAGGGTAGGGTACTTAAGGTATCGCATTCTACACAAAGTGCAATCTTGCAGTTGGTAGACCCTGCCTGCACTGCCGCTCGGGAACACATTGAGACCAGAATATAGAATTTTCATTTTTTGTCAGTTTTTCTGCCAAATTGCGGCTAAGGCGTATTTAGGCAGTTGAAACAAGTGGAGGAATAAGAGAAATCCTTATTTTTCGTTTAGGCAATTATTTTAATGAAAAAATATCAGAACACACAGATATCTCTGCGACCTCACACTTAGGGCTACCTAACCTATGTACCAAAAGTTCAGAAAGCTTGGCTAACAGATATAAATTGATACGTGAGATGTTTAACCGACTGAAGCGCATGTCATTTGCTGTCGTCCTAGTTATTCTCCACAAACTTTGGTCATTCAGTTGAATTTACTTATTTGTTCGTAATTTCTTAATGCTACGAGTATTCTTTGGGTTAGGGTAGTGAAGGTATGGCATGCTAATGCGATCTTGCAGTTGGTAGGCCCTGCCTATGCTGCCGCGCAGGAGCACGTAAAGACTAGAATTTGGAATTTTCGTTTTTTGCGCCAAGTTGCTACTAGGGGGAATGTAGGTAGGTGTGGCCAGCGGGGAAATCAATCAGAGGCTTGGTTCCAAGTCTATACATCAATAGTTTATGCCCCTGCAAGGATTTACATCCAAGCCGTGACGAAAGACAGCTGGCAGTCATTGGCAACGCCGCAGATCTCGGGCAGGCCACATAGGACGCGGTCACTGCGTGCAGAGGGTATTGAGGCAAATCCCCTCGTATAAATCTAGCATACCCCTCGAGCTCCCGACCTGACTACAGATCCAGAGTGAGAGGGGAAGCGCAACAATTATTAATTGTGCTCGCCTCAAATGCGCCAATGATGCTACTTATAGCTAGAGAAGGAGTACAGTAATATGCTTAGAGTAGTTAACCAAAATTGACTTTTGTAAGTTATTTGATTGAATAATACTGTACAACTTAAACTTTATCGACGTCATAGATAGTTTACAATATTTCTATTGAAAGAAATATTCTTTATTTTGGCACATTGCAGAATTAGGTACCTTTTACACCTCATGGGCGTCTTTGGATCTTGTTTTATCGCCGCTCATGTGTATTAATAGACCACAGTTCCGCATTTGTCATCCGTCGACCGTGATTGGGTCACATTTTCGAAAAAAAATTACTTTGCGCATGCCACCATATAAAAACACTTTGAAGCTAGTTAGTGTTTTACTATTTCTATCTCTCTACTAAATGGTTGATAACTGTTCTAATATAATACTTTTGTTGGGAAAACCTTTATATTATAACCAATCAGAATAGAGAAGTATATTCAGTCCGGCCTCACGATTTAGATCACGTGACGTCTGCCCATGTACATCTCAAAACACCTTCCCAGATAAGGCGGGCCCGATGGCCCCGCCAATAAGAAGACATGGCATTCTGGCCACAGAATAGCCGCAAGCAAGGTTCAATGAATACATACAGTGTAGTGGTCGATAGTGGTAGCGGAAGTGTCTGATAGAGATCTTACCCTCTAGGAACGGGGTTCAATTTTGGCCCGGGGTGCGAGCGGCACGCGTGCCGGACCCACACAGGCAGCCGCTGTCTGTGTTGACATTGGACGAGGCCTCTCCGCAGGTCCGCCGCGGCTATCCAATGCTTGGCTAGTTACGTCTCCCCAACGGAACTGAATAAACCTATTTAAAGTTCATCCCATCCTACTCGCGATTCAGTGGTAGAAACAACGAACCACTTTTACCTCTAACTAATAATAGGAGGAAATACGTAAATACGTGAGAGGCGCCGAATGGAACAAGAGTAATTATGCGAGACCAGTAACGCCAGCCAGCTACCGGCGTACACAATATAGCATTCCACCGGAGAGAGAGAGAGAGAGAGAGAGAGAGAGAGAGAGAGAGAGAGAGAGAGAGAGAGAGAGAGAGAGAGAGAGAGAGAGAGAGAGAGAGTATGTAGCTTACTAGTAATTGTTTTGAAAATGCAATATCAAAAGTCCAATTTCTTTAGTCCGATTTGATTGTATAATTCTATAATTAACCCAATCATGTCTAGCAGTTCCTTTATATATAGATATTGTCGTCTGGACACTTGAAAATAACTTGGAAATTAAGAGTGATTTTACAAAATATTTGAAGGAAAGCTGTTGTTCTGCATAACATTTCTTCAAATATGTTGTTAGTTTTGTATACATATATACATACATATATATATATATATATATATATATATATATATATATATATATATATATATATATATATATATATATATATATATATGTGTGTGTATATATATATATATATATATATATATATATATATATATATATATATATATATATATATATATATATATATATATATATATATATATATATATACTATTTGTGTGTGTATGTATGTATGTATGTGTGGATGGATGGATGTATTCATGAATATCTGTGAGACCTTTGACGCGGT
>OZ012687.1:27470197-27486293 GCA_963942565.1 Maea johnstoni
CAATCATCATGTTAATTTGTATTGCAGAAGCCCGCGCACCCGCTTAGGTATTCGCAACTACATTCTCCATCCCTTAACCCCTTATGCTGCTGGTGGCTAATTTGGCCATTACAGAATTATGTAAAATGACTGAAACCCTGGCACATCGGTAGGCATATGAGAGTAACTCAGCGGGAGCTATCCAATGAATACCAACATGACAGGGATAAGATGTTTATCAAAAATCTGCGCGTCCTTGTGCTTTGCGTGAAAGTATCCTCCGCATTGAGAGCGGTTACATGAGATATCGACTACAAAACGATATAATCCTTGAAGTCACCTTAAGTTGCAGCGCTGAGGCAGCCCGGGCAAGATCACATTGTCCAAGTATTAAGTCAATAGAAAGGCATATATAGGGCTCGAGATGTCACCCAAGGTATACAGAAGTAAATCTTAGCAAAGCGATTTGCCAGACGTCTAAGACACATCGCAGCTTAAGTTACAAAGAGCTGCCAGACTGACAATAGGCGTTATGTTTTATCAGTTCAAGTAGGCGACTGTCACCTGCCTATTTACAAGGTAGCTCGAATTCTCACTGCCTCCTCCAAATATTGCTACACAACAATCATACGCAGCCACTTTACTGTCAGCATTATTGATGGGCAAAACCAGATTTCCTAGAAGATATCTTCTTTATTCTAGACAGACACCAAACACAGGGAAAATATTGCATTTTGTGATTTGTCACACAAATTGTGTGTGTGTGTGTATATATATATATATATATATATATATATATATATATATATATATATATATATATATATATATATATATATATATATATATATATATATATATATATATATATATATATATATATATATATATATATATGTATATATATATATATATATATGTATATATATATATATATATATGTATATATATATATATATATATATATATATATATATATATATATATATATATATATATATATATATATATATATATATATATATATATACATACAAACATATATATATACATATATATATATATATATAAAAATATATATATATTATATATATATATATATATATATATATATATATATATATATATATATATATATATATATATATATATATATATATATATATATATATATATATATATATATATATATATGTATATATGTATATACCGGTATATATATATATATATATATATATATATATATATATATATATATATATATATATATATATATATATATATATATATATATATATATATATATATATATATATATATATATATATATATATATATAGGCATATTTGAAAACTGCACTCGTATAAAGTAAACTCACTTTTGATTATAACGTATCGTTGTGTGTCATCCTTTCGTCTGCCGACCTCTGATAAGTAGATCAGGGTAGGTGTTAGGGCACACTGGCCCTATCGCTGACGGTTCTAAATTATCAGAAGCACTTTCATACCCAAGTCAATTGATCTCGACACTATTTACAAACAAATAAATCAGGAAACAACATGCATTCTAGATTGAAAGCGTGGGTAGGCAAACTCAAGTTTCCTTTCCTAGCTAGTTTGCTGGAGTCCTGCGGTGATAGGTGATACGCATTTCGCTGTCTAGATCCATTCTGATAAAGGGAAATGGAAAAAACGACCAGGAAAGTGGTAGAAGTAGATGAAATATAGAGTTTATACTTACGACGGGTTGACCCACGGGTGGGACACGTCAATAAAAAGGAAAAGCCATAGTGTCACGTGCACGATCATGTTTTGGTTGGAAAAGGTGCAAACATCTCATGTTGTGTCTGAAGCGTTCTGGCACGCCTGCTGATATCCAATTCGTCTGCTCCAAGTCAAAAATGCCTGAGGTCTCATCCTAAATACGCGATACGGAAATCCATAGCCGCTTCTTCATTAGATAAGGTCCTTTTCCCTAGAAATATCACAGGATATCTTTCCTCGGCTTTTACTATCCAGGGGATATCTCAAGTGGTAAGGGGAGGAGAGGACTCCGGCTCCTCGAAGGTGGGTCTTGTTTATTCTAATGAGAAAAGTGCAGAAGCAGCATCAAGTATCGTCTGCCGGTTTATGACATCATGGTTATCACCCATGCAAGGCAGTGAGACAGTTAACGTGTAGGGGGCGTGATTACGGGGACTTCTACTGAACAGGGTAACCCAAGTCTGGACAAATACAGACGTTCATCACTTTTTAAGCGTGAATATGAGATAGCACTTCTTACAGAAAAAAATCCAGGCTAGGCTTCACATCACTACCAGTTAGAAAATGTTATCAAGCAGCCCTTGGTCCTAGACCATAGTGACTAACACATACTAGTATTAGTGCATCCCTTTAAAACAAATATGAATGGAGTCATATGTAAAATATAAGATTTGAAATATGCATTCATGAGAAAGGTCTAATAACAGTATCGATTTTCAAATCACTGAATACGCGCCCAAAATGTGTTCATTTAATTCGCATATACATTCAAAACACGTCTTGTATAATGCATGTTGTCGATGAAGACGAATACGGAATTAACACTTATCACATGCTCTGCAGTGATTCTTGATGGTGATTGGTTAATAGTTGTCAGATAAGCGGCCGTTCACATTAACAACTTCGGTTTCGTGCAATATCAATTTTTATTGCACTCTGAAAAATGATATTGCACTCGGCGGAAGGGCCTCGTGCAATATCATTTTTCAGAGTGCAATAACTATTGATATTGCACTGACCCAAGTGCCATATTTGTATAATATCTTGAATATAAACTTCAAACAAACTCTGTTTGTGTGTGTGTGTGATTTAAATGCTATTTGAACTATCAGAAAGAATCAATCCAAGATGTGAAATTTTGGATTGAGGGTGTAATATTTTGGTAGGTAACACAAAGTTGTGCGGAGACAGGGCGCCCGCGGCCGCACGTCAGGTGGAGAAGTAATAGGTCGATTTCACTAAACTCTAGAGACGAAAGCTGATCACCTCCCCTAAACTCGTAAAATAAAGAATTACCGCAAAAACGTTGAGGTGCATTTACTAGGGACAGGGACTGACTAGGCCTTTACTGCAGCTCTTTGAAACCACTCTTGTGACGTTTTCCCTTCATCTCTCTTCTGTTCTTATTGAACATTGCAACATTGTGGAAGAAAGATAGTTGGAGGCTAAAACATCTACTAGTAATCTGGCTAGACCATCATTTTACCTAAGGATGGGTACAATTTCATATGTGTAGTATTTTATAAACACATAATAGTCTCATCTCCGAGAGCCCCTGCCGCAGATATCACCAACGTATTTCATTTTGTATTGGTACTTTGTCATTTACCTGGTTTAAATGGATGTATTTTTCGTTCTATAAGCTGTGGTGAGGTACATCGGATTTAACACGTTTATGGAGTATGACGATTTTCGTGTACTTTTTCATCAACATGTATTTATAATTTCTAACGATGTTGTTACCATATTTTAAGTTTGTATGTGTATACTTTCATCTGAACAGTTAAGATTAAGTAATTTTACCATCCATTAATACGGGTATTAGGCCTTTCTGCTAACAATAGCAAAAAATACTGAAGTATTTCTAGTTTTGCTTCAATATTTTTTTGTAAGAAAATAGGTACATTTTTGGTTTAAGGAGCAGCCACCATATATTCTGATGTTCAAATCCTGGAAGCTGATACTATAAAGGGGTACATAGGGACTTACACAGGAAGGAGAATCAGACCGGAATTTGCATTCAGCGAATCATTGTAAATGGGTTTCTGAAATTAAGTATCAGCACAGTGCCTCATTAAGAATATTTTGTGATCACCCTAGTTCCATTTTAAGGATATTTTCTGATCACCATAAGAGATATTTGGTTATCGTCAGTTCCCCCTTAAGGTAGAACCCTACCCGATACCCGGGTCATTTTTAAAACTTAAATATCTGAAGACTGAGTTAAATGTAGACAACGGCACTTATGCTATTGTATAGATTACACCTCATAGTTACAGAATACTGATAAACTTATCAATAATTTGATATTTTGAGTTGATATGGCACCCTTTACGCACATCTCTGGCTGTGTTTCGTTTTTTGGCAAAATGTCAAGACTCACCCTTTACTTGAAAACCAAACTCTACCATTTAATCATTCATGTCTTTGGTGAGGTGCAAGGCCCAACCTAAACTGGGAATCTGCACGATGAGTATGTTAAAAACATTTTTGAATGTTCCCATATGCATCAAGATTACCAACAGCACATGGTTTACGTAGTTAATGCTGACTTTCAGGTCCTGTCATAATACGAGGTACTAATGACATGACCTTGCACCTAGAGGGGATTCATATCTGTCATACCGGTAATCTAAAATAATGGCTTCGAAGACCGTATCGTTATTCACTTTCAGCCAAAAAATGAGGTGAAAATATTGGTCAAAATGGAAATCTGAAGGAATCTGCATGGTCGAAGCAGACACCCTTGTTGTTTGGGACCAATTTAACACAGAGGGCCCAAAGGGGCCTGCCCTTTGTTCTCGAGGTCATACCACAATAGAAAGCTGCTAGGTCAAGATTCGTGGCGGGTGACCACTCCTCATGTGCAATCTTTTGTTTAGATATCCATGCTTAGGGGCCAGCCACAGACACCACCTAGTGGTGATGATCTTGGTGTACTAAATTATCACCTTAAAGGATATTCGTGACCACCATAGTTCCCCTTCAAGGATGTTTTGTGAACACCTTAATTCCCTTTGGGTTTCACTTAGGATCCCTTATTTAGTTTATACACTTAGTTTTCAGAATAATTCCTCTTTAAGTGTACATGGTATTCACCATAGTTCTCCTTTTAAGGACATTTGGTGACCAGCATAATTCCCCTTAAGCGATTTTTTGTGGTCATCAGTTTCTTTTTAAGAATATTTGGTGATCACCATAGGACACCTCCTACGGTTATTTATAATCACTATAGTTTACCTTTAAGGATATTTTGAGATCACCATAGTTCCCCTTTAAGATCATTTGGCGATCTGCATATTTCCCCTTTAGGTGATCACCCAGGGAAGAAAGTGTTACCCCAACAGGCATCATTAGAATTAATTTATTATCAACTCCAAATATTAAATTTAAAACAAAAATGGATACAAGAAGATGGATAAAAAATTGTTTATTTACAGCTTCACGAAACATAAATGTTCTGTACAATGAAAATAAAATTCTGACTTGTGACAATTTCTCTCACACATGATCAATAGATATGGAACATTTCAAAAATATCATACTCCATTTGTACTGTTTAGGTTATACTTGGCATTATCTCAAGTTTTAGTTAACACCATGGATGTCTTCATTCCTATACAACCTTTTTGCTGACAAAAGTATCTTCATAACATCCCTTAACAATACTTGCATATTGGAAAAGACATTTCTATGTAGAGAGACACCTATTTTCAATCGGATTTGAAATATTCATTCCATAAAAACACTTGTTTTCCCCCTAATTTCAGAATGGGAAGTACTCGATTTGTTTATAAATACTCTTAATTAACCCTTTAATTGCTGAGGCTACATTAGTCTAAAGCACAAAACTGCAACAATATTTAACCCTTCCAATGCTGAGGCTACTTTCGTCCAAAGCAAAACGATTTTTGAAAATCATAGAAACCCTATCATGTTGGTATTCATTAGAAAGCTCTTGTTGAGTACTCTCAGATGAGTACCCACATGCCAGGGTTTCAGTCAATATTTAGCTTTTTGCATGAATTTGTGTTGGCCAAATTAGCCACCAGCAGCATAAGGGTTAACAAATATTTAATGATGTGATGTTGGTATTCATTTAGAAGCTCTGCCCAATTACTTTCAGATGCATATCAACATGCCAGTGTTTCAGTCATTTTGCACCATTTTTGCATAATTTGGTTTTGGACAAATAAGCTACCACTAGCAGAGAAGACAAATGCAATATTTCCCTACACATTGAGCTCTACAAAAGGTCTTGCTTGGAATAATTGGTTAGGGGGTTTGGTTAGTTTTTTCCTTCCCAATCTATCGATACTTAAGCCTTCATCATATCCTGCTATTAAATAACAAATAAAACTAAGGTTCACCGGATCATCAATGAGGGTAAAACATATTTTAAGCATTTGAACATAAGCAAATAAGAGAATTGTAAGAACAAAAGATACAACAGAAAATTTCAGGTAAACCATTTTAAAATCATAACTGCTAAAAAAGATGTTCTTCCCTTTTTTAGATTCTAAAAATAAATTCTGAAATTATATGCACCATAATGCTCCAGTTCCTGCAAAAAAAATAGTATCAACATGTTTAAGTATCCACATTCCCTGAACATCTTAGTTGCGCTCTTTTCGGCTCCTACTTTCAAATCTTTGTCTTTTCTTATGAAAGTAAAAAAAAATAAAAATTCCCTCCACTTGCCTTAGAAATAAACAAAAGAAAATAAATAAAATTTACTTTTTATAAAAATAGCTTGCAGAAAAAGGTATCAAAATTGCAAATAATAGAATGATGGTCAATCTGTAGGCCTCTGCCAGACATAAACAGATATCAATAACCAAGGAAGTAATGTACAGCTATGGCATAACTCACGGTCAGTTACAGGACTGAAACCCTATTCAAAAAGCTTTCCACATAACCTCGTACTGACAAGTTGAATGAATGAGATGACTGTGTATCTGTCTACTCTCTGAACTAGCAATAGTTCAAATGATAAGTAAGAGGAACTGGTTTATTGTTCAGTCTAGGTCCAGAAATAGGTCAAATAAAATGTTAACCCTTCCAGTGCTGAGGCTACTTTTGCCAAATCACAAGGACGCAAAACCTTTTGAAAACCATTCAAACCCTGTCATGTTGGTATTCATAGGAGAGCCCTCACTGAGTACTTTTAAATGAGTACCCATGTGCCATGATTTCAATCACTTTTCAGGTTTTTTGCATCATTTTATTATACCAAATTTACCCACCAGCAGCAGAAGGGTTAATGGCACTACGGTAGCCTGTTGTACAGTCTAATTCCAGATATAGGTCAAATGAACCTCTATTGGCACTAGCCCGAGTTCAGTCTAGATCCATTAGTAGCCTCTGAAGTTTCATCTCAAACATGAGACTTGCTTTCTTATTGGACGCGATCTCTTGCTGCAGATAGTTAAAACCCTCGGCCAAACTCCTGACTCCCTGACTGGGGTTAGCCAAATCGTCTGTCATATCCTCCCCCTCCGTAGTAGCCACGGCTCCGCTGGCGGCCATATTGGATCGTTCCTCCTCTTCCCGCAGAACGTTGCTGATATCTCCTTCCATCAAAACCTTACGTAGATACTCCTCATACTTCTTGTTTTGTTGTTTCTCCACCGTTACGCTGGATTTGAGTTCGTGCATTTTCTCGTCGGCCTCCAGGGTGGTGGAATCGGGCGCGTCAAGGTCGATGAAGGAGGAGGAGGAGGAGAGAGGGGCGTGGTTGGTCTTGCTCAGTTTGGCAGGAGTTCTTCTCACCTCCTCTTCCTCCTGTTTGCGCTTGGCGGCACGATAAAGAGTGCTCTCAAGATCGGCACAATCTACAAAAATAACAAGAGGGATGTCAATGGCGTCAATGTGTCAATAGGTGTGTTGGGTGCTTTGTTTTGTTTTTTGTTATTATTAATATTATATATTTTTTATGTTTTTTTTGTTTATGGATATTTTCCTGTTTTTTATTATTATTTTCTACTTTCTATTTTTTATTTTTTATGTGTTTTTTGTTTATGGGTATTTTTCTGTTGTAATATTCTTTGAGGTTAAAAAGTTTTTGGGTGTTTTTATTATTTGTTGGTTTGAATACAGTATGCCCTCAAGATCGGCACAATCTACAAAAATAACAAGAGGGATGTCAATGGCATCAATGTCTCAAGAGGTGTGTTGGGTGCTTTGTTTTGTTTTTATTATTATTTCTTATTTTTTATGTGTTTTTTTCGTTTATGGGTATTTTTCTGTTGTACTATTCTTTGAGGCTAAACAGTTTTTGGATGTTTTTATTGTTTGTTGGTTTGAATACAGAGTGCTCTCAAGATCGGCACAATCTACTTAACAAAATTAGAATATTAGGGTGTTGGAAAACATGTGAGGCTACTTACAGGCTGTAAAAGGTTCAAATAATAAATCTTGAACCATTAATAATAGCAGCCAAAAGGGTCTTACTATTTTGAAAAAATCTTTCAAGTAAAAGTATGTTTGGAATATTTTCAAAGAAATACAGATTAGAACACTACCCACACCTCCACCTTTGAAGAGATTATTTACAATTGCAAAGTTATTGTCAAAAATATCTTAGATCCAGACGCTATAACTTCTTATCTTACCAGCTTCATTCTGTTCCATGACAACCTCTCTCCAGGCGCTGGGAGGTGAGAACTTCTCCAGCTCAGACTGTAGGTAGTACACCTCAAGGTCCCCGCCGCCATGACGACCATCATCATCACCATCATCATCATCATCGTCATGCACCTCCTCATCGGCCAGCTAGAATAAACAGTACATTAAATGCTAGCATGTCACACAAACTACACCTCAAGTACGAGTGGAAATGGATTCCTCTAAAGAAATGGTATGGTAACAGTATCGGTACAAATGAAACGGTAAAGTAATTTAACAATACTGTTTACAGTACAATTTTGTTGAGATTCTTATAGTATCATTTATTCCCAAAATTTAAATGATAGTAAATGAAGGCAATGGGTAGGCATGACTTTTTTTACTTTTGTTCTTTTTCTGCTACTTACAATTAAATTAAATATAACAATTTTTTCGATATTCCGATACCATAAGTATTTTTGATGCAATATACAATCTGATTCAATGACAGCTCTACAGTGGATATGTTTTTCATTTGGAAAATATATTCTTAATTGCTGCCATGCTCCTATTGATACAGAATGCGTTTAGCGGTGCCAGGTGCTTTACTCTCAGTAGAGACGGGTTGATCTATGTAAATCAGTAGAATTCAAGGAATTAGTGGCTCTACCTGGTGGCGATGCTTTAAGTCGATATTTGTGATCTGGTGCTGCACGCAGGCCGCAATGATTTCCGTCCAGGGCATATTGACGTAGGTGGGTTCACAATCTTCTTCCTCATTCACCAAATAACACACATTCTCAAAATCTTCCTTGGCTCTTCGTAATAACCAGCGTATCCTGAAATATACAATAGATATAATCTCATTCTCAATAACAAACATTCTCAAAATCTTCTTTGGCTTGTCGTAATAACCAGCGTATCCTGAAATATACAATACGTACCATATCATTCTCCAAAAGGAAATCAAATATACTACTACTTGAAATATAATTATTCAATCACAATTAAATCACATTTTCCATGTTAAAATCATGAAATGATAAAAATACCTCATTTCATTTGATGGCGCTCAATTTACAAAGGCAAACCAGGAACAAACACACACTTTCTATATCTGTATAATCACCTCTATGACACATGCACAGATTAAGAATTCAAATTGAAAGCTTTTTTTTAGTAATCTTAAAGAATATCTTGAGATAAGAGTTCTGGGTTAAGCATTGATGCTTAAGACTTACTCTTGCTTAATACTTTTTTACAATAACTTGGATATCAAGAATGATTTTATAAAATATATGAAGGAGAATTCTTGATAATATTCTGATTAACATTACTTCTAATATTTTCTTGATTATGCTTAAGCCTGAAAGATTTAAGCAAACTTGTCAGGTTGCATTGGACCGCAGCAAGCATTAACCCTTCCAATGCTGAGACTACTTTCATTCAAAGCACAACAATGCAAAGATTTTAAAAAAACATCTAAACCCTGTCGTGTTGGTATTCATTGGATAGCTCTCGCTGAGCACTCTCAGATGAGCACCCATGTGCCAGGGTTTCAGTCATTTTTGTATTGGCCAAATTAGCCACCAGCAGCATAAGGATTAATGGGTCAAAGACAGTTTGACCTTTGCTGACCTTGAGCAGAGTGCGGCATGATTGACAGGTCTGTCCTCCAATAGGATGATCTCCTCCACGTACGCCCACACGTCTTCACAGGCCGCCTCCCACCCCTCGCTCTCCTGGTGGGCGTGGTCGAACTCGGGCAGACACAGCCCGTACAAGATATCCCTCAGCTCCGACAACATAGACACAGAGTTCCAGCCCTTATACGGTAACTCTGAAAGAAAATCATCAATACTGTATGCGGCTTTAATTTAGAGTGCTAAAAATTTCACTTTGCAGTCATGCTGGAGGGTATTTGTGCTACTTTAAATTCATGCATTCAAGCACTCAAACTATATATTTGCTACTTTATTTTTTAAATTGAAGGATGTTATTGAAGGATGTTTTTTTGGCGCTATTGTGGGGAGCGAGAAAATAGCGAAAATTAAATGCCTGTAGATAATACCAGTTATACAGTTATCAGGGCTCAACAGCTACTACCAAGATTATCAAGTCAACCAGCGGGGCAAGTCAACCAGCGACCCAAAATCAGGTCGCCTTGCAAGCAAATCAGGTTGCCTTGTCAATAAAAAAGAGTTCCAGCCCCTGTACAGTAACTCTGAAAGAAAATCATCAACAATCAGGGCTAAAGGGCTACTACCAAGATTATCAAATTATCCAGCGGGGCACGTTGGACCCAAAATCAGGTCGCCCAACAAGCAAATCAAGTTGCATCTCTAAAAACAGCTTTCTTGCTATCATTGGGGTGTAGGCCTCACCTCAAATAAGTACTAAGTAAATTTGTGAGTAAAATGAGTCTGAACTCATATTGACTAGAATTTTGTCCCTCCTGGCCCATCAACCTCTGAATCAGTTTATGCACATTTTGTGCTTAAAAGTTGTGCCTCTACAAAGTTCTTTTAAGTAGAACAAGATTTCATCCTATCCGCACCTGTATGTTGATGGATGAATTCTGTGATAGGCCAGCTGAGGCTCTCCAGGTGCTGAGAAGACACTACATTGGCCAGGTGATCCATCAGACTGTTATACAGCGCTATGATAGCCTCAGGTGACTGAAAAACAAACATATGTATGAATATCTGTAAATCTATACCTATACATACACACACACAAACATGCACATATACATATATATATATATATATATATATATATATATATATATATATATATATATATAGAGAGAGAGAGAGAGAGAGAGAGAGAGAGAGAGAGAGAGAGAGAGAGAGAGAGAGAGAGAGAGAGAGAGAGAGAGAGAGAGAGAGAGAGAGAGAGAGAGAGAAGAGAGAGAGAGAGAGAGAGAGAGAGAGAGAGAGAGAGAGAGAGAGAGAGAGAGAGAGAGAGAGAGAGAGAGAGAGAGAGAGAGAGAGAGAGAGAGAGAGAGAGAGAGAGAGAGGAGAGAGAGAGAGAGAGAGAGAGAGAGAGAGAGAGAGAGAGAGAGAGAGAGAGAGAGAGAGAGAGAGAACTGGACTTGTTTTTACCTGATGCAATAGTCCTTTCCTCCTTCTCTGTGTGAGGTTCTGGTAGAGGGGGGTGTAGAAGTCTCTGGTCATGGGCGTCCTCTAGCAGCGACATCAGGTACTCGCTCTCCACCTTGGGCTGTGGTGGACAGTGGTCAGACAGCCAGCGGACTGCACCCACAAGCTGAAACAGAGCGTACAGGGTTACACACAAATACACAATTCTGATGTGGACTAGACATGAATTTCTCTGGCCACCAGATTTGAAGTAGATCAGTAGCTAAATCTAGAAGGGCAAAAACTTTGGAAATGCTTTTTTGAACAGGCATTTTTAAAATCCTGGCTAAGACCCTGACTGCTGAAAGAGATGCTTCTATGATGGTTGCCACAAAACAGTACTATTTCCAAGTTTATTAGACCAGGAAACTGAAAGAAAATCATGATAAGATATATTTCATAAAACACATGCATTGACTACAAAGGTGCTCTGAAATAATCACACAACTATGTAATACTTAAAGGTATTCTGGGCAGAAATATTGGCTTACATCATAATATATCGCTCTTTTTTTTCCAAAACAAAATAATCATTTATGAGAATATATTTGTTAATACTTTCCATGTTCGGGTCAGTTAATATATTTTATATAATTTATTTTGATTTTGCCTATGGTTTATAATTCATTTGTTCCTTCTATTATCAAACAAATATTTGTGAAAAAATGCCTTTACCTGATTGGTTGCTTTGGGGTCTTCTACGTCGTCAGGAATAGTGACGACCTCACAGCAAGATACGAGGCCTTCATCGATGAAGCGACCGATACTAAGTGAGTTCATGACAGTGTCCTTGACACGACCTTGGTCCTGGTCATGTGACTGCGGTGTGAGCACAACCAGTGGTAGACTCGGAACGGTGGGTTTTGCTTGTAAGATGCTTGACAGTCGAATCTGCTCCGCAAAGTAGTACTTCTGCAACCAAAGAAATAAATCATTTCATACTGAGAACTATTCAAGCATTCGCAGGCAAAACATTTTGACAAAGAAGTACAACTGCCAACTACAATATCAGTATTTCCCACAAATACAAAAGTTACCCCATCGGGATATTTACAAGCTAAGCACTTTACATACTTTAAATGAACTTATTGAAATATTTTTCTGTGCTATCTGGACTACATTGCGTGGTAAAGGATCATGATAAAAATATGCAATCCCTGGAAGCACGAATAATGCATACAGCATACTATAAGTATACTCAAACATTGTTTTGATATACATTTTGTTGCAGCAATGTTACCATATAAGGTCCCAAAATGATCTCAAAAAATATATCAAAAGTTACCAAGATCTAATCAATTCATGACAATGCAATGCAATAACATCCCTGATTTAAAAAAAAAATCATTGAACAGATTTTTTGAAATATCTTGCAGAAAAGCAACTCGGAATGCAAACTGTGCCAAAAATAATAAGTCAGATAAGCAGTATGTTCTCGGAGCAACTACATTTTGTCTCATAATTTTGGGACCATCCCCCCTTATTATAAGTCGGGGAGACATAATAGATATTGTATGCAAAGAGCATCCACATTTTATCATATACTTTTGCGATCTTACCCCGTTATTCTCCGTGTCTTGTTTTCTCCTCATCATGAAGAGGATGGCCGTGGTCCCCTGGAGGAGGTAGTTCTCCTGACTGATGTGGATCTCGCTCTCCGTCAGGGTCCCCACGCATGCCTGGACACACAGACTTATGTCACGACCACTCTTCAGGCTACATGTGTAACAGCTCAACAACTCACTCTGAAACACAAAATACTACAGTTTAACTCTCGATCAGGGTCCCCACGCTCGCCTGGACACACAGACTTATGTCACGACCACTCTTCAGGCTACATGTGTAACAGCTCAACAACTCACTCTGAAACACAAAA
This sequence comes from Maea johnstoni, assembly GCA_963942565.1. Lineage (NCBI taxonomy): Eukaryota > Metazoa > Annelida > Polychaeta > Spionida > Magelonidae > Maea > Maea johnstoni. The sequence goes on from OZ012687.1 coordinate 27,483,565, forward strand.
TACTACAGTTTAACTCTCGATCAGGGTCCCCACGCTCGCCTGGACACACAGACTTATGTCACGACCACTCTTCAGGCTACATGTGTAACAGCTCAACAACTCACTCTGAAACACAAAATACTACAGTTTAACTCTCGATCAGGGTCCCCACGCTCGCCTGGACACACAGACTTATGTCACGACCACTCTTCAGGCTACATGTGTAACAGCTCAACAACTCACTCTGAAACACAAAATACTACAGTTTAACTCTCGATCAGGGTCCCCACGCTCGCCTGGACACACAGACTTATGTCACGACCACTCTTCAGGCTACATGTGTAACAGCTCAACAACTCACTCTGAAACACAAAATACTACAGTTTAACTCTCGATCAGGGTCCCCACGCTCGCCTGGACACACAGACTTATGTCACGACCACTCTTCAGGCTACACGTGTAACAGCTCAACAACTCACTCTGAAACACAAAACAATACAGTTTAACTCTCCGTCAGGGTCCCCACGCTCGCCTGGACACACAGACTTATGTCACGACCACTCTTCAGGCTACATGTGTAACAGCTCAACAACTCACTCTGAAACACAAAATACTACAGTTTAACTCTCGATCAGGGTCCCCACGCTCGCCTGGACACACAGACTTATGTCACGACCACTCTTCAGGCTACACGTGTAACAGCTCAACAACTCACTCTGAAACACAAAACAATACAGTTTAACTCTCCGTCAGGGTCCCCACGCTCGCCTGGACACACAGACTTACGTCACAACCACTCTTCAGGCTACACGTGTAACAGCTCAACAACTCACTCTGAAACACAAAATACTACAGTTTAACTCTCGATCAGGGTCCCCACGCTCGCCTGGACACACAGACTTATGTCACGACCACTCTTCAGGCTACACGTGTAACAGCTCAACAACTCACTCTGAAACACAAAACAATACAGTTTAACTCTCCGTCAGGGTCCCCACGCTCGCCTGGACACACAGACTTATGTCACGACCACCCTTCAGGCTACACGTGTAACAGCTCAACAACTCACTCTGAAACACAAATACTACAGTTTAACTCTACGTCAGGGTCCCCACGCTCGCCTGGACACACAGACTTATGTCACGACCACTCTTCAGGCTACATGTGTAACAGCTCAACAACTCACTCTGAAACACAAAATACTACAGTTTAACTCTACGTCAGGGTCCCCACGCTCGCCTGGACACACAGACTTACGTCACGACCACTCTTCAGGCTACACGTGTAACAGCTCAACAACTCACTCTGAAACACAAATACTACAGTTTAACTCTCCGTCAGGGTCCCCACGCTCGCCTGGACACACAGACTTATGCCACAACCACTCTTCAGGCTACATGTGTAACAGCTCAACAACTCACTCTGAAACACAAAATACTACAGTTTAACTCTCCGTCAGGGTCCCCACGCTCGCCTGTACACACAGACTTTTGTCACGACCACTCTTCAGGCTACATGTGTAACAGCTCAACAACTCACTCTGAAACACAAAATACTACAGTTTAACTCTACGTCAGGGTCCCCACGCTCGCCTGGACACACAGACTTATGTCACAACCACTCTTCAGGCTACACGTGTAACAGCTCAACAACTCACTCTGAAACACAAAATACTACAGTTTAACTCTCCGTCAGGGTCCCCGCTCTCGCCTGGACACACAGACTTATGTCACGACCACTCTTCAGGCTACACGTGTAACAGCTCAACAACTCACTCTGAAACACAAATACTACAGTTTGACTCTCCGTCAGGGTACCCGCGCTGGCCTGGACACACAGACTTATGTCACAACCACTCTTCAGGCTACACGTGTAACAGCTCAACAACTCACTCTGAAACACAAAATACTACAGTTTAACTCTCCGTCAGGGTCCCCACGCTCGCCTGGACACACAGATTTATGTCACGACCACTCTTCAGGCTACACGTGTAACAGCTCAACAACTCACTCTGAAACACAAATACTACAGTTTAACTCTATGTCAGGGTCCCCACGCTCGCCTGGACACACAGACTTATGTCACGACCACTCTTCAGGCTACATGTGTAACAACTCAACAACTCACTCTGAAACACAAAATACTACAGTTTAACTCTCCGTCAGGGTCCCCACGCTCGCCTGGACACACAGACTTATGTCACGACCACTCTTCAGGCTACACGTGTAACAACTCACTCTGAAACACAAAATACTACAGTTTAACTCTCCGTCAGGGTCCCCGCGCTCGCCTGGACACACAGACTTATGTCACGACCACTCTTCAGGCTACACGTGTAACAACTCACTCTGAAACACAAAATACTACAGTTTAACTCTCCGTCAGGGTCCCCGCGCTCGCCTGGACACACAGACTTATGTCACGACCACTCTTCAGGCTACACGTGTAACAGCTCAACAACTCACTCTGAAACACAAAACAATACAGTTTAACTCTCCGTCAGGGTCCCCACGCTCGCCTGGACACACAGATTTATGTCACGACCACTCTTCAGGCTACACGTGTAACAACTCACTCTGAAACACAAAATACTACAGTTTAACTCTCCGTCAGGGTCCCCACGCTCGCCTGGACACACAGACTTATGTCACGACCACTCTTCAGGCTACACGTGTAACAACTCACTCTGAAACACAAAATACTACAGTTTAACTCTCCGTCAGGGTCCCCGCGCTCGCCTGGACACACAG
>OZ012687.1:27486493-27606493 GCA_963942565.1 Maea johnstoni
CACCTTGGGCTGTGGTGGACAGTGGTCAGACAGCCAGCGGACTGCACTCACAAGCTGAAATGGAGCGTACAGGGTTACACACAGATACACAATTCTGGTGTGGACTAGACATGAAATTCTCTGGTCAGGGTCTTAGCCAGTACCCACCCTGACTGTCTTTTGGACATGCAAACTTTTCTATGAAGAATTTTTAATTTTGGCTTTTTTGGGGTAAAAACCAAATAAACTAACAAACCATTTTCTAGGACATGACTGAACTGTAAATTTCCCTTTTTGACACAACAGGTTATAAAATGTAGTTGGTATAAGGATTTGAAGTAGATGAGTAGCTAAATCTGGAAGGGCAAAAACTTTGAATTGCTTTTTGAACAGGCATTTTTAAAATCCTGGCTAAGACAATGACTGCGGAAAGAGATCCTTCTATGATGGTTGCCACAAAATAGTAATATTTCCTAGTATACTAGACCAGAAAGCTGAAAGAAAATCATAATAAGATATATTTCATAAAATACATGCATTGACTACAAAAGTGTTCTGAAATAATCACACAACTATGTAATACTTTAAGGTGTTATGGGCAGAAATATTGGCTTACATCATAAGAGATCGCTCATGATTTTTTTCAAAACAAAATATTGAGAATATATTTGTTAATACTTTCCATGTTCGGGTCAGTTAATATATTTCATATAATTTATTTTGATTTTGCCTATGGTTTATAATTAATTTGTTCCTTCTATTATCAAACAAATATCTGTGAGAAAATGCCTTTACCTGATTGGTTGCTTTAGGGTCTTCTACGTCATCAGGAATGGTGACGACCTCACAGCAAGATACGAGGCCTTCATCAATGAACCGACCAATACTAAGTGAGTTCATGACAGTGTCCTTGACACGACCCTGGTCCTGGTCATGTGACTGCGGTGTGAGAACCACCAGGGGCAGACTCGGAACGGTGGGTTTTGCTTGTAAGATGCTTGACAGTCGAATTTGCTCCGCAAAGTAGTACTTCTGCAACATAGGAAATAAAATGAGTTGATACTGAGAACAGTTCAAGGAGATTTATAGGAGGCAAAACATTATGATAATGAAGTGCATCATCTAACTAGAATAACAGTCTCCCCTCCCCCACTGGGATAATTACAAGCTAAGCACTATTAACCCTTATGCTGCTGGTGGCTAATTTTACCAATACAGAATGATCCCAAAAAAGCTGAAAAATGACTGAAACCCTGGCACATGGGTACTCATATGAGAGTGCTCAGTGAGAGCTTTCCAATGAGTTCCAACATGACAGGCTTTAGATGATTCTGAATTTTTTTTTGTGTCCTTGTGCTTTGGACAAAAGTAGCCTCAGCATTGGAAGGGTTGAAGAAATATCAATCTTTAAATGAACTCACTGAATTTTTCTCTCTGCTACCTGTAATACACTGCCGTAGTTTAGGATCATGACAAAACGTATTACATTACTTGAATGATGCATAGTATAAATATACTCATAAGTTGATTTATCTATTATTATATAATTTGTTGCAAGTAACATTACCATCTACCATCCTCCAGCATTCAGATTTTTATCCAAAATGTCCCAAAATGGTCTCAAAAAATAGGTCAAAAGTTAAAGTTACTTACTAAGATTTTTCTCATAACATTGAGACCTTATCCAGTTATTCTTAAAGGGAGACATAATAGGCATTGTATGCACAGAGCATCTACATTGTATCATATAACTTTGGGAACTTACCACGTTATTTTAAGGGGGAGAGTTACAAAGCAGTCTATGCTTAGAGCATCTACATTTTATCATATAAGTTTGGGACTTTACCCTTTTATTCTAAGGGGGAGACTTACAAAGCAGTGTATGCTTAGAGCATCTACATTTTATCATATAATTTTGGGACTTCACCCTTTTATTCTAAGGGGGAGACTTACAAAGCAGTGTATGCTTAGAGCATCTACATTTTATCATATAACTTTGGGATCTTACCCCCTTATTCTAAAAGGGAGACATAACTGAGCATCTACATTTTATCATATAACTTTGGGACTTCACCCTTTTATTCTAAGCGGGAGACAATAAGCAGTGTATGCTTAGAGCATCTGCATTTTATCATTTTACTTTGGGATTTCACCCTTTTATTCTAAGGGGGAGACTTACAAAGCAGTGTATGCTTAGAGCATCTACATTTTATCATATAATTTTGGGACTTCACCCTTTTATTCTAAGGGGGAGACAATAAGCAGTGTATGCCTAGAGCATCTGCATTTTATCATAAAACTTTGGGACCTTACCCCCTTATTCTAAAAGGGAGACCTAACTGAGCATCTACATTTTATCATATAACTTTGGGATCTTACCCCGTTATTCTCCGAGTCTTGTTTTCTCCTCATCATGAAGAGGATGGCTGTGGTCCCCTGTAGGAGGTAGTTCTCCTGACTAATGTGGATCTCGCTCTCCGTCAGGGTCCCCGCGCTCGCCTGGACACACAGACTTATGTCACGACCACTCTTCAGGCTACACGTGTAACAGCTCAACAACTCACTCTGAAACACAAATACTATAGTTTAACTCTCCGTCAGGGTCCCCGCGCTTGCCTGGACACACAGACTTATGTCACGACCGCTCTTCAGGCTACACGTGTAACAGCTCAACAACTCACTCTGAAACACAAATACTATAGTTTAACTCTCCGTCAGGGTCCCCGCGCTCGCCTGGACACACAGACTTATGTCACGACCACTCTTCAGGCTACACGTGTAACAGCTCAACAACTCACTCTGAAATGCAAAGTAATCATTATTATTACTATTATCGTCGTCATCATCATCACCATAACTATCATGATTATCATATCTTTATTCATTATCATCATTATTATTATTATTATTATTATTATTATTATTATTATTATTGTTATTATCATAACTATCATTACCATCATTAATGTTACTATTATTGTTATCATTACTTTTAGCATTAATAATAATAATATCATTATCAACATTATTATCATTATCATTATTATCATAATGATTATTGTTATTATTATTATTATTATTATTATTATTATTATTATTATTATAATAATCAATATTATTATTATCATAATCATCATCATTGTCTTTATCATTTCTTTTATACCCATTATCATTAATATCATTAAATGGCTATTTGAAGTATCACAATATAGAATAGGCTTACCCAAAGGCTGATAAGATAAAGGCGTTCAACTTAGCTAAAACGGCTATCATGCCAATATACACAACCAAATTCTTTTAACGTATAAAAATAGCCAACACCCCAGCCCAAAGGCCAGTACTTTCATTGCCTTTTAATGACATTAACGACTTTTAACGACCACCGGCTGGCAACATGAAGCATTCTCCTGCAGTTCTCCCCAAGAAGCGTCCCACGAATACAACAATCAGGTTCTATTTATAGATTCTCGGGGCTACAGACATGTGGACTCATCTAGTAGAAGTTGAACGCCTTTATCTTATCAGCCTTTGGCTTACCCCATTGCTTTGTCCTGTTGTTGCTACTAGACCTTTCTTGAACTTGGATTTTAACCAATCACAAACAAGGGAAGAAGTTCCTGCTGGACTGGTCTGCTCTGGAATACTGAGAACCAGCTTCCAGTACAAGGCCAAATCTGGAATGCAAATACGAGTCTCATCTTATCTATGATAAAGGTATAAACCATAACATTTCACAGAGCTAAAATATCAATTCTTCATGATCTTATTTGTTCTGGTTTAGAGTTATTGTAGGGTAGGGGTGGGACTAGTATCCATCCATGAAAAGTTGACCACTAAGCCCTAAGAGAGAAACATATGAAGCAGGCTTAGGATGAAGAAGTATAACAAATTCAACTTTTGTGGGTAGTTAGGGTGGGGTCTCACAGACAATAAAACCAGGCACTTCCACGTCTACAGATTATTTAGAGAATTATTTATCCCTGATGGCCTACTGAGAATATATATTTCAATTTTTAATCAAAAAATCCAGCCAATTGTAACCACTCCTGAAAAGGGACAACCATCTGCAAACCCTGCAACTGTACATTACTCTACCAACTGCCCCCTTTTTAAAGATTCGAGTAGGGATTGGCACCTTAAAAATTTTCATGACATGATAAAATATTGATACTTCCTTATAAGGATATAATATTCTTACAATATTTTGAACGATACTTGCTGCCTCCCAGTGACTTAAATGTGTTGAATTCAGCAGTCAACTTCTGAAATAATCAATACTGAACTGCCTTCATGTGGAGTTGTCCAGGTAGAAGTTAAGTCCATTTCATACCATTAAGCAGTATTCGTATAAGAGATCTTAAACAATACAATACTTTTTCAAATTCAATATTAATATTTGGTATCGTATCGAGTACCGGTACCAATCTCTACTATTTGGGCCATTCAAATCATGCAGCAATAATTTTCATACAGTTGAATTTATTTCGCACTCACCTTTTCTGTGTGATCTCTGTTTGGTTGTGGGAGCCCTGAGGGCCAGCCGTGTTCCCACAGTCTGGGCCAGATCTAGAGGCGCCCATGCCTTCTTGTGCCGCAGTCTACGGACAGCATTATACGATGACACGCTCTCCGCTAATTTTTTCTCGGAACCGAAAATGTCCAGTTGACTCTGGACTGTTAGTCGCGCCTTCTTGCCCAGCTGCATGTAATCGTTCTCTACGGTTTCCGACGTTCTCTCTGGCAGCAGATACTGCAGCTGTTCCCGCTGGCTGAAACCAGAGGGCGCAGGCGGGAAATTGTACATGGACTTCTTCAGGCGAATTCGTCCTGCATGCACGTTCCTCCAGCGCTTGAAGAAACGCGACGTGCGTAGGATTTCGACGTACTTTTCGCATTCCTGGAGTTCCTGCAGACGCTGCTCGACGTCCACCTCGTACACCTCCTGGGATACCATGGCCATCTCCGTGGTGACGACCTCCCGGAGAAGTTCATCCGATAAGGATGCTGTGGCGCCCTCTATTGCTTCAGCCTTTAACTGTTCCCTTACATCCCTGTGGTAAAATAAGACAATTCAAGATTGACCTGAACAAAACAGCCTGACACTCATGATGAAATCCTTCACATGAGAGCATGGTTGTGAAAATATTTGAAGGAGAAATGTAAAGAACACTGCAAAGAACTCTCCTTGAAATATTTTGTGAAATCATTTTCAATACCAAAGTAATTTTCAAAAGTACTAAAGATCCAGACGAAAAAATTCTAGAGGAACTCCTAAAGATTAATAGGTTAGGCATTAAAAGCATTCAAGTTCAGATTACTCTGCTGACTTCATCTGTTCCCATGACTTAAGGAAGAGGTTGCGAAGTACATAAATTGCATTCAGTCCTTAGGACGGGAAATTGTTGAAATTTGCCATTCCGAGGTATGGAACTGCAGGTTTTTGCCTGTGGACTAAGTATACCTCTGCTTCTACCCTTCTATGTTACCACAAATGTTGGCCAAGATAACTACCATAAATTCTCAGAAGTTTAGACACCCTAGAAATTTGGGCCACTATCATTTTCGCAAAATAATTAATGAGAAACCTGGGCAACCCTCAATCTATCTCCAGTTGCCATTTCACATAATATTGACCTAACTGATACATCAAGGTACTTTCAGAAAACATGGGCCACCCTGAACCCATACAAATTGTAATTATTTAAAAGTGTCCCGAGTTACTGAAAATTTACGATAATACCAATCTGCAGCCCATGCACAGCAGGGGCTTAGCTGTAATGCGTCCAGCGTGTCATTTGGACACGCAGGACACTGTTTTTTGACAGTTTGGACACCTAAAATTTTATGTCAGAATTTGCTGAAGATGACTTTTCTTAGAAGATAGAAGATGTAGAAGCTGTAGTCTCACTCGTATAAGACACACAAAGCAGTATCTGGCCTAAAAAAGCAAAATCTGTAAAGGTATAGGGTCTATCTTATTAGTAGTATGTATTTTGTACCACACTTTGGACACGCAAAAGTCTATGAAACCTCTTTTTGGACACCCTGTTTCAAAATATTGGCTAAGACCCTGATGCACAGGAACAGAATTTCCTGGACCTTTATATGTAAGTCTATCACTAAAACTGACCTCATCTGTTGCTGTGCTAGGGAGTTGACCTCGCTGGCCAGTGTCTCCTCCAGTAGCGTCTGTGCCAGGGTCTGGCTAGCGTCCGCCTTGGCCTGGGCGGCCAGGGCCTCCTGTCTCGCCTGGGCCAGCCTCCTCTCCTCCTCCTGCTTCTCCAGCTCCTCCTCAACAACCTCCTTACACAGCGGCCTGGAATAGTCACATAATAGTCTTACACAAGGGCCTGGAATAGTCACAAAATAGTCTTACACAAGGGCCTGGAGTACACAGTAATATGGGTAGTCTCCCAGTTGCAGAAGTACCACAGACTACACTCCAGAGCACTACACATTTATATAGTGACCACACCAAACCATTAATGGATCCAATAAAAACAAAACAAAACAGAACTCTGATATCTTACCGAGTGAGTTCCTTGCATTGGTCGTCCAGGAAAGGGGAAGAAATTCCCCACTTTATGAGTAGTTCCAAAGGGGGCTTTCAGATGCAGAAGCACCACAGACTGCTCTCCAGAGCGCTACACATTTATATAGTGACCTGTCACCACTCCAACCCGTTAATGGATCAAATAAAAAAACAACACCACAGAACGCTTTTCGATCTCTTACCGTGTGAGTTCCTTGCATTGGTCATCCAGGAAATCGTTGGACACCTCCTCAGCGAGTCTGTTGATGAAGACCTTGACAGACGTGACCAGGTGGTTGCTCATCTCCAGAGCCATCTCATCGATCACCTCCCGGAACAGTGTACGCGCGATGTCCTTGATGATCTGAAACAACGAGAAACAGTATAATATAGCACACGGAGCAGATATGTACATGGTCATGATGAAATAGAAAGAAAAAGCGATATGCCAGTCAAGCCTAATTTTTTGTCCTTAATCACTTGACACAACCAAAAAACAGCAGAATACATTAACTACTTCAATCAATTACGCAACCATTTTTTAAAGGTGGTTCATACACAAGTTTTTTTGTACATGCCGGCAACACTAACTTACCTCTCCCTATCGTTGGGTGACGGGTCATAAATCGCAAAAATATATTAAAATATGCACTTTACAGTCTGTAACAATAAATATCAATATATAATCACATACTTCATTAGACACGGCTGGTGGTTGCGGTTTTGGTGGGGCAGCGGGTTCCTGGTAAGGGGGTGGCGCCCCCAGGTGGGCATCCTGTTGCGGTTCCTGATAGGGTGGTGGCGGGGGCCGCTCCTGCTCAGCCTCGGCGATTTCAGGTGCCCCGACTGGTGCTGCCATCTGGTGGGCTGGAAACTCAACCGCCTGAGCCTGCTCTGGCTTTTCTGAAAAGGTGACATTTACAATACTGTTAGGGTTGGATATCTACCGTTAAGAGGTACCGGTACTGGTACTGGTATAATTTCAAAAAGTACTGTATCGCACCGTTTCATTACTTAACGGTACTCTTAACAATACTTATCACTGTGAAGTTATCATTTATCAGTAAATTATTAGTTGTCCAGGATCCTACACATGATTATTCACAACAAAATCATAACATAATAATGCAATGAATTCAATTTGAGCCTCAGCAATGAAAGTGTTTAAATGAATTAAGGCAGTGATGCTGGTGACACACTCAAAATAAGACAACTCCTAGTTTAGCACTCCTGTCCCCTTTCTAACAATAGTTATCTAATCCCTGAGGTCTTGGTGTTTCAAGTATAAGTTTTCTTTAACTTAGCTGCTTGAGCTGACCTGGATATGAAGACAGTTTCTATTTTACAGTGTTTTACCTGAAATGAGGTTTTCTTGATCAATAAATGTACATTTGATTTGTAAATATCATAAATGTCTGCTAAATATACTAGACTAGGGCAACTGGAAGGAAAATTTGGAGTTCCTGCAAGATAGTGCCTTTAAGCACGTCACTCGTTCTGTTTTATTGTGATAACGCCATGGTCTTACCTGCAGTATGCATGCTGATTACATTGTGGAACTTTCCCTCATTATCAAAGCTTGTATTCGGCCTCTTCAGCTTAAAAGGTGGGAGGGGCGCAGCATTGATGGCCTGAAGAGAGAAATAGAGCAGAATAAATATAGCATGACAAACTTAAAGGTCAACATTTGACAAAACAAGGTTCAGATTAATACTCAAAACAATCATCTACAGGCCATCTGGGTGACCAAAGCTTCAAAAATCAGAGATCAGGGCACCCAGATCGTTTTTTAAAGGAATATCAGAAAAAATGTCAATTTCAAGAAAATACAAGTGATTTAGTATTTCAGTTTCAATGAAATTCCCATGACATTACATAGAGGTATCATGCTTTTTCCCAATAGGTAAATATACTTTTATGAATATTTTGGTCTCATTTAATAACCAGGAAACACAAAAACTTGACAAATTTCGAATTTCGGGCAGGGGAGGGGAAGAGGTTCAAACCCCTTGAATCTTAGCTATCCTACTGCTGTGTTGATTTAAGGCAAACCTAAGAACCAGTGACTAGAAAATCAACACTCTAAATCTATTAAAGGGGGTGGGGGATAGGAAGGGGTTCAAACCCCTAAAATCTTACCTCTCCTACAGTTGTGGTGAGTTTACTCTCTATGAGCAGCTCTGCTCTGCGGGGCGAGTACGGGTTCTTACCTCTCCTACTGTTGTGGTGAGTTTACTCTCTATGAGCAGCTCTGCTTTGCGGGGAGAGTACGGGTTCTTACCTCTCCTACAGTTGTGGTGAGTTTACTCTCTATGAGCAGCTCTGCTCTGCGGGGCGAGTACGGGTTCTTACCTCTCCTACTGTTGTGGTGAGTTTACTCTCTATGAGCAGCTCTGCTCTGCGGGGCGAGTACGGGTTCTTACCTCTCCTACAGTTGTGGTGAGTTTACTCTCTATGAGCAGCTCTGCTTTGCGGGGAGAGTACGGGTTCTTACCTCTCCTACAGTTGTGGTGAGTTTACTCTCTATGAGCAGCTCTGCTTTGCGGGGAGAGTACGGGTTCTTACCTCTCCTACAGTTGTGGTGAGTTTACTCTCTATGAGCAGCTCTGCTCTGCGGGGCGAGTACGGGTTCTTACCTCTCCTACTGTTGTGGTGAGTTTACTCTCTATGAGCAGCTCTGCTCTGTGGGGCGAGTACGGGTTCTTACCTCTCCTACTGTTGTGGTGAGTTTACTCTCTATGAGCAGCTCTGCTCTGTGGGGCGAGTACGGGTTCTTACCTCTCCTACAGTTGTGGTGAGTTTACTCTCTATGAGCAGCTCTGCTCTGCGGGGCGAGTACGGGTTCTTACCTCTCCTACAGTTGTGGTGAGTTTACTCTCTATGAGCAGCTCTGCTCTGCGGGGCGAGTACGGGTTCTTACCTCTCCTACTGTTGTGGTGAGTTTACTCTCTATGAGCAGCTCTGCTCTGCGGGGCGAGTACGGGTTCTTACCTCTCCTACAGTTGTGGTGAGTTTACTCTCTATGAGCAGCTCTGCTCTGCGGGGCGAGTACGGGTTCTTACCTCTCCTACTGTTGTGGTGAGTTTGCTCTCTATGAGCAGCTCTGCTCTGCGGGGCGAGTACAGGTTCTTACCTCTCCTACAGTTGTGGTGAGTTTGCTCTCTATGAGCAGCTCTGCCCTGCGGGGCGAGTACAGGTTCTTACCTCTCCTACAGTTGTGGTGAGTTTGCTCTCTATGAGCAGCTCTGCTCTGCGGGGCGAGTACGGGTTCTTACCTCTCCTACTGTTGTGGAGAGTTTACTCTCTATGAGCAGCTCTGCTCTGCGGGGCGAGTACGGGTTCTTACCTCTCCTACAGTTGTGGTGAGTTTGCTCTCTATGAGCAGCTCTGCTTTGCGGGGAGAGTACGGGTTCTTACCTCTCCTACTGTTGTGGTGAGTTTACTCTCTATGAGCAGCTCTGCTCTGTGGGGCGAGTACGGGTTCTTACCTCTCCTACTGTTGTGGTGAGTTTACTCTCTATGAGCAGCTCTGCTCTGCGGGGCGAGTACGGGTTCTTACCTCTCCTACTGTTGTGGTGAGTTTACTCTCTATGAGCAGCTCTGCTCTGCGGGGCGAGTACGGGTTCTTACCTCTCCTACAGTTGTGGTGAGTTTACTCTCTATGAGCAGCTCTGCTTTGCGGGGCGAGTACGGGTTCTTACCTCTCCTACAGTTGTGGTGAGTTTGCTCTCTATGAGCAGCTCTGCTCTGTGGGGCGAGTACGGGTTCTTACCTCTCCTACTGTTGTGGTGAGTTTGCTCTCTATGAGCAGCTCTGCTCTGCGGGGCGAGTACGGGTTCTTACCTCTCCTACAGTTGTGGTGAGTTTACTCTCTATGAGCAGCTCTGCTCTGCGGGGCGAGTACGGGTTCTTACCTCTCCTACAGTTGTGGTGAGTTTACTCTCTATGAGCAGCTCTGCCCTGCGGGGCGAGTACGGGTTCTTACCTCTCCTACAGTTGTGGTGAGTTTACTCTCTATGAGCAGCTCTGCTTTGCGGGGCGAGTACGGGTTCTTACCTCTCCTACAGTTGTGGTGAGTTTACTCTCTATGAGCAGCTCTGCTCTGTGGGGCGAGTACGGGTTCTTACCTCTCCTACTGTTGTGGTGAGTTTACTCTCTATGAGCAGCTCTGCTTTGCGGGGCGAGTACGGGTTCTTACCTCTCCTACAGTTGTGGTGAGTTTGCTCTCTATGAGCAGCTCTGCTCTGTGGGGCGAGTACGGGTTCTTACCTCTCCTACTGTTGTGGTGAGTTTGCTCTCTATGAGCAGCTCTGCTCTGCGGGGCGAGTACGGGTTCTTACCTCTCCTACAGTTGTGGTGAGTTTACTCTCTATGAGCAGCTCTGCTCTGTGGGGCGAGTACAGGTTCTTACCTCTCCTACTGTTGTGGTGAGTTTACTCTCTATGAGCAGCTCTGCTCTGTGGGGCGAGTACGGGTTCTTACCTCTCCTACAGTTGTGGTGAGTTTACTCTCTATGAGCAGCTCTGCCCTGCGGGGCGAGTACGGGTTCTTACCTCTCCTACAGTTGTGGTGAGTTTACTCTCTATGAGCAGCTCTGCTCTGCGGGGCGAGTACGGGTTCTTACCTCTCCTACAGTTGTGGTGAGTTTGCTCTCTATGAGCAGCTCTGCTCTGCGGGGCGAGTACGGGTTCTTACCTCTCCTACTGTTGTGGTGAGTTTACTCTCTATGAGCAGCTCTGCTCTGCGGGGCGAGTACGGGTTCTTACCTCTCCTACAGTTGTGGTGAGTTTGCTCTCTATGAGCAGCTCTGCTCTGCGGGGCGAGTACGGGTTCTTACCTCTCCTACAGTTGTGGTGAGTTTGCTCTCTATGAGCAGCTCTGCTCTGTGGGGCGAGTACGGGTTCTTACCTCTCCTACTGTTGTGGTGAGTTTGCTCTCTATGAGCAGCTCTGCTCTGTGGGGCGAGTACGGGTTCTTACCTCTCCTACTGTTGTGGTGAGTTTACTCTCTATGAGCAGCTCTGCCCTGCGGGGCGAGTACGGGTTCTTACCTCTCCTACTGTTGTGGTGAGTTTACTCTCTATGAGCAGCTCTGCTTTGCGGGGAGAGTACGGGTTCTTACCTCTCCTACTGTTGTGGTGAGTTTACTCTCTATGAGCAGCTCTGCTTTGCGGGGCGAGTACGGGTTCTTACCTCTCCTACTGTTGTGGTGAGTTTACTCTCTATGAGCAGCTCTGCTTTGCGGGGAGAGTACGGGTTCTTACCTCTCCTACTGTTGTGGTGAGTTTACTCTCTATGAGCAGCTCTGCTCTGTGGGGCGAGTACGGGTTCTTACCTCTCCTACAGTTGTGGTGAGTTTACTCTCTATGAGCAGCTCTGCTCTGCGGGGCGAGTACGGGTTCTTACCTCTCCTACAGTTGTGGTGAGTTTACTCTCTATGAGCAGCTCTGCTCTGCGGGGCGAGTACGGGTTCTTACCTCTCCTACTGTTGTGGTGAGTTTACTCTCTATGAGCAGCTCTGCCCTGCGGGGCGAGTACGGGTTCTTACCTCTCCTACTGTTGTGGTGAGTTTACTCTCTATGAGCAGCTCTGCTTTGCGGGGAGAGTACGGGTTCTTACCTCTCCTACAGTTGTGGTGAGTTTACTCTCTATGAGCAGCTCTGCTCTGCGGGGCGAGTACGGGTTCTTACCTCTCCTACTGTTGTGGTGAGTTTGCTCTCTATGAGCAGCTCTGCTCTGCGGGGCGAGTACGGGTTCTTACCTCTCCTACTGTTGTGGTGAGTTTGCTCTCTATGAGCAGCTCTGCTCTGCGGGGCGAGTACGGGTTCTTACCTCTCCTACTGTTGTGGTGAGTTTACTCTCTATGAGCAGCTCTGCTCTGTGGGGCGAGTACGGGTTCTTACCTCTCCTACAGTTGTGGTGAGTTCGCTCTCTATGAGCAGCTCTGCTCTGTGGGGCGAGTACGGGTTCTTACCTCTCCTACAGTTGTGGTGAGTTTGCTCTCTATGAGCAGCTCTGCTCTGTGGGGCGAGTACGGGTTCTTACCTCTCCTACAGTTGTGGTGAGTTTGCTCTCTATGAGCAGCTCTGCTCTGCGGGGCGAGTACGGGTTCTTACCTCTCCTACAGTTGTGGTGAGTTTGCTCTCTATGAGCAGCTCTGCCCTGCGGGGCGAGTACGGGTTCTTACCTCTCCTACAGTTGTGGTGAGTTTACTCTCTATGAGCAGCTCTGCTCTGCGGGGCGAGTACGGGTTCTTACCTCTCCTACAGTTGTGGTGAGTTTACTCTCTATGAGCAGCTCTGCTCTGTGGGGCGAGTACGGGTTCTTACCTCTCCTACTGTTGTGGTGAGTTTACTCTCTATGAGCAGCTCTGCTCTGTGGGGCGAGTACGGGTTCTTACCTCTCCTACAGTTGTGGTGAGTTTGCTCTCTATGAGCAGCTCTGCTCTGTGGGGCGAGTACGGGTTCTTACCTCTCCTACAGTTGTGGTGAGTTTACTCTCTATGAGCAGCTCTGCTCTGCGGGGCGAGTACGGGTTCTTACCTCTCCTACAGTTGTGGTGAGTTTACTCTCTATGAGCAGCTCTGCTTTGCGGGGAGAGTACGGGTTCTTACCTCTCCTACAGTTGTGGTGAGTTTACTCTCTATGAGCAGCTCTGCTCTGCGGGGCGAGTACGGGTTCTTACCTCTCCTACAGTTGTGGTGAGTTTGCTCTCTATGAGCAGCTCTGCTCTGCGGGGCGAGTACGGGTTCTTACCTCTCCTACAGTTGTGGTGAGTTTACTCTCTATGAGCAGCTCTGCTCTGCGGGGCGAGTACGGGTTCTTACCTCTCCTACAGTTGTGGTGAGTTTACTCTCTATGAGCAGCTCTGCTCTGCGGGGCGAGTACGGGTTCTTACCTCTCCTACAGTTGTGGTGAGTTTACTCTCTATGAGCAGCTCTGCTCTGCGGGGCGAGTACGGGTTCTTACCTCTCCTACAGTTGTGGTGAGTTTACTCTCTATGAGCAGCTCTGCTCTGCGGGGCGAGTACGGGTTCTTACCTCTCCTACAGTTGTGGTGAGTTTACTCTCTATGAGCAGCTCTGCTCTGCGGGGCGAGTACGGGTTCTTACCTCTCCTACAGTTGTGGTGAGTTTACTCTCTATGAGCAGCTCTGCTCTGCGGGGCGAGTACGGGTTCTTACCTCTCCTACAGTTGTGGTGAGTTTACTCTCTATGAGCAGCTCTGCTCTGCGGGGCGAGTACGGGTTCTTACCTCTCCTACAGTTGTGGTGAGTTTGCTCTCTATGAGCAGCTCTGCTCTGCGGGGCGAGTACGGGTTCTTACCTCTCCTACAGTTGTGGTGAGTTTACTCTCTATGAGCAGCTCTGCTCTGCGGGGCGAGTACGGGTTCTTACCTCTCCTACAGTTGTGGTGAGTTTGCTCTCTATGAGCAGCTCTGCTCTGCGGGGCGAGTACGGGTTCTTACCTCTCCTACAGTTGTGGTGAGTTTACTCTCTATGAGCAGCTCTGCTCTGCGGGGCGAGTACGGGTTCTTACCTCTCCTACTGTTGTGGTGAGTTTACTCTCTATGAGCAGCTCTGCTTTGCGGGGAGAGTACGGGTTCTTACCTCTCCTACAGTTGTGGTGAGTTTGCTCTCTATGAGCAGCTCTGCTCTGCGGGGCGAGTACGGGTTCTTACCTCTCCTACTGTTGTGGTGAGTTTACTCTCTATGAGCAGCTCTGCTTTGCGGGGAGAGTACGGGTTCTTACCTCTCCTACAGTTGTGGTGAGTTTACTCTCTATGAGCAGCTCTGCTCTGCGGGGCGAGTACGGGTTCTTACCTCTCCTACTGTTGTGGTGAGTTTACTCTCTATGAGCAGCTCTGCTTTGCGGGGAGAGTACGGGTTCTTACCTCTCCTACAGTTGTGGTGAGTTTGCTCTCTATGAGCAGCTCTGCTCTGCGGGGCGAGTACGGGTTCTTACCTCTCCTACTGTTGTGGTGAGTTTACTCTCTATGAGCAGCTCTGCTTTGCGGGGAGAGTACGGGTTCTTACCTCTCCTACTGTTGTGGTGAGTTTGCTCTCTATGAGCAGCTCTGCTCTGTGGGGCGAGTACGGGTTCTTACCTCTCCTACTGTTGTGGTGAGTTTGCTCTCTATGAGCAGCTCTGCTCTGCGGGGCGAGTACGGGTTCTTACCTCTCCTACTGTTGTGGTGAGTTTACTCTCTATGAGCAGCTCTGCTCTGCGGGGCGAGTACGGGTTCTTACCTCTCCTACAGTTGTGGTGAGTTTACTCTCTATGAGCAGCTCTGCTCTGCGGGGCGAGTACGGGTTCTTACCTCTCCTACAGTTGTGGTGAGTTTGGTCTCTATGAGCAGCTCTGCTCTGCGGGGCGAGTACGGGTTCTTACCTCTCCTACAGTTGTGGTGAGTTTACTCTCTATGAGCAGCTCTGCTCTGTGGGGCGAGTACGGGTTCTTACCTCTCCTACAGTTGTGGTGAGTTTGCTCTCTATGAGCAGCTCTGCTCTGTGGGGCGAGTACGGGTTCTTACCTCTCCTACAGTTGTGGTGAGTTTGCTCTCTATGAGCAGCTCTGCTCTGTGGGGCGAGTACGGGTTCTTACCTCTCCTACAGTTGTGGTGAGTTTACTCTCTATGAGCAGCTCTGCTCTGTGGGGCGAGTACGGGTTCTTACCTCTCCTACAGTTGTGGTGAGTTTACTCTCTATGAGCAGCTCTGCTCTGCGGGGCGAGTACGGGTTCTTACCTCTCCTACAGTTGTGGTGAGTTTGGTCTCTATGAGCAGCTCTGCTCTGTGGGGCGAGTACGGGTTCTTACCTCTCCTACAGTTGTGGTGAGTTTACTCTCTATGAGCAGCTCTGCTCTGCGGGGCGAGTACGGGTTCTTACCTCTCCTACAGTTGTGGTGAGTTTACTCTCTATGAGCAGCTCTGCTCTGCGGGGCGAGTACGGGTTCTTACCTCTCCTACAGTTGTGGTGAGTTTGCTCTCTATGAGCAGCTCTGCTCTGCGGGGCGAGTATGGGTTCTTACCTCTCCTACAGTTGTGGTGAGTTTACTCTCTATGAGCAGCTCTGCTCTGCGGGGCGAGTACGGGTTCTTACCTCTCCTACAGTTGTGGTGAGTTTACTCTCTATGAGCAGCTCTGCTTTGCGGGGAGAGTACGGGTTCTTACCTCTCCTACAGTTGTGGTGAGTTTACTCTCTATGAGCAGCTCTGCTCTGCGGGGCGAGTACGGGTTCTTACCTCTCCTACAGTTGTGGTGAGTTTGCTCTCTATGAGCAGCTCTGCTCTGCGGGGCGAGTACGGGTTCTTACCTCTCCTACAGTTGTGGTGAGTTTGCTCTCTATGAGCAGCTCTGCTCTGCGGGGCGAGTACGGGTTCTTACCTCTCCTACAGTTGTGGTGAGTTTGGTCTCTATGAGCAGCTCTGCTCTGCGGGGCGAGTACGGGTTCTTACCTCTCCTACAGTTGTGGTGAGTTTAATCTCTATGAGCAGCTCTGCTCTGCGGGGCGAGTACGGGTTCTCCGGCATGTAGAGACATTTCCTCGTCATAAGCACACAGCCCTCCTCCACCTGCAGACCATGGTACGTACAGAACTCCTCCACGTCAAACTCCCCCTCAAATCCCAGCTGACGCTGCAGGTTAGCCAGCGGAATCTACAAAACACACAATCATCAGTTATACCTCTACAGACCATGGTACGTACAGAACTCCTCCACGTCAAACTCCCCCTCAAATCCCAGCTGACGCTGCAGGTTAGCCAGCGGAATCTACAAACACACAATCATCAGTTATCCCTCTACAGACCATGGTACGTACAGAACTCCTCCACGTCAAACTCCCCCTCAAATCCCAACTGACGCTGCAGGATAGCCAGCGGAATCTACAAACACACAATCATCAGTTATCCCTCTACAGACCATGGTACGTACAGAACTCCTCCACGTCAAACTCCCCCTCAAATCCCAACTGACGCTGCAGGATAGCCAGCGGAATCTACAAACACACACAATTATCAGTTATCCCAGTATTGGTATAACAAATCTTAAACAATACAGTAGTTTTTCCTTTTCAATATTGATACTCTGTATCAACCCTTAATAGGTACGATGAGAGAAGAGCATTCATTTCCGCGGCATTTGAGAAGTGGACGGTTGCCATGGATATATATTTCCTATTCAATATTGATATTTGGTATTGCATTGAGTAACTGTATCAACCCTTAATCAGTACGATGCGTAGACCGCCTCTTAAAGGAAAATAGAGCATTTGTTTCCTCAGCACTTGAGAAGTAGATGGTTGTCATGGGTACTTTTTTCTTTTTGACATTGATATTTGGTATCGTATCGAGTACCAGTAACAATCCTCAATAAGTATGCTGCGTAACCCCCCCCCCCCCCCTTAAAGGAAAGAAGAGCTTCGCTACCTTGGCACTTGAGCAGTAGGCGGTTGTCATGGATACTTTTTCTTATTTGACATTGATATTTGATACTGTGAACCGGTACCAATACCTAATCGGTATGTTGTGTAAAACCCCCTACCCCTGCCCCTATGAAGGAAATAAGAATGTTGTTACGCAATCTATTCAATGATATTTAATATTGTATTGAGTACCAGTACCAACCCTCAATTGGTAGTTTGGTATAATGTGTAAAGCTCCCCCCCCCCCCCCCCCCCCCCCCCCCTTAAGGAAAGAAGAGTGACGTTACCTTGGCACTTGAGAAGTAGACGGTTGTCATGGATATGTGTTCCTATTCGATAATGATATTTAATATCATATTTACGTGGTACCAACCCTTAATTGCTACGATGCGTAACCCCCCCTTAAAAGAAAAAAAGAAGAGCGTGCGTTACCTTGGCACTTGAGAAGTAGACGGTTGTCATTATCTTGAGGGCCTGGAGGCGCACCTGGTTGAAGTAGCGATGCATGATGCATGCCGGGAGGTACCTGGCCTGGCGCACCAGCTTGAAGAACTGGATGTAGTTATTGGAGTTGACCGCCAGGTGGACCTTCAGGGCGAACTGGACTTCGGGGGTGTTCCTCACTGCAGGGGGCAGCTCCATCACTTCTCTGCAAAACACGCCAAACAATGGTATTATCTCCTAATCCTTTTAACCCAGTCATGCTTAAAGGGATAGTTAACCCTAAATACATTATCTACTTTGATATACAAGCCTATTTTATGCTTTACAATGTGCATCCTCATTAGCAGGTCTAACCTATCTAAAATTGGAGATATTAACATTTGAACTAGCCAACTTTAAGGAATCTTGTCTTTGGGGGCAACATGTTTGCAGCTACAAGCAAATTGCTGTGACATCAATGCTGTTCTTAGCACTCTAGATTCTCCATCCTGATGGCACTGAATGCCCCTGTGTAGGCTTCAAGCATAAATACCTAAACCAGAAGTCATCTAATTCATTCATAGTCTTCCAGGGTCTTGGCCAGGATTTAGAAAATGGGTTCACTGAATGCCCCTCTTTAAGCACAATACCTAAAGCTGAAAACATCTAGTCTCTAACCTGAGAATGTCTCCCTCGTTGAGCCTCATGAGCACCATGTAGGCTCTGAATTCTCCCTCCAGGGGGCACTGCACGCCCCTGTTGATGCGCAGGTCCTCGTACATCTCCTTGAGTGACTGCAGGCACTTGGTGAGGTTCTCGTCGTTGATCTTGGGGCTGAACGTGTGCATGTCCTCCTCCACCAGGCGCTCAGAGCAGTAGATGTGAAACCGACAACATTTCTCCTCAAGCTCCACCGAAGTCAGGTCGCACAGGTGCTGTTGTGTGATGTCCTGTACAGATAACAAAAACAAAATCCTTCAACTATAAATGTGAAAGCGACAGCATTTCAACTCTAGTTACACTGAGGTCAGGTCGCACAGGTGCTGTTGTGTGATGTCCTGTAAAGATAACAAAAACAAAATCCTTCAACTATAAATGTGAAAGCGACAGCATTTCAACTCTAGTTACACTGAGGTCAGGTCACACAGGTGCTGTTGTGTGATGTCCTGTACAAAGAATAAAATCCTTCAACTATAAATGTGAAAGCGACAACATTCCATCAGGCGCTCAGAGCAGTAGATGTGAAAGCGACAACATTTCTCCTCAAGCTCCACCGAGGTCAGGTCACACAGGTGCTGTTGTGTGATGTCCTGTACAAAGAATAGAAACACAATTCTTCAACTATAAATGTGAAATAGACAGCATTTCATCTCTAGTTCCACAGGTGCTGTTGTGTGATGTCCTTACAAAGAATAAAATCCTTCAACTATAAATGTGAAAGCGACGACATTCCATAAGGCGCTCAGAGCAGTAGATGAGAAACCGACATCATTTCTCCTCAAGCTCCACCGAGGTCAGGTCGCACAGGTGCTGTTGTGTGATGTCCTGTACAGATAACAAAAACAAAATCCCTCAACTATAAATGTGAAATAGACAGCATTTCTCCTCCAGTTCCACCGAGGTCAGGTCGCACAGGTGCTGTTGTGAGATGTCCTGCACAGATA
Source organism: Maea johnstoni (assembly GCA_963942565.1). Lineage (NCBI taxonomy): Eukaryota > Metazoa > Annelida > Polychaeta > Spionida > Magelonidae > Maea > Maea johnstoni. The sequence goes on from OZ012687.1 coordinate 27,505,511, forward strand.
ACAAAAACAAAATCCTACAACTACAAATGTGCAATAGAAGTGATGTCCTATATATACAAATAACAGAAACACAATTCTTCAACTGTAAATGTGAAATCGACAACATTTCTCCTCCAGCTCCACCGAGGTCAGGTCACAAAGGTGCTGTTGTGTGATGTCCTGTACAGATAACACATGTATACATTGTAACAAAGCAACGTTTCTCCTCCAGTTCCACAGAGGTTAGCCTTGAGTGTGATCATTAAAATCAATGCTTCCAAGTATGCAGCCAAAGCATTTCATAGCATTTGGACAGGTATTCTAAAAATCCAGACTAAGCTTCTGCTATCCATATTACATTTCATACAAAAGGTATGGATCCCTATCCCAGATCTCACCTTTCTTATAGCCCGAGTTCTGTTCCATATGAAGTCAAACCACTCGGCCCAGTTCTCCTCGCCGCGATCCATGATGCAGTTACACAGGTAAGCCATGGTCATGGTCAGCACAGCGGCCGGGCGCATCTCATGTAATAACGGCATGTCCTACAAAGAAACACAAAATATAACAGAGGGTCACTTTCGGGTTTAGACTTTCAATTGGACTGCCTGCTTATAGATTTTACAGGTGTTGCAACCTCTCTGGCAGATGATCACTTTCCATACAAAGAAAAAAGTGAATTGATGCAGTAGGGCTGTCATTGATAAGAAATATTTATCTATTCGATAATCGACAAAATTATTACCGATACGCTGCTTCGATTCGATTCAGTGAATAGAATTCAAAATGAATGAAAACCAGCAATGTGCTCAAGGGGAATGGTTGTGGTTTGCATGTGGGGGCGATTTTTTGACCTATTGATCACAGCCCTAACACTTACACATTCATCTGTGTGAATTTTGGGATAAATGGAATGGAAGCACACATTTGTGGTGGGGAGTTCATGCTGTTGAAGCTGTGATTTCCTAAAAAAAATATTTATTTACCTAATTTGCATATGAATTGATATCTTGTACCTTTTTCGATATCGATAATCAATAAGTTTTTTTTTTATCGATTCATCGATACGGGCGGATCAAGGAAATAAAAGATCCATTATGGATTTCCTTATGCTGCCTCTTAAAAAACGGACTCAGATATGCCTGAGCTTTATTTTTAAAGTATTCAACGGTTCTTGAATCTAATATGTTAAATACTTAAAGGGGAAAAAGACTAATGCCTTTGAACAAATAGTCTATAGCTTTACCTGGTCAGCAGAGGACCTGGAGTATTCCTTGACCGCTCTAGAATGGTCCACCTGAGGGTTTTGGCCAGGCTGCAAAATAACATGTGAAAATATTAGTCACAGTCCCAGCATTCCATGCATTTGAGAAGTTATAAATCATTGAATAATATAACAGATGACTAATATGGTACTACAGGACAGGTTATTTCACTATACACAAAATTGACCAAAATGCACTATTTAGGTATTCCCCAACTCCAATTTTACTGGTAATAACATTTTGGTAAAATTTGGCTATTTAAGGTTAATAGGAAGTTTTGAGTATGTAGATGTCACACATGCCATATCGTACCATACAGTAATATTTGGTAAAATAAAGCTGTCAGTAAAATAACCTTTTGCACAGTAGTTTGACATTTACCTTGGTTTCTTTATGTAGGGAGAAATTCATTTAAATTTTCTATGATGCCTATTTGTTTATGATAAAACAAAATCAAAACCTAAGGATAAGCATTCTCGATAGATGTTTAGTCTAAATCATGAGGTTACTCACTCCCCTTGTATTTAAAACTCTAGGGAGCTGGAACAAGGTTTTAGTTACTGGAGCAAAAGAACCTTTTTCAGATCATAAGCAATAACATTAGGGAAAAAATCTTGATAACTATGTGAAATATTGTTGTGAAATTTTTGGCTTAAAAGTTGGTGTTATTGTTGGGTTGGATGACCCCTCATTTGGTTAAACAGACTTACCAGGTCAGTTCCAGGGATGATCTCAAAGATACTCAGCCTTCTCCTGTCCTCCCGCATGTACCGCTCAGGCTCAGGACACATGTCCATACACGTACCCCGCATTACCTGGACCTTGGACATATCTGTCTCCTTCGTCCGACCTACAACATAACAGCCTCGGTTAATCAGGTACCATTCATATTGTTTAAGTTTTATATATATATATATACTGTATGAAGAAAGTTCCGTTTTTTTAGCAAAATTTTCAAAGCTAAATTTAACAATATTAGGGGCCTGTGAGGCAAGCAGTATTGATAAATATATTGTTTAAATACAGTATGATTAAGAAAATACTGATATTCTATTGTATCAGGAAACTTTTAGAGGTGCAAATCCCTAGATAAAGCTCTAGTTTACTTGAATTTAAAGAAATACTGATATTCTATTGTATCATGAAAAAAATTAAGTTGGAAAACCCTAATTGATGCTGTACTATGCTTGAAGTACTCACCTTGCCGCAGAATCTTATCCCTTTTCTCCAGCAGTTCAAATCTCTCATTAGCAGAGAAAGCAACAGTGTTCTCCAAGGCCCGCAGTGCTTCATTCAAATCTGAAATCACAATACAAATATACAGTAAAATTTGAAAATATGAACACCTTGAAGCAGGGCAAAATCGTTCACAGTGCTCTCTAAGGCCGGCAGTGCTTCATTCAAATCTGAAATCACAATACAAATATACAATATTTACTGTGAAACCTCTCAAATATGAACACATTGGGACCAAGGCAAAACATTGGCAGTAGGGTGTGTTCACATCTCAGAGGTCTTTTCATTGATCAAGAGATGCAATTTGGCCTGGGAAATTGTGTTCACATTAGGAGGTGTTCACATATCAAAGGCAATCACAATGAGAGGTTTCAATATAATTTCTTCAAAATTCAAATAATCACCTGTAATACTTTATATGCAACATACATGCAATGTGAAATTTTAATTCATGCATTTACAAGCAACTCTTTCAATCAAGGTTATATTTATTGACCTTCTCTATCAGGCAAGGTGGCATATGATTTATACCAAACTTTACAAACATGACATTTATCCTTAGATTTACTGCATAAACATTAATGCATTTCAAAATCAATATGATACTCAAATGATACATTTCACCACATACTGTCATTACCACCTTCATTTTCAGAGAGATCTTACTTCTATTGTCTATCTTCACGACTGGTGCTGGAGAAACTGATCGTGTTGGCACCGGTTCCGGTGCTCGCTTCACTGGGCTTGGTTCCCTTGCTCTCTTCATCTGTACAGCTTCCCTTTTCTTCGGTTCTGCCTTGGCAATCATCGTTGGACTCGGAGGTTTTATACCACGTTTTTGCAGGAACTCTTGCATCTTGAGTGTTTTTTCGTCGGGCCGCTGAAGGACATGCATCTCCTCAGAGCCGATATCCTCGGTTCCTAGCATCGCCTGAAGTTCCTCGTCCACTTCACTCCGAGGCTTCGCTTTCGGCTTGGGTCTCTCGGCTGATCTTGACCGGCTGCTACTTTCAGGCTTGTCTCGCGGCGATTCTAATTGGTTATGGAAATAAGGAAAACAAAATGTCATGACACTATCTATCAATGTATCACTATCATTATCACTACCATAATTATTATTAAAAGAATTATCATTTCTAAAATTATTATCATGTTTTATTATTATTATTATCATTGTCATTTTTATCATTAATATCATCATTTTTATTATATTATCATTTTATTACAAATATTATGATCATTATTAACAATTTACTTTCATTACCATTATTATTATTCACTGTTATTCTCATTAGTATCATCATAATCATTACTATCATCATCATTATTCATATCATTCATCATCATTGATAGTATACCTATGGAATGGTATTTGGCATTGTACTGATTACTGAGTTAAGTGGTACTAAAGCCCAGATACTGTGCTCAGATAGATCTCAGAGGTGTTTGCATAAGGGGTTTCACTGTATCTACCCTTTTCAGCTGGATTGTGTGCACCCCAGAATATCTGTAATGGTTTATATCCTCCCTCTAGGTGGCGCCCTCTTCTCCTAGCATCCTCCGCTGTCGCCTAAAAAGCAAGAAATAATGTAGGTTCAATACTGTATAACTGGTACTTTTTACAGCCATAATTCTCCCCATAATAACACCAAAATAACATCCTTCACACAAATATCCTGCTTCGTATCAGCTTTGTTAGAGTGCTTGAATGCACAAATTAAAAATAAAACAAATACCCTCCAGCAGGGCTGTAAAGTGAATTTTCAACACCCTCCAGCAGGGCTGTAAAGTAAATTTTCAACACTCCAAATTCAAGCAATATATACAGCAGGCTTCCCAATGCATTATGCAATAAGATAATAATGTAACCTTTAAAATTTTCTCGATGTGACACAACACCATTATTACCTTAACAATAAGGTATTCTAAGAACATTTTGAACAATACTTTCTGCCTCCAAGGGGCATGATTTTGTTAAATTTAGCACTGTCAGCATTGGACATTTCGCTGATAAGTAGCGCTGATAAATAGCAAATTTCCTTTGTGTGGACACTTACAAATTATGTCAGTTTAATAAATAATTCAAATCTTAAACAATACAATATGGTACTATACCTTTTTGATTAAGGCACTTTTTTCCATTTAATATCAGTATTTTGTTTTTGTATCCAGTACCCTATCCCTATATGCAATACAATTATCTAACATATCTATCCAAAGAGATATGATCTAAAGAGTTAAAGGGCAAATGCAACATCATGATGATTTAGGTTCAAAATGTGCCTATTCGTGTCACCTTTCAGATAAGACCACCCGCAAGTCTGTCCTCCTCAGCACTCCTCAGATATGGCTTATGAAAGCGAGTAAAAAACTGGCCTTGGTCTGGGCAGGAAGTGACTGCCAGCCCTGCTTCTGATTGGTTGAGAGATATCAGTGGCAGGAAGTGACTGCCACTGATATCTCTCGACCAATCAAAATGGTGCTTAAATTTGTGCCCTGCCCTGTAATGTCAGCTTCTATGCCCAGACCAAGGCCAGTTTTTTACTCACTTTCATAAGCCATATCTGAGGAGTGCTGAGGAGGACAGACTTGTGGGTGGTCTTATTTGAAAGGTGACACGTATAGGCACATTTTGAAACTAAATCATCATGATGGTGCATTTGCCCTTTAAGCCTTTTTTGCCACTAAATGTATAGGACAGGGTCTTAGCCAGAAGGGTGTCTGGGTTTCTTTTGAACTCCCTGTTTCATGAAAAATACCTGATTTTAGGATGCCCTATAGACACCCTAGATTTTGGTATGTGTTTTTTAGAAATATTAATTCTGAGTTAATTTTCTAAAAAGTTTAACTTCAAAATAATAGCAAAGACACTTCTAGGATAATTAAGCATATGATTACTTTATTTGTTAATGTACATAACCAGTGTGATGACTTTTACTTTTTCAATCAGGGATTTTGGTCCCCCTCTATTCCTGAAATCCCAATTTGGACACCCTGTTATGAAAATCCAGGCTAAGTTCCTGGTATAGGAGTTAGATTCATGGAAATTGTTATCATTGCCTAATATAAGAAAAGTTCTCACATGAGTGGAGAAATGAATTGTTGCCTGTCCCTTGTTTGGGTTTGGGAATATTCTTGTGACGCGTCCATATTTGCTGAAGTGTTTTTTGAGGCTGATCTTGTTGTTCATACTCCTGGGCACCATCTTGCACACTATGGCCACCTTCTTGGCGATCTCCGCCGAAGTGGAGCGACGCAGGGCTGGCCGACTTGCCCGAGTGCTGGAATCTAATAGACAAAGGTTCTATATGTCATGCGGTCATACCATTCAGTGAGAAAAGTTTGAAATCATGAACCCATGGCTATACACCATGCTGTACCAAATATAAATGCTTGCATGATGTGCTTGCGAATATAGGATTTTGCAGACATAAAAGCTATTGAAAAAGGCCTATTAATAAATTTATATTAAATTTATACACATATTGACCAAAAGGTATATGACGGTCAAAGAGGAAAATGCTCATGAACTCTTAAAACAGAGAGCAATCATATGCAAATAAATTTCAATCCCTCCTTTCTCAATGAGGTAGAAATCTCAACATGGAATGTTACCTGGGGTGACAGGTTTATCTTTGTCTTCTTTTTCCCTCTCTGATTCTCTCTCTCTGCTCCGTGACGTGCCCTCACTGCGCCTGGGGGCAGCACTGCTCCCGGCTACACCAGAAATAGCCCGGCCGAACAATCCTGCTACCCCTCCTCTTGCAGCGCCCTCCCCTGCCTTTGGCCTCCTTATAATCCTCCTCTTCGTCTCTTTCTCTCCTTCTGTCTCCCTCTCTCCAAAGAGGGCTCTCTTTACGTCAGATTCGCTCTCCTCTTTTATAGACGGTTTTTGGCCAAACAGCGCTGCAATAAAAACAATAATTATGAGTAAAACTTGCTAGAATATTGCACTATATCTTGTACTTGCCATAGGTTTAAAAAGATTGAGTTCTGCCAGATTAGGATTGTCTGCAAACCTTTTAGAGTCATACATGTAGCGCAATTACATTATGAGACTGTTGTCCCCCTGGTATATCACTAACTCAAGATTATGAATACATGTAGATTGTTTGCATGCTTCGCTAAATATTGCCCATTGGAGTCTGGATATGGATTTAAACCATAACTGACAATATAGTGTTGAATTAAAGCTCTGCATGATCTACTACAGAGATATATAGCCTTTTTTGATCAGTGCTCACAATAGTGTTAAACATCTAACTTAGTTGCACCATGTGCATCCAATCCCCACAATTCCGATAAAAAAAACAAAAACATACATATACCAATGTTTGTGAACACCTAAATGATCTGATGAGTGACATGATGTGTACAATGGTTACCTGAATGATAAAATTTAATTAATAAAGTGGGGTTCAGCAGGGTCTTAGCCAGGATTAAGAAATTGGGTACGTAAAATTGCTAATTGTGACTTTTTTGGGCATCCTACTTTTCAAAGGAGACCATAACATACTCAGATTAATTACAACCATGGACATGTAGATTTAGTTATATATATATTAAATTAAAATAATGCATTGATCACGTTCCTAATAATCACTGTCATGGGAATCATCTTAAGGTGACAGTATTCAATTACTTAAAATTGAAATTCACATTTTTAAAAAATTCCTCACAAAAAGATTTGGTGTCCTGAGGAGTCATTTTTGAGGGTTTGGTTGTCCCAAGGATGCCCAGACGCCCTGCTGGCTAAGACTGTTCCCTTCAGCGGGGCATAAATTCATCCAGGGTTACCTTCCAGTCTCTTACCTGTGTTTTCTGTCCCTGTTTTTCTTCCGAACACTGGCTTTGATTCGTTGTCATCTTTTGTGCCAAATCCACCAGTAGAAGTGCCTATAAACTTGCTGTCTGAAGTAGCACCTGTCTCACCAGTCGCAGGTTTACCGAAAAGACCAGTGGAGGTGGTGACAGTCCCGTTACCTCCAAAGACATTTCCCGTTGTTGATGCTGTTGTGGAATTAACATTCGAGCCTCCAAATATGGAAGAGGTTGATGATGCAGAAAACACCTTTTTAGTACCTCCAAATACACTAGAGGCGGGAGTAGGATCCGTTTTTGCACTACCGCCAAAGACGTTTGGACCTGCTTCAGTCTTTACACTTGCAAATACATTTGATGTTGCACTGCTTGCCACTGCTGTCTCTGAAGTTCCTGATTTTTTCCCGAAAATGTCAGTGCTGGAAGTTGTGCTTGAGCCAAAAGGTCCAGCTTTCTGAGAGGCTGAAAAGGCACTTTGTTTCAGGCCTCCGAACACAGAACTTGAAACCTGACCACCACCGAACGCTGCTGAGGTAGCCTCTGCAGTAGTGACAGGTTTAGCACCAAAGCCTGAAGTTCCTCCAAATGCAGATGGAACTTTCTGGCTAGTTGTAGTGGCCGCTGAGCTAAATACTGGATTAGTTGTCTTGCTAGCGCCAAATATTGATGCAGCAGTAGTTTTAGAAAGATTATGAGAAGTAGTAGTGGAGATTCCCGTTGCACCAAATACTGCTCCAGCAGCGGGTTGGCCAAATGCCCCAGCTGCTGAGGAAAATGCAGGTGTGCCCTTCTGAATACTTCCAAATCCCTGGCCTGCAGGTGTCTTCCCAATACTAAATACAGGCGTTGTCTGGGCCCCGAATCCCGGAGCAGTGCTTGAGCCAAATGCTGATCCAGTCGATATACTGCCTCCTCCAAATGCGGCGGGTTTTGTTTGGCCGAACATAGAGGGCGTAGTAGAGGATGTGGAGGGTGATCCGAATGCTGTGGCACCAAATGCAGGAGATGTACCACTACTTTGTCCAAACGCTGTTTGGGTCTGTTGGCCAAATATTCCTGGCGTTGCCACCTTTCCGAAGCCACCTTGCTGACCGAAGTCACCACTTGCACCAGAAAACCCGCTAGACTGAGTTGGTTTGTTGCCACCAAACATGTTTGCTATTTTCTTGTGACCCTCATAAAAACATCTGCAATAAAAAGGTGGACACAGAGATAAGTACTAAGCCCATTTGTATGCATGCCTCATTGAGCCCAAATGAAATAATGTTGCCTTTTGAATGTCACCATTGATTTAACTCTGAAGATGCTATATTGAACAGGGAATACAGCTCTTAAATAGCAAGCACATGCCTAAAGATAGCATACTTATTTCTGCTTTATAAACTGATGTTCTGCATGACAGCCAAGAAAGTTGACATCTATAGTCTGTCTGACTCAAGTTTGGCAATCACTTTTGCCACTTTTTTGTGACAAAACGTTCGAGTTTGCCATCCAAACTTGGCAAACCTCTTTGGAGCACTACTACGTGTATGCACAAACATACCTTTTGTCTCAGCTCTCCAAAATGTTGATTTTGCTCATTAGTTCCTATTGTAAAATGTGCACATTGCCGACACTACTAGACTACGATCTCGCGTGTTTGTCTGTTGCGAACAATACAAACACGCGAGATTGTATTGTTGGCAATGGACACATTTTACAATGGGATGAGCAAAATCAACATTTTGCGGAGTTGAGACAAAAAAATTGTTTATACATACACGTAGTAGTGCTCCTAACATGTCTGCCAAGTTTGGATGGAAAACTCGAACGTTTTGTCACAAAAAAAGTGCCAAGTGATTGCCAAACTCGAGTCAAACAGACTATAGACATCCTACAACATATCTGTGTGTGTACGCTTCCTGGTCAAGTCGTCCTCAAGTCAAGTAGTCCTCAAGTCAAGAAGTTCTCAGGTTATCTCGTCCTAATAGAGCACTCGTCCTCAAGTAGTATTCAAGGGGGACAAACGTACAGGATAATTGAAGCAAGTTTCAAACGTTATAAATAAAATATAGATAGATAGATATTGAATAATCATTCCAAGATATTGATAATAGACCTAATTTTCGCTAGACAAAAAGTCAATTGTAAATGATTTCATTCACCAGGGGCCAGAACCACTCGTCTTCCTCTTAGAAAAAATACACTTCTCATTTGGAATATCTATCAAATTCTTTTTGGATTTTTTTCTTATATGACGACTACTGTCCTTTCCCACTATTAACCAGTTAACATGTGTAGCCGCGCGTCAAACAGTGAGAACTAAACACTGAGGACGAGTTGGTTATGATGAGTTGGTATGGGTACGAGATTAGCGTGAGGACTACTTGACTTGAGGACGACTTGACCAGCTCCCGTGTGTACATAGTAATTAAGAAAAAAATTATGAAAACATTTTAGGAGACAATTTAGACTGGGTTGAGAGGGTAAAAGGCCCTACAGATGTGAGCACCCACTTTTCATTTTTTAAATCTTACAAGTTTTGCATGCACTCATCTCCAACCATGGTTAGGGCCAGTATTATGTCCATTGTGAATTGAGTAGTAAACAGTGGCCATATTTCACCAGGGAAACTGATGAGACTTGGTATGGATATATATATATATAGTGCTCTAGCGACTCCTACAGAATATTTCTGCATTATGCTATAGTGCAGTAATTAAACAACAACAATGCTATGGCAATTTGATTTTCATCATGCCGGAAAGAAAAATATAGTCATTTGTCCACATGGACTTACCACTCATACATCATCATGGACTGATGCCATTGAGCCTTTTTGGTTTCTACAATAATTACAAATACAATTAAGGCTGCGCCTCCTAAGGTGTTTGGTCAGTACCTTATATTATGCAAATTCACTTCTCCTAACTAAAATACGTCTCTGGTAAATGTAGTCTAAGATAAAATCGCTAAAAACGTCAATTAAAAGCGAAAGAAATGCATCAGAGCTAAGAATGGGTTTTTCAGGATCTCCGCCATGCACAGGCTCGCAGTGTATTTTTAGAAAATAATTTAAAATAATAGTTCAGTTAAAGATCATTTCTAAATTACAAATAATACAATTATGTCTTTAGTGATTGAATTAAATTTTTTATGCCCCATATTTTATACTTTTGAGGTAAAAATTATTATATTTACTTTTCGTAACTGCGGTCCTGCGATCCAAATATGGCGGGTGTCTTGACGAGAATGTTTGAGAAAATCAAAAGTTGGATTGTTTGGTCCTGGACATATCTGTGGGTTCTTTGGTTCATGCTCGTAATTTTCGTCGTGTACGTTTTACGAGGTCCTTTGAAGATTGGAGAGAACGTCGCTTACGGTAAGTGAAATGTTCAGTTTGAGGCTGTTTCCAGGGCAGGGTAAAAGTACTAAGTTGCCAACTTGTCATTAAGTGACAGCACTTACACTGGGAGCCCATTCAAGATCATTGCATGTGAGTGAAGTTATGCCACTTTGTTGAGTTGTTTATTTCAGTTGATAGCAGGCTGTGATATTGCTATGTATACTTGTAAAAGGTGCATTGTCATGGTTTATGTGATACTATTTAAACAATATTCAGATCAGATCATATGGCAAATAGAAACCCCTCCCACTTTCAGTTTCAGTGAAGGACAAAACAAGGGGATGCATGACCAGTGTTTGCTGGGAGCCTAGGATGGCTATCCAATATACCAATATGCCACCAAACATTTCAATTTTGCAAAATCCTGGGGTGTGCATTTTGTTATATAGTGACACTGATTAAAGTAGATTTGATGATTAGTTTAACACAAAGTAGAGATAGATTAACTGGTGTTAACTGGTGTACCGTAAACCACAGGGGCTTGTATTGTTGAGTGGCCACTCGCGAGTCTGAGGCTCTGGTATCTATGAAATAGTCTATATTACCAATAAGGGCTATGACTACATGCAAGCCTGTGCCGTAAACGACTGTTGTTCACTATTTGGTGACATGTCTGAAGTCAAACCTTAGTTCCAGCTACCCTAACTGCCTAGTAACTGGATTTTATGACTGGAGTTTACTCTATATATACTTTATCTACTTGCCTCAACCAGCATAATTTAGGTGTGAATATGTAAAATCATTTATTAGTGACATGTGCAGCGTCTTAGCCTAGATTTTGAAATTTATACCTGTAGGTCTGTATCGAAAACAGCAATTTAAAAATTAGCTACTTATCTACTCTAAATCCGCATACAAATTACATATCCTAGCCTATATGTCAAAAAGGGCAATTTACACTTTTTACACTGTTAAGTTATTTCCCCTAAAAACCTAAATTGGAAATTCTTCATAGGAATTTTTGCCTACATCCAAAAAGGAGGTTTTCATGAAACTAGCTGTCCAAAAGACAGGCTGGACAGGCCCTGGCCAAGTCCCTAGTGACATACATGTGCACTCTTAGTCTAACAGGTCTGGACACTTCAAACCCTCCACAAGTATCTCTAATTTCAAATATTTATTATGAGTAATACTCTGTATGGTTAAACATATTACAGACAAGTAAAAGCATAGACATTTTCAATATATACGACTGGTCTAAATAGCGTAACATGAGAGACATTAAAACAAATTATTAACTATATAACAGATCTAACAGGGATGTAGTGCTCGGAATTGTCCAATTTTTTCTGCCCGCAAAGTTCTGAAATTTAATGACGCTATATATATATATATATATATATATATATATATATATATATATATATATATATATATATATATATATATATATATAGTTATACAGATAGTAGTGGTGAACATCTTCCCAGCTAGACTAAATGAAAGTGTGCCATTTAGGCATCCACCAACTCATTTTAATCAAATAATACTGAAATGATAGTAAAGCAAGGTATGACATGTAATAAATGGGACTCAGTAGTTTTAGGGGGAAAATAGGCCTATAGATATGGGTGCCCGGGCACTTGGCATGTGTCATATACTCTGGAAAGTCTCCAATGGTGCTAGAAGCCATTAAACACCAGATAATAAACAAATGCCCTAAAAAGTAGAACTTAGTAGTTAGTGGTTGCTCTCAGGGCCAGGGGTGTCTAACTGTTGCATTAATTGCCACACAGGCATGCAACAGAGACTACAAAACATACAACTGGTAAATTCAAGCTAGCACTGTTAAACTCGACTATCTCTCAGACAGCTTGGAGGGCTAAGCCCTTCAGGTATCTCCTGTACATACTTGATATAATTTTTCGATATGGGCATGTCAACTTCAAGAAATTGTATTGTCTATTTATCATTCCTGGAATGTAAAATTATTTGTAAGAAGATGTACATATTATCGCCACCTAGTATCACTTTTTTGAGGGAATTGGCGCATATTGGGATTATTTGCCATGGCCACTAAAATGCTGTGCTCCAGGATTTAAAGAACTTAGACACCCCTTCCTCTTACTCTAGTCAAGCCCTTGCAAGAAGAATTTCAACTTGCATCCTAATCTACTCATTCCCCAAGTCAACTTATTATAAGGGTGTTTCCTACCCCTCCCCATCAGGCACTTGGCCACGACCCATCCAGCCCATCTTTTGGACAGTTACGTACCTATGTGTCCAGCGTGTCATTTGGACACACAGAACACTATTTTTTGACAGTTTGGACACCCAAAAGTTTAGGTCAGGATTTGCTTCATGATGACAATTCTAGAAGATAGTGCATGTAGTGTCACTACTGCAATACAAACAAAGCAGTTACTGGCTTAAAAAAGCAAGATCTGTAGATATATGTGGCTTATTTGGGTCATTCCACCAACAGAGCATCATTTGCAGTTTAGAAACTTGCTCATATCAACAAACTGATACTGAAATGTTTTATATATTTTTGGAATGTCCATAACTTTAGCTTAGCCATGCACATAATGGGCAAGTTTAATTTTGCCATTTTTTCTTGAAAAAGTATAATTTTGCAGCTTGGTGAGGCTTACTTGGGTCAGTCCTGTAACGGACAAATCTGAAGTCAAAGTAAACATCCACAGGTCATATTTCCTATATTAAATCATTGATTTGAAGAGTAAATATGTCCCATTGGGGGGTTCATTAAAAGTAAAATACATATTTTCTGCATTATTGCAGTATTTTATAACTTTTAAGTCTGGAAGCTGGGATATTGCTACACAAGTGACATATAACTTTTGAGATAAGAATAAAGTGGTTGCCAAACAACAAAAAATAACTTCTGTATATGATGCATCTTGTTTGTCTCTAATTACTTAGGATTTAATCGGTAATTTTCAGAAGTAAATATTTGCTGGATTTTAGAAAAAACCTGCCTGTTACAGGACTGACAAAGGGGTTACAGGACTGACACGCTCAGCTTATGTCAGTCCTGTAACACATTTTTCTTAGGAAAGTGGCACGATTTATTGAAAAAGGAAATGCATATGTATTACTAACATTCCTTTATTGGCAAACATCAACAAAATACAATAAGGAAGACATTTTCATGATAGTTGAAGAACCCATTCAATCATTTTGATGATGACAAACGCAGTTTTATGATATCCAAGCCATATTTCTTTCATTTACCATTTAGTACACCTACATTTTGCAGCACAAGTTAACACCCTTCAGGTGGAAATTTCAGAGCATGACCAAAAGTCATTTTTTAAAATACGAAACATATCAACAGGTTACTATTTCCCTGAGTAAGTATGCATGTTATTATTGATCCTACAACTGTTTGTGCCTTAAGGTCTTACGATACTCTATACCGGTGACACCTATTGGGTATTGGACAAACTAAAATAATTTATTACAATTTACCTGACGTCACTGGAAATATTGATAAGAAATTGAATTTTATTGAATATGTACCAATTCTGATTATACCTGCCTATTATAAATAGTATCCTATGAGTTTTTTGTTTTTGGCTACAGTGATTTCCATATTCACCGAATTTGTTGTTTTGACACATTTTCAGGAATAATGTGTGATAATCCATGTGTATAAAGTGGGGTTCCCTTTCTTAACAATATCTTATATAAGTATGGGCATTAACAGTAACTATTGAGTAACTCTTTTCTAACATTTTCATGAAAATTTGCCCCAAAAATGTCCTATTTCACAAACTTTGACCATCTGTGGTTCGAAAACTAACCTGATGACCTATCATTTTCTTTGTGTCTTCTTATTAAGACCATTGTGTAGATAGTGTAGACAAAAATTGGTGAAAATTAAACTAGGCAATTCTGACTTATATCAATTTTGGGTTAAAAACTTGTTTCTCGAATTTATTGATTTTGCCCAATAATTCCTTTGTAACAGCAAAAAAATAAATTTCAACATGGCAAAACAGTATTTAAGGCAGTGTCAGTATTCTGAAGGGATAAATTTAGCAAAGAAAGACACCAATTTTGGAGATAGTGATGTTTGTGACATAAATTGCATTAATTTTTCAAAAATCTGTGAAAAAAAAACTAAGTTGATTACCCCATGATTTTAAGTTGTTTTGAGGATCACTGTGCTATGTTCTTTCCTTATGCAAAATTTCAGGAAAATTAAACTGAGATTTCTAAAAGTGTCGTAAGACCTTAAATGAATAATGTTTCAACATAAGTGTCAGGTCCAATTATTGATTGACTACATGTATTTCACAATAAGTTGCCGATCAGCTGAACCCATATATTTAATTACAATCCCTTAGATTGGAGCTTTGATGTGATTGTGCACATTTCATGGCTGTAGCCATCATGAGCTGATGAGTCATTGGAGCTTCTCAGTGGCATCAGTGTGCTGACCAGTGCTTGCTACCACACTGATTCTGCTAAGGGGCTCCAATGATTCATCAACTCAAGATGGCTACATCCAGGAAGTGTATACCATCACAAAACCTGTATTACAGATTGGAATCAAACAGCAGGGCTGTCCAAGCTGTCGCATTGTCGCAAAATTTTGCGCCAGCAGCCTCAAAAAATGCGACACAGGAATATTTGCGCCGAGGTTGCGACACGGTAATTTTGCAACATGCATGCGTTCGCCATCTAGCGGTGGTCACCAAACACGGCGTCGCGCGCATGACTAAACATGCAATAAACAAAGGGACGCCATGATACATAAGACGATATGAAAATAAAAAAGATACCCCTTCAGTTTTGGATTTTTGGAAAAGGAACGTATTTTACTAAGATTTCTGTAGTGTCTATCGAAAGCGGAGTTGTTTATGTATACTTACGTTCAGCCAGTTTTGTCAGTGAGTTTGTGATAATGATTATTTTTGCTCGTTTATAATCAGTGTGGACGTGTATTTTTTCTGTAGTGTCTTTGTTGTTGTTAGAACAAAGAAACACTGTCCATCATTTTTTCTCGGCCGGCGAGCACTAGATATCAATAAAACGTTGAATGGGGGTGCCCACAAAGGTAGTCTAATAAAACCAACTTGTCAACTCTAGAAATCTTGTATTTAGTAGACGTGTTGGTAACCAATTTTGTAAACTGTTTAGAAACACAAAGGACTATTGGGCAAAGTCAAGTTGTTACGGAGTCACAGATTTGCTGTTCACTGCTAAATAACAGTTTTATTAAAAAGGCATTGATATAAAGTTATATATGGTTAGAAAGGGCTTGTGAAGTACTTTATTATGGTATAAAATTCATTTTCATAAAAAAAAATTTGATGGTTAAAAAGTGAAAAGAAATGCCCGTTACGGAGTCACGGAAAATTACCACCTGTTTTTCAAGGTTTTAATCAAATATCTTTTTCTTGCTGTTGCAATTAGATACTCTAAAAGTAAACTCAATATGTAGATAGATAAACTTGTTTTTAACAACATAAGACAAAAATTTAGTTATAATTGTTACCAAAACTGGTTTTATTGAAAAAAACATTACTGAAGGTTGCGTTACGGAGTCACACTCACCAAACGTTACGGAGTCACATATTCATAACAATGCACAAAACTCTATCAAATGTTGTTTAATTTGGTCCAATTACCATGAATTACTCTAAAAGAAAACTCAATCTGTAGATAGATAAACTTGTTTTAAACAACATAATTCAATAGTTTAGTTATAATTGTTACCAAAACTGGTTTTACTAAGAAAAACATCACAGAAAGTCCTGTTAAGTTGTTACAGAGTCACGGTCACCAAATGTTACAGAGTCACATATTCACATTAATGCACAATACTCTATCAAATGTAGTTTTATTTGGCAAATGAATATAAGAAATGAATGTAAAAGTGAATATTTCTTGCAAGAAGACCTAACAAAGTGTATTAAAATCAGACAAAATTTTATTTTGCACTTGCTTTTCACCATAGTGAGGTGCTGTTGGACTGCTTTGTAAAGGTATTTAAGTATAGACAGGAAAGGTTTGTCTCTTAACAAGCTAACAGGATAGGGATGTATGGGATGTTAGCTGTCTGGGACGCTTCCTTTTTCTGACATTACACATAGCAATCGTGGCTACATTGTTACTAATTGCATAAATGGTACGATTTCCCATGTAGCAATAAACATATGAGTTGATCTGTCCTGTGGGACTGGATTACCTACAGCTGTTACTACAACTGATCCAATTGTTTACAGTTAGCCACCCAGCCCACCCCTCTGCCCTTCCTTATTAAGTGGCTTCCTATTGTCCGGATTAGTGCATACCTTTGCATTGTGAATATTGATGAGGTTAATCTTAAAAAGGCACTCAAGGTCACATTCATTCAGAATTTCAAGAGGGAAACATGTCATTGTCCATCACTGAGAAAAGCAGAAAAACAGGGAAAAGATCAGAGCTAACCCTGGGCTCCATGAGAGAATGGCAGTGAAGGATCGGATAAGAAAACAGATCAAAAAGCAGAATGCACCAGAACTGACAAAGGAACAAATAGTAAGAAAGATAGAAAGAGAGGTAAAAAGAAAGCACAGAGAGAAGAAAAGAAGCTGTTGGAAAAGAAAAGTTGTGTACTACAGAATAAACTAAAACTTCCTCTTACTCCACATGCTCACTGGGAAAGGTGATATATTTAGTCTGGCCTACTATGCCTAGCAAGCAGCTTTGCTAGACAGCATGATCAAAAAACTAACTCCTACTAAAAGGAAAGTTGCTGTACATCACATTCAGGACCTTACACCTCAGCCTTAGCAAATCCACCTACCACACCATTATGTTATAAATACAGGTGGATAGGATGAGGCAGAATTGGATGGTATCACATAATTCTCTTCAGAACAAACTCTTTATTTTGTGAGATTATGGGTATGTGTAGACTCAGAATAACATGGTTATGAAAATAATTATGCCATGTATTTTCTTAAGGTCATAAAAAAGTACTAAATTGTGTTCTTGAGAAATGAGTTTTACCCACCTTAAATGCCCCTTGACATACATGTGACTCCGTAACGTTACGGAGTCAGTGAGTCACACATTTCACTCCCAATAAAAACCTCTAAAAAAATAATTTTCCAAGAAACAACTTGTATCGGATTTAAAAGGGTCCCTTAAAGCTTTCTTTCACCAAGTTTGGTATTTTTATGTTAAGGTTAACACTTAGAAAATTAAAAAATAACTGTTTTTTGCGTTACGGAGTCACATGTTACGGAGTCACATATCACCTAATTTCAAATTTATGAAAAAACACCTTTTTACTTCATAAAAGTGTGTGAATGTTTAAAGGATGATTATAAGTCTCATTAATAACCCATAAATTGCATAGGTAGCCTTTAAATCAAATTAAATGACCAGCAGTACTAGATTGTGTTAAGTAGGGTTAGTGTTAGTTATAAACATTTTGTGTGATTACCAAAACGTCCTTGAATAAATCCTTAATTTCTCTTTTATTTAAAAAAAAAATTAAATCTAAATACATATCCAGAAACTAGAGATTATAAGCTTTCCAACCATATAAGACACCAAACAGTTTGATGAAGTTCATTTTTTGCCCTAGATGATAACTCTTGCTTGACTTTGCCCTATTGAGGAAAATCAGGTTTCTAATTCTATGCTATAGGCAATTTTGACGTCTGAAATCATTAATATTTGATATACTAATACACTTAGGGATGCTGATGATAATTTTTGAAAAAAATTATGCTTGAGCAATTCTTATTCATAATCTGATGATGCTCACTTACCAAAAAGGCACTTGTTCACCTAATTTCTCTGCAACCGGTCACCAGATTTCATTAATATTTGATATGCTAATACACTTAGGGATGCTGATGATAGTTTTTGAAAAAAATTATGCTTGAGCAATTCTTATTTATAATCGGATGATGCTCACTTACCAAAAAACTTGCCGCATCTTATCAGACTGTATTATAAATATTTAAGCTGGCTATATATGTGAAATAGAGTGTGTGGCAGTATATTGAAGAATCTTAAGCTTGAATATACAAATCTGTGATAAGTATAACCTATATTGTACTATGTGTGGATTCAGTGTTTCAAGTTTATAACATACATTTCAATTGGAGCTATGTCATAGTCTTAATTTAACTTCCCCTAGTGTGTAAACTGTGAACTAAATGACCCCTGGTGGATAAAATTTGAACCATTAAAACGCCACCTGGTGGCAGACGGTAGAATATTTTGCTACAGGTAGTTCAAATTTTGCTACAGGCATTTTGGGCTTGGACAGCCCTGAACAGATGATTGGCAAACATGTTGGGAGATACTCAAATAATAACTGGACCCTCAATCCTATTTTAGAGACACTACCCCTTTAAGTGATTTGGCCAATGTCTCTTTCAAAGTAATTGAATTATTCATCTTTATCGGAATGAGCACTTACCAGTGAAACCCAGTACACTGGATACCAGTATCACTGAATACCAGTGAAATCAATTAGCATACCTTGGTCACAAGTGTTGCCATCACTGGTTCCAAACTAATTGACATTTAAACACAGTACTAACAGAGCTAACCGGTAAGCTCCATTTTGTCTGGAGGTTTCTGAGAAGTATGTGCACAAGTACATGTGTACTTATTTTGGCAAACATGGTCAAGTACATATGCAAAACACTCAAAATGGCAATCTTACATAGTCTAATATTGTGAACTTCTTAAACAAATTAGTCAACAGTTATCAGTAAATGGTGAATCATTAAGGCCACTCCAATTTGATTACTTGTCTTACGAGCTTTTTTTGGAAAAAAAATCCTGTCAGACTCAAAAAAAAAAAGAAAAAAAAAGTCACCTTTGGTTTCTTACGGACGAAAGTGGTTTTTAAATTTTCTGTCAGACTCCCAAAATAAGAAAAAAAAAGTTTTAAAAATATTCTTTGTAAGGGTGATTTAATCAACCACAGGAAGCTATCATTGCTGTAGTAGAGCCTCAGACTTGAGGAGGTATACCTCCCACCATTCAGGTTACAGGGATTAATTGATTGATTGATTTTATTTAGTTGAGAATAGGCTGGTAGAAATATATCACTACCAGTCCTAGTCGTCAGACTCTAAAAAAAATAAAAAATAAAAAAGTCACAACTTTTTTTATTCCAAAATGGCTCATTTCCTACCTCCTGAGCTCGTAAGACAAGTAAATAAATTGGAATGGCCTAATTAACAGACAAAAACAGTCAAGAATCATGACAATTCAAATATAACAAGTCTCCTACCCCCCCCCCCCCCCCCCCCCACATTATCCTGATCCCAGGATTTGTCAACCAGGGTCTTAGCCAGGATTTCAAAATTGCCTGTCCAAAACAGCAATTTCAAAAATTCTGCCCTTCCAGATTTGGCTACTTATCTATTTCAAATCCTTATACCAGCTACATTCAATATTTTAGTGTGTCAAAAAGGTCAATTTACACTTAAGGTATGTCCTTGAAGATGATTTGTTAAGAAAATATTTGATTATTACACCCCAAAAGTCAAAATTGAAAAATCACCATAGAAAATTTTGCCTGTCCAAACAGGAGGTTTTTAGGAAACTACCTGTCCAGGTAGGACGGGTCCTGGCTAAGTCCCTGTTGTCAACTGCCACAGAATTTTCATTGAGTTGTGGTAGCTTCCACATTTTTGCAAAGGGAACAGCCCATGCAGATTCCTTACAAACTCTTCAGTATCAGTGCATACACTGCAGGTTCTATTTGGACATGACGAGCACTTGATGTCACTGGTGCAGGTTCAGATATTAAACTGAGTATGTCATTGAAAGGGTACCACATGCGGTCTACAATGGTGCTGCACCAATAGTAACGGTTGTTCCCTGCCTTGTGCATGCATAACACCTCTAACCCAGTTTCACTGACATCTAATATTTTCCCTGGGAATATATGTCCTTCGTATCTTATAGCACAATATTTCCCAATAAGATTTATATCAGCTGAACTAACTTGCTCTAAAGTAAGCTCTTTATTCTGATTCTCAACAATCAAGGAATCCTTTTCTTTACTTGCATTCTGGGGGAATTTAAAGAATTTTGTTTGGAAACACTGACAATCCTTCTGTTCATGGAGGGAGCAAGAGCAACTCACATCCTTATATATAAATCGACCTTTGCCTACCAGGATGACCTGGTGGAGACTCATTGTTCCAGGAACAACAGGAATGTTTAGAGCAGACAGCTCTGTTTTCATTTTTTCTACATCTTTGTGATCACAGTAAAATAGTTTTACTGAAGACTCTTGCATGAGTTTCTCATAGACAGATTTGGGGTCAGGAAGATCAACACCCTGTCTTACCAAACTATCTGCCTTTCTTTTCAAAGCTCCACCCACGCCATCTGGGGACCCTTTCCCGTGGGACGCTTCAAAAAAATTCCAAGTGGCTACAGAGCTTGTGCCCATCTTAGAAGAGAACATAAATAAGTTCTTCTTCTGCCGGTATTGCGATGAAGGGCCATCACTAAAAAAGTGGAAGGAGTTGATATCAGGGTAATCTTTGTGAACCCAGTCCAAGACTGGATCAAGATATGTCCAAATTCCAGCTGGGTCATGAATGGTAGAATCGGACAGAGTGCAAAATGGCTTAACATCATTTTGACCTACGTATAGCACCCCTGTGTGCATAGTAACTTGCCTGTGGGACCCACCAAAATGCATTGCCTGAATTTCAGAACTATATTTGCATGTATAATTTTCTGCAAAATCTATGTGTATGATACATTCAGTGGGGCGTAGGTTTTCTCTCATTACCTTGTATACTTTGTATTGATTTTTTATATTGAAAACATGCTTCTTGAAATTTTGGAGTTGTGTTTGGAAAATATCCACAAGATCTTTAATAGAGCAGGTAAGAGTGACTTTTTTAATGATGTTATAACCATTTTCATCTTGGCAAGATGCCCATTGCTGGTACTCTGTCAATTTTTTGGGTTCTGACAGATTTTCTACTGGGAATGTTTTCTCTTTGCAAGTATTGCAATCACCATACATACAGTTTTTGTTCTCGGGGTTACATGCACAAACTCTGGCCATCGCTTCTGGGTCTTTTGTTGGTAGGACCTTTAGCTCATAGAGCTTTCCAGAGATCAGTGTTACATTTTCATGTACCTTGCACAGACAAGTTTCCCGATCTCCAGGTGATGGTTGAACAACCCAAAATGGGCGAAGAAAGCAAAACAGTGAGTAGGATATCTTAAGCATAGGAAATTCTGCTTGGAATTTAGAATAGATATTCTTGATTGTGTCTAGAAGTAAGAGTTTTTGCTTTTTTTCTTTTTTCCTAGTGATTGTTTGCTTCTTCCCACTGGTCATTCTGGAGTTGTCATCACGCTGGAAAAAATCGGACACTGTCTTACCCACTTTGGTGTAGTAAGATCTTTGTTTGCTTCTTTTAGCACTTTTAGAATGCTCACCCAACTGACGTGAGACACCCACAGCAGTTTGCATCATTTTTCTCATTCTATATTTTGACAGGATTTTACTGGTTAAGATGTTAGCAATATGTTGCTTTTGTCTGGTAGCTTTTGATTTTTTGTATTTTGACCGCAAGGTATCTACTAAGGTGTAATGGAAATTTAAGGTCTTTACTACATCTCTTGTTGGGTTCATATTTCTAAGTAAGTTTTTGGTTTTCGACCTTGGAGTGTTTTTTCCTGTTTTTTGTAGCCTATGTAACTTTTTTCTGTATCTCTCTACAGCCCTTTCCTTTGACTTGAGAAGTTCCCTTGCCTTCTGTAAATCTTTGTAACATTTTGATCGCCCCAATGATACACGGCGCCTTCCCCTTGGTTGTGCCTCATTTATAGGTGTACTTGGAGGTGTGAATTGTTGTTGAGCCTTTTGTTTTTGTCGACTTTCTTTTTGAGATTTCCTCCACTCTTTCCTTTTAGTCCTCAGCTCTCTTTCTGTCATATTTGCAACACGTTTTCTTTTACCTTTTCCAACATTCTTAAGGTACCTCTCATGCTCTTTATGGAGGTAGGCTTCACGCTTTTGTGGGTCAGCATTGCGCCTAAGACGGAACAAACGTTGACGTTCTTTATTTGAAAGTGCCATTGTCAAATTTTAGATGTCTACAGTACAAACACTTTTGCGAAGGAGTTCTTTGCCATAACTAGTCACGTCTGTTCTTTGAAGGTTAAGATAACATAGTTTTTGGAATATTTTCAAATTATCAGCAATGTCATCATCAGCAATAAGTGACCATGGGATGCAGAGAGCTTTCAGACACTCGACTTCTTCTAAAATAAACCTGACATGTTCAATAGACACAATAATACCACCTGTGTCTAATTCCTGAAGAGATGGGGTGAGTTGGACTAGCTGACAAACCACTAAAGGACTTAAGTGATAGCAGAGTTGCAACGTAGAGAGACTGTTGTGCGAACTTCTTAAACAAACAAGTCTGTTGGTAAGATTTTTGCAGTCAAGAACTGAAAGTTCTTTCAGGGAACCACTGCTCTTACTCCAAATTTCACTAAATGTTTCATCCCCAATTGATGTTCCAGATAGGTCCAGGATCTGGATAAAGTTCAGTAAGGAGCCATATTGGCTAAAAATAGAGCCAGTGATTCCCGAACAATGCCTAAGGTCTAGATTCTTCACACGGGGTTGCCTAACTTTCTCTAAAAGCCGGAGAAAATCTCTGTCCTTAACACCAGTTCTGCTAAGGTTCACTATGTTGTAGAGTGATCCTGTGAGAACAATGTCGTATGTATATTTACAAACACTTTGAAGCACTATCTTTGTTTTATTTGGAAGATACTGGAAAATTCCTAAAATTATTTCTTGCGGCAGATCAAACAGGTGGCACGATGGTTCCATCAACCTAAAAAGAAAGAAAAATTTATTAAAGTTGCATTTGATATAATAGATAAAAATATGAAATAGTTTGAAGTTATGAAATAGTAATAAAAATTGAGTTTTGAATCCCTTTCAATAGGGCATTTCACTAAATTTGTCAGTCCAGTAACATCATGTCAGTCCTGTAACACATACCAGTGTTACAGGACTGACATGTTACAGGACTGACATTTTTTTAATTTTCACCTCCATGAGGCAAGGAAGGTTACCCTATTACTGCTCACAATACAGATCAGTAATCTATTCTTTGTAGTAAAAAGAACTGTCAAATTTCTTTTTTTATTGTTCAAGGAGTTTCCACACAATCTTAGTTACAGGACTGACTAATAAAAAATATACCATAAGTGACTTACCTCCTTAAAATCTCGAAAACGCTGTGGAAGGTGGTGACCACCAGGCAGCAGCTGGTTTGAAGTTTCCCGCCTTTTCAACCAGTCTCTGAACAGTGCCATCTATTGCCACACTGGCCAACTAAGTGGAAAATTCCAAGGAAAACCACCAGCGTTACAGGACTGACGTGGTACCCCTAGGACATGGCAAAAAGTACCCGAAAAACATGGAAAATGTTTAATGCTTTTATATTTTGCAACTTTAAGTGAAATTACACAATATCCCTATTCACCAGGATCGAAAACTCCACTGAAATGTGATAAATAATTGATAAATTACCCTAACATATTATATTCATAGTTACCTGGGACAAGCAAAAAATAGGGGTATCCCATCTTCCAGCCCCCAATTTTCCCCCCCCCCAATTTTTTTTTTTTTTTTTTTTTTTTTACTAGTCAGTTTATATTATGTCCCTTCTGACATCCTGCAAAAAATAGCATGTGAAATTAAAAGTACCTCCAAACGACAAGGGATCAAAGTGTTCGGACACTATTTGATGCTCTGTCTGTGGAATGACCCATTTCATTAGTAGTGGGAACTTTGTACCACACTTTGGACACCCAAAAGGAGGGATGGGGACCGGGAACCGGAAACCGGTTCATACCGGCCTAAGCATTGTGGTTAACCAGTCAAAAACCGGACCTCCCTCTAAACGGTTCGGTTTTCTATGCATGCACAGGGTTCCTGGAGGCTTAATAAAGCTGTCAGCACCTACCTCCTCGCTGGCCTCACAATGTCTGCCAAGCGCGACGATCAAACAGCCATTTCAAAATCTCTCAGATCTGGCACCCTGCCCACTTTCACTATGCTCAGAAGCCTTCTGAGCGTAGAGAAAGTGCCCAGGGAGCTAGTATATAGGAACTTTCAAGAACTATCCAATTCAGGCAAGTTCAGCCACGCATTCCATTGCGTAGTTTCGTATCCAAGAAATGTCATTAATAAACCGTTTAGGGAACCGTGATAAAACCGAACCGTAGAAGCAAAACCGAGAACCGAACCGAACCGTAGAATTCTCAACGATCCCCATCCCTACCCAAAAGTCTATGAAACCCTCATTTGGACACCCTGTTTCCAAATCCTGGCTAAGACCATGCCATCAAGCCCATCTTTTGGACAGTTAGTTTTCTGAAAACTTCCTTTTTGGACAGGCAAACATTTCTATGAATAATTTTAATGCAGAAATCTTCTTGAAAAATGTTCTTGCTTGAGGTGATAATCTAGTACACTTAGATTTGATAATCTAGTACACTTAGATTATCACCACTAGGTGGTATCCTTGGCTAGACCCTAAGAATGGATAGCAAAACAAAAGATTACACATGAGTAGTGATCACTCGCCACAAATCTCAGCCTAGCAACTTTGTGTTGTGGTACGGTCAAGAGAACAAAAGGCGGGGGCGCGGGCCCTAAGGGTCTGCCTTGTTAAATTGGACCCTAACAACATGGCTGTCTGCTTTGACCATGCAGATTCTTTCGAGTTAGACCATTTTGATCAATAATTTCATTTCATTTTTTGGCTGAAAGTGAATAACGGTACGGTCTTCGCAGCCATTGTTTTAGAATATGACAGATATGAACCCCCTCTAAGTCCAAGGTCGTTTCACAGGTACCTTAAATTTGGCAGGACTAGAAAATCAGCATTTACTAAGTAAACCACGTGCTGGTAGTATTTTTTAGGCTTATGGGAACATAAAAAAAATATTTTTAGAATACTCATCGTGCAGATCCCTTGTTGAGGCAGGATTTTGGACCTGACCAAAGACACGAACTATCAAATGTAGGGCTCCCGCGATACACTCGTATACTCGCTGCACCGCAGATTGCCGCGATACGAATAGTATTCGAATATACTCATTTGTATATTCGAATACTGACGAATATACATAAAAATGAAACGCCCTACCTGTTTGCGGCCATAGAAGTTGAGGAAATCACTTCAATCAGCAGCGCTGAGTGCGCTGAGTTTTGAAGTGCCTCCATTTTACGTTGTGGGCGCACGATTACTAATGCCGGTGGGCGCACGATTTCTTATACCGGTTGATACCGGTTGAGCTTGGGGACCATTCCTGTCCTTAAAAGGTAAAACGGCGCTCTGGTTTTCAGATCGTTCTACGAATATTAGTATTCGTATTCATGACCCTATATTCGTGAATATATTCGTATTCACAACCTACTGTATTCGTGAGAGCCCTAATCAAATGGTAGAGTGGTTTTCAAGTAAACGGAGAGTCTTGATATTTTGCCAAAATATGGAACACAGCAAGATATGCTCTTCAAGGGTACCACATCTCATCAAAATAGCCACATATGCATGTACGTTTATCATTATATGGTAACTATGATATGTAAGTCATCATGTAACCTGTACAATAGCGTAAGTACCGTTGTGTTCATTTGCCCCAGTTATCAGATATTCAAGTTTTAAAATACCTGGGTGTAGAGTAGGGTTCTACCTTTTGAAATATCTTGCCAACATGGCTATTTCACTGCTTGATTTGGTTATAAATTTCTGAGGGACAAGAGAACTCTTTATGTCTCTGGTTTTATTGACACAATTTTGTACCCAGCATTAATTCATGCACTTGTGTCTAAAAAAATAATTGATTTTTGAATTTCCATTAATTTGTATTTATAACCAGCCTAGACACCAGTCATATACACACTATGGAATTAAGAGCAATGGTGGAGTCCCTTAATTATTTAATGGACTCAGTAACTGGATTGAATGAAATACACACCGAAATGGAAAGGGCAGACTGACCCTTTTGCTGAAAAGTGGAAGGTCCGAAGGGGATTTTTCTACTTGGGCTTATCTGCAGCCCATTAGGTGATTTTATAATATTATGTTATCAGAAGAGTAACTAATTTGGTGTCTGATATTAGGAGACTTCAGAGTTCAGATGATATCAGAAGATTTGAATGAATTATGCTATTCTTGCAGCAATGAAGATGCTTTTGGGATAGCTTATTGGCCATGGGGCAAAGATACATGTATGCAATATCCTAGAAATAGTTAAGATGATGATGTACTCAATTACCCATGTGAAAGACTAGTGATGTGTCAAGTAACTGACTCATTAAGCTGATCAGGAAATTTCGTCGCTCAAAAACAAACAAATAAAAAAAAGCGACATTGTAACAAAATAATGGCCAGGCAAAATTACCCTCATAACCTTCACAATGATAGATATATTACTTAAACTCTTGTTATTATTATTTATCGCTACATATTCATCTTTTTGATGACTACGTCAGGAAAGTGGTCAACTCAAGCAACAGAAACAATGTAAATGCCATCCTAATTGTGCTTGTAAACGAGAGCGTGTGGTCAAGCTTTGGTCATCGATATTTACAAGCACTCAAACTTAAAGATTTTGACGATTCCCATCACAAGTTAAGATGTGGACCTTTTCATCTGAAGTTGGTTGCATATATATAGCAATATATAATTAGCATTATATGATAAAAGGATAAATTAGGTAAATCTCTAGGAATAAGCAAATTTTGATTTATCTGTGAACACACACACACACACACACACATACACACACATGCGAAGTATGTGAATTAATGAGGAAACTGCGTTGTTGAAGGAAAAGTGAAGTACCGTAGGAGGAATATTGATTGAGAGATACTGTATAGGGCTAGGAATCGTTCCAAAATTTCAGCTCGATTAATCGCTGAAGTTTCTGACTGATCAATCGATTATAAACAATTATTTTAAGTGTCCCTAGATACTTCAAAAACGCTAGTACTGAAACCGGAAATTCACCGATGTATAGCGTTGACACGGTGACTGCACCATTTTGAAAATCAGACTTGTCAATACAAGTATAATTCGCTACGTAACTTGGATGCAGTGGCGAGAATAGACAAGATAACAACAGATAATGTAGACAAACTTCTTTCTATTAAGTATCTGTAGTGCTCAGTGGAATGAGTAGTCAAGTAAGTGGTCCAATATATATTAAAGGGTTTTGTTGGGAAAATTGCGTTCTTCTTTACGAAGTTAGCGATGTGGGCAATAATTGGAAATTGTCGATTTTCCAAAACTTGACTCGAGCTGCTTGGATGTCTTGCCGCTCCGACCGATTGATCGCGCTTTGGATTGATCGTCCCAACCGTAGAAAAACACCCACATCTCAGCATGTTATTTAAGGTCAATGAAGACCTAATATAATTTATTTGGTGTCTATCTGCCTAGCAGAGGGCATAACCCAAGGCTCCCCTTGTTTGGATATAGCGCACAAGGATTTATATGCTCCTAAAATTTTAATCCTAGGGGACACTTAATCTGCTCCTGCCTTAAAATGTTAAGGTCAATCCCTGCATACTCACCCTCAGGGCCAATCTTTAACCCTTATGCTGTTGATGGCTAATTTGGCATATGCAAAATGACGCAAAAAAAACATGTAAAAATTAGTGAAACCCTCATGGGTCCTCATCTAAGAGTTCTCAGCGAGAGCTATCCAATGAATACCACCATGACCGGTGTAACAGGAAATTTTCCCCCCACCCTGAAAATTTTTCCTAGGAAATTTTGGTGGTGGGGGGGGGGGGAATTTCCTGGGAAACCTAGGAATTTCTCCCCCCCCCCCCCCACCGGGGGAGACATTTTCCAGGGGTACACAGGAAATTTCCCTACCCCCCCTGAAAATCTTCCCCCCGGGGGCTGCAAATCTCCTAACAGGGGGTATCGGTATTTTATTAGAAAAAAAATAATTGGAGGGTACAAATTCCTAGGAAAATTTCCCCCCGGGGGGTACAAATTCCTAGGAAAACCTCCCATTTTCCAGGGGGGGGGGGGAGATTTCGTGGTACACCGGGTTATGATGGTTTTCAATAATATTTGCCTTGTGCTTTGGACAAAAGTAGCCTAAGTACTGGAAGCGTTAATTCACCATTTGCTTGTAAACTTTCCATCGAAACTAGAATATGAATACATATACAGTGTAAAAAATGTGTCATTGAAGCATGCAGATACAGAAACAGTTCTATGTTGTGTGTGTAATATTGTTTTATTGTTACACAATAGATGGCAGCACAGTTTGCCTGAACTCCACAATATTGACTAGCCAAGTAGTAGCCACTGCACAGACCAACTCACTCACTCACAAATATGGTTTACTGCCAGACTTAAGGAAGACAATTGATGGAATAACCCTAGCCTTACTCATTTTAACTCATCATTATCTATTTATAATGCAGCTATTTTACATATGATATCAAAAATCATGTTGAGGAAGTGAAAGGATAGAAATACCCAAAGTTTCCATCTTTGGCACTCATATTTCAAAGCAATTCAGTACACACTTCCAATAGCAGAAATTTTATCTAACATACTTGAATTGCTTGGAATCAAATAAACATATATCGAAAAAAAACTTTTAATTATTTTTTAATAATTTAATCCAGCAATTTCAATCTGGTTGAGATAAATATCATACTTACTGTAGTTGCTTTAAAATTTGATAAATGCTTGTCATCATAGTCTTAGCCACCAGGGCTTCTGGGCATCTTTTGGACACCCAAACCCATAGACAGCACCCATCAGAACACCCAAAATCTTCTGTGAGGAATTTCTTAAAATGTCAATCTTAAGCATATTACTGAATTTTTCATCTTCATTTAATGCCAAGTATGTTGATAAATTCATACATGTTTATGGTTGAAATCTGGTATATTGAGGTCCCTCCTAGAAACTTTGACGTTCAAAAATTTTGCAATTGCCAATATTGGGCACCCGGTTTCTAGATCTTGGCTAAGACCCTGCTTGTCATCAATATTGCATACATTTGTTTTAGAAAATGTAGAAAACTCCTATAAATTTGACCTAGACTAAAATGTTTCCTACCTTTTAAGGTGTTTCTTAACCTATTTAAAGTAACCTTACAGTGTGCAACATAACCGCTTGCCCCGTTGCAAGTTGCAAGTGAATTCTGCAAAAAATGGCAATGGGGCAAGCTGAACAAGACCCAGACTTGCCCTGCTCGGCAAGTAATGTTTTGGGAAAAGTCCAATCTCACCTGTGTTTAACAGAGTGGCAGGGCAAGTGGAAGTGTTAGCGGGGCCAGTCAACTTTAGGGGCAGCTTGCCCGCTCAGAAAATAATGTTTTGCAAACTGTGTTGCACCCTGCCTTACAAGCATACAAAACTGGCATGGAGTACCCCTAAGCAAATGTAGCTGGGAATACCTCGGAAATCCTGGAATTTTCCTTGGAAAATTCTAGGAAATCTTTGGTATTTCAAGTAGTTTAGTAGCTAAAACTGGACAGGCTGAATTTAAGAATTGCTGTTCTGGATAGGCAGTTTTGAAATCCTGGCTGCTCTGAACAGACTGAAATGCATAGTGTTGTCTTTGCCAGTGATACTAATGGTTTTCCTGTACTAGGCTAATTCAGGCAATATCATATCTCACCATCACCTGGCATCAGGTATGCAACTCTATATTGACGGAGGGCCCCAGATGCAGGATGCTCCTTGATTTGATTGAAAGAGGAGAAAAGCGCTTTCATTAAGTTCGTCTCAGGTTGCTATAGGCATTATGTTGCCGTGGTAGCGATCCCTGGGACTGTATCATCTTCAAGGACGATCAAGGTGTAGATGAGAACAAGCAAAAGAAATGCATATTTTAACCCTTTCTTGCCTGTAACACCCAAAAACATGAATAATTATCATTACATCTGAGCAATTTGATATTAGCGAAAAATTTGTAGGACCAGTTAAAATTTTGCAGGACCAGTAGATCTTAGGTATTACTCGCAGGGTCTTAGCCAGCAGGGTGTCTGGGTGTCTTTTGGACTCCCTGGTTCATGAAAAAATACCTGATTTTAGGTAAAAAAGACACTGTAGATTTTGGTATGTGTTTTTCATAAATAATAATTCAAAGTTCAATTTCTAAAAAGTTTAACTTCAAAATAATAACTAAGACATTCCTTGAAGAATTAAGCATATAATTACTTTATCCGTTAATGTAAATAATCAATGTAGTGATTTTTACTTTTTCAATCAAGGATTTATTTTGGACACCCTCAATTCTTGAAATCCCTATTTGGACACCCCGTTATGAAAATCCTGGCTAAGTCCCTGATTACTGGTCCTACGGGGCCAGTAACAGTTTGAGTTAATGGCATTTAGGCCTGAATTATGATTTCCCTTGAAAACCTGGATGCCCCAAAATTTTGCAATTACCAATTTTGGGCACCCAGTTTCTAAATCCTGGCCAGGAAGAGCCTGGGCCAGATGAGCAGTCTATTATGTGACCATAGGGCTTTGATTGAGACTACAGCTCTCTTGTGTTGTCGTCATCATCATAGAGAGAGAGCTGGTGTTTTCATGTGCAGTCAGACAGCTGGCCTGGTGTGCATGCGAGCCAATCATGCGCAAGCTAACAGGAATAGCAGAACTTGTAAACTACTTTGGCACAAACACATGCAGTGCTGCTTGTATCCAGTAGTGTAGCCTAGCCCTAGGCCAAGCTAGGTTTTCACTTATGTTAACCCTTATGCTGTTGGTGGCTAATTTTACGT
Organism: Maea johnstoni; assembly: GCA_963942565.1. Classification (NCBI taxonomy): domain Eukaryota; kingdom Metazoa; phylum Annelida; class Polychaeta; order Spionida; family Magelonidae; genus Maea; species Maea johnstoni. Next base: position 27,536,969 of record OZ012687.1, read on the forward strand.
CCTTGTGCTTTGGACGAAAATAGCCTCAACTTTAGAAAGGTTAAGTCTTAATTGAGTCTGGGTATAGTTCTCGGACTTGTCCAATTTTTTTTACTGATATTTCATCCAATATGATGATGAAACATTGGTAAAAAAAAGATAACTTGGTTATTTGACATCGCAGATTATCAACAATTTCCGGGGTATATCAATAGTGCTATAATCGTGGCACCAAAATAAAAATGAACAATAATTCTATATCTTGTCCGAGCACCAGTCTACCCTCATTTAATTATAAACTTGCTCACCAGGTGGCCACTCTTGGCGCTGTCTGTTATCTGCCAAATAAACTAACACCTAGAATAGAAGATAGTTACCAGTCGAACAGAATTTGATGCATGCATATTAATGTCCATGCAAAATTATGCATACATTGATCAGTGTATCAGGAATATACTACATAGTCACATGCATTTAAACCTTGGTATAAGAATTATCAAAAAAAAAATGAATTTAAAACAGCAGGCTAGAAAAAATATGCAGTGCTTCTGATATTTAACAAAGATTCCTGCAGTAATGCAGGGCACTTAGGTGTTATTTGGACATCTAAACCCTCAAAAATTTCTTAAAATCTGAATTTTAAGCCTTAAATTTTTTACCTCAATATAATTCCCATGACATTGAATACGGATATTATGCTTTACTTCAATGATTAGGAATTTTTATGGTTGAAATTTGAGTATATTGTGGTCTTCCATGGAAAAGAGGATGCCCCTAATTTTTACAATTGTCGATTTTAGACTCCCAGTTTATAAATCCTTTCCAAGACCCTGTCTGAACACATTGTGGCCTCCCCCTCAGAGAAGTGGACGCTCCAAAATATTATGTAGTTTCCAATATTGGGCACCCAGTTTGGGAATTCTGGCTAAGAAACTGAAGCCTAGTCTTCCCAGCCCTGGGAGAGTATAGCAGCCTATGCCGCACGATAACTGTAGCTAGACGTACAGTAAATCCATTTAGGCATATGCCAGTGGAATATTGACAATTTCCTGTTTTATAGCCAGGATTAGACTTGGGCAAAATGGTATGTTTTGTTCGTGCTTAGTTATTCCAGCAAAACACAGCATGATCAGATGGACAGTCTCTGATAGTTGGAAAATTTAATTCATATACAATTTTGTGTCTTCCTTATTCACATCAATTCAAACAAAAAGGATAAGGTATCATTTCAACAATAGCAGTTGTAATGTTATGTAGTGTGTAAAACATATCGAATATTATACTACACTTGCAAAATGATGCGATGTATATCCAATCTTTTCAAGAAAGAGCCTATCGCAACAGGGTTTGACTGCCCCTAGTTTTTCTCTGTGGCAGGGTGCAACCAGGGTTCGACATAATTATGTACTAGCCCGCTTGCCCCGGCAAGTGAATTTTTGAGAAAAGGGCTTCGGGCAAGTTCATTTTAGTTATCACTTGCCCGAATGGGCAAGCTGATTTTCTGAGTACTACACATTTTTTATGTAGAACAATGGCACAAATACCCAGAAATATGCTAACAATGCAACAATGCAATTTAAAAGAAAATGGTTTTACAATCATTAAATCCATGAGAAATAATACATAACATTCTGGCATATGTTATAACTTATTTCGGGCAAGCCAGAAATTATGTTGGGCAAGTTAAAATCATAAACTACTTGCCCGGCATGGTAAGGTAGTTCTGAAACTTATGTTGGTGCCTGGCAACATAACCACTGGCCCCTTTGCAATTTGCAATCAAATTCGGCAAAAAGCGGCAACAGGGCAAGATGAACAAGACCCTGACTTGCCCCACTCTGCAAGTTAGGTTTTGGGCAAAGCACAATCTCACCTTTGTTAAACAGAGTGGCAGGGCAAGTGGAAGTGCTGGCTTAGCAAGTCAACTTTAGGGGCAGCTTGCATGCCCCGCATACAAAATAATGTTTTGCCACCTATGTTACGCCTTGTGTGGGCCCTTAGATTTTGATTAGGGGGCCAAAATAGTGATTATAATAACTAGAAATCCTGTTTTTTAGGCCTTATAAACATGGTAGGTGAGATGTTTTTGGGGTTTTAATCTTGAACTGGTTAACTTACCAGTGCTTGCTCTTTCCCAACAGGTCTGTCAGGGATGATTATAAGAAAGCCCACAGTATTACACTTGGCTGAGCAATGAAAATAGTAAGTGATGGTTTGGAATATGTTATTCTCTAAATTCAGGAGCCGATGAAGATGAACTTTTGTAGCATTTTAACCCATTCATGCATAAGTCACAACAGTAGGACAGGGCTTGAAACCAGGGGCTTAGCCACCTATGCGTCCAGCATGTCATTTGGACACCCAGAACACTGTTTTTTGACAGTTTGGAACCCCCCAAAAATTTGTCAGAATTTGCTGATGATAACTTTTCTTAGAAGATAGAAGATGTAGAAGCTGTAGTGTCACTTTTATAAGACACACAAAGCAGTTACTGGCCTAAAAAAGCAAAATCTGTAAATATATAGGGTTTATGTTATTAGTAATATGTACTTTTTACCACACTTTGGACACGCAAAAGTCTATGAAACCTCTTTTTGGACACCCTGTTTCAAAATATTGGCTAAGACCATGCTTGAAACGGTACTGATAAGCATGAATGGGTTAACCCTTATGCTGGTGGTGGCTAATTTGGCCATTACAAAATAATGTGAAAAAAGCTGAAAAAGTACTGCAACCATGGCAGATGGGTACTCATATGTTAGTCCTCAATGAGAGCTTTCCAATGAATACCAACATGACTGTATTTAGAAGATTTGCAAAGATTTTTGTGTTCTTGTGCCTTAGACAAAAGTAGTCTCAGCATTGAAAGGGTCAAAGGGAGGAGGCCCCTACTGAGGCCCAACACTGTATTGGACTTTGGAACCATGTACCTCCCAATTTATTATCTCACCAAGATTCTCCCAGCCACAGCGAGTTTTTTTGGTTTTATACTTGACTATCTTCACAAGTAGTTATCAACTAATAAATCTAAATGAAAAAAAAGTTATGTCAGTAGATTAACAAGTTGACCACCAGCTTTCGTACATATTATTGGTAGTAATGAACTGTACAAGGTTTACTATGACTATTTGGACCACAGAAAAAATCAAATGTTCTGTATTTAAAGCATAATATCTCCAAAGAAGAATGATAAGGCCTAAAAAAAGAAATTGTTTGTTTCCTGTAACGGTCCGAAAAAAAATAGGGTAGGTAGGTAGGTAAAATGTGTTTTTTTTTGCATAATTCTTTTGGTCAAAAATGTGTATTTTATGCATGTTTTACGTTGATTTGGAGTTGGGAGGGCTGAAAAAACTTAAGGGTAGGGATTTTTTTGAATAAAAACCTGTAAGGGTAGGGTTACAGGAAACAAACAACTTTTGTTTATGCCTAAGGCCACTCCAATTTAATTACTTGTCTTACGAGCTTTTTTGGAAAAAAAAATCCTGTCAGACTCCAAAAAAAAAAAAAAAAAAAGTAGACTTTGGTGTCTTACGGACGTAAGTGGTTGAGAAATTTTCTGTCAGACTCCAAAAAAAAAAAAAAAAAAAGTGCAAGTTTTAAAAATATGCATTGCAAGAACCAAGTATTTTGAATGAAATAAATTATAAACTTTCAAACAATGCACCGTGATTCATGAATACCAACTCATAGTTATTCATCATCATCATAAGTTATACAAGTTAACCCATCTTAACTTCAAATAGCCCTATCCCAAATGGTTTAAGATATGAACAGCCAGTTTAGCAATGGTTTCATGGACTAGTATAGCCCTCGTCTAGGTTTTTGGGACTTTCACCAGCCCGGGGCTAGTGCTAGTGTTGAGCCCTGACTCATTGTCATGATTCATTGCCATGAAAAAATCAAATAGAATGCAAATATAATCACCAGTTTATTTCACATGTTTATATTTTCAATCTATGACTACCATAGTATAGAACACAATAGCCCACCCAGTTGTATTCAAAGTTTCAACTATAAAGAATTAATAGTACAGCATACTAACAAATAAGAACACTTAGACTAATTACAAATAAAAAGGGGCATGACCCTAGGGTACACATAAATATATGTTGTTTAGAGTGCATTTAAAATAAGCAAAATACTTTGAATTCTACCAAAAAAATAAATCAATCAAGCTGTACCTGAGTTCACTCAACAACTTGCAGCCTATTATGTACTATTCATGCCTGTCCCACCCAAAAACACATATTTTGGTATTATCTCCAAGAAAAATACAATTGCAGAAACATTTGAAACACAAATGAGGAATTATAACAATTATTATAATACCATTTATTTCATGAGGGTGATTCAATCAAATACAAGCATTTATCAATGATGTGGCCTCAGATTCGAGTCCTGATGTATATCTCCCACCCTTCAGGCTACAGGGATATTGATCCTTTTTCGAAGTATTCTAATTTTCATATCTAAAGGCAAAGTTCTATGACTTGATGTTACTACTATGTATTGATAAGTGAATGAATATAAATGCAATAAAAATGACAAAATTACTCTACATTAAAACGTCAAGATCTAAGTGGGGCTCCCTCTATAATTATATATTTTATTATAAGTGCATTTACACAAGGTGCACTAACATACACATGTATGAATGAAGAACTTCCTATCAGTTCATTTCTGATAAAACACTGGACTTCCTGGATAAAGAATCTAAGATAAGTGTTAATAGTTTTCTGTTGGGGAAATACACCTCTCAGATCAAAATAGGGACAGTCCTCCAGGCACCTCCTTGGATCACAAAAGCATTTGCAAGGCCCCATACAGACATCTGTATACATTTTGTGTTAACTGGTAGTTGCTAGAAATTTGGTAATTTTGACTGACAAAAAATGAAAAATTACCAGCTTAACTGGTATTAACCTTTAAATACACCAGACTTACATTTGACAAGCAGCCTTTACAAGAAACTTGTCTTTTGACTGGCCAGGGCTCGACACTATAAGGGTGAACCTATGGCCCCAGGCCAGTAAAAATTCCCAAAAACAGCTTCGGGCCAGTAAAAAAGACCTCAACTGGTCCTACAGGGCCAGTAAACATTTGGAGACATTCTTGTTAAAAAGTTTCCCCTTGAGAATGTCCCCAATTGTTTTTGAAATAAATGAAGATCAAATTTGTAAAGATAAGTGTTGTGGTGAATTTTATGCAATGCTCTTTCTTGTAATGTTAAAGAAAAAAGGTAGGGCCAGTAAAAATTTTGCAGAACCAGTATGAGTAGATGCTAGGTGTTACCTGGTCCTACAGCCAGGCCAGTATCATTTTGAGTTAGCGTTGAGGCCTGCTGGCACTTGAGTACTCTTTATGTCACAGGTCAAGTGCCAGCCCTATGTGTTGTTTAAGCTCTATTAAATGAGTGGTCAAGTACGAGACAGTCTGGTCCAGACCTACTCCCATCATGAAGACACTTGACAGCACCGGCAATCACTCGTAAAGATATCGTAAAGATGTGCGTTTGTTTGACATTCCTCTTTGTACTAGATATGCCTATTATGCGTGAAAACCATTAACTGCCTGCCGGTAATAGGCCGGCTTGTTCCCTGGCCTGTCTTTGAAATGGAACGCGCATAACAATGTCCGTCACCATGTGCTCCTCCGTCACCATGTGCTCCTCCGGAGAAGTATTTAAATGGGAGTTTTACGATAGTTTAAGTGGCACTCATTCTCTGACTTCAGAGGCTAGTGAGACATAAGCCTTTGTCAAGACTGGGGTGATTGAAATATCTGGATGCTAGCCTGAGTCGGCAGACGCATAAAAAAATAATAATAATAAAAAAAAAACATTTTTCAACTTTTTTTTTTATTTCAAAATGGCCCATTTCCTGGCGCCGGGGCTCGTAAGACAAGTAAATGAATTGGACTGGCCTAATGGAATCACAAATAGCCGAGTTTGAATATTTTGGAGAATATTGATATTGTAATTAAATGCATTAGATTTTTGCTTTGATACTCTCTTTAAACTGCTAACAAGTAAGGTTGGAAGGGAATAGTGATCAGACATTTGGCAGCACCTACTATACAAGAAATGCAATGATTTGCCCTCTATACTTGAGAGAATTGTTAGTCAATTGAATGGCCAATACAAAGACTAAAAGATCAAACTCCAAGAACTTATTACGGATACCACAAGTTATAATCTGAAAATGTTTGGTGATCTAGAGCCCTCTGTGCCTTAAATTGCGCCCTGCCTTTGAAATGATCTTTTTGACAACGTCAAGGCTACTGATAGTGTGCAAATCTTCAATACACAGCTAAAAATATCGCTATTTTGAAGAGGTCAATTGACTATATGGACTCTCATTTGGTAATGCTTCCCAAAATTTCCTGAGTTAAACATTTTATCTTGTCACATTATGTTTTGAGGCCTCTGTAGCACGCTGGTGTGACAATGCAACAGTTAGACACCCCTGTTCCACATGCATAGTAGCCTAGCTTACTAGAGCTGGCTTATTCTTTACCAACTAGTCATTATTTTGTGACTAGTCAAGTCATTATAGTACTTTTCAGATTTGCCAGATGGCAGCACTGTTGAATTCTCTCATGGCTGAATACCAATAACCGACACCTGGTGTGGAGATAAAGAACTAAACTGGACTCAGCAAGCACAGTGAATAAAGACAGCAAGCATTATAAGAGAGCAAGCAATATTCAGAAATACAAATGTATTCAGCCTGGTATCGAGGCTACATGCATAGGTGAGAGAGAGAGAGAGAGAGAGAGAGAGAGAGAGAGAGAGAGAGAGAGAGAGAGAGAGAGAGAGAGAGAGAGAGAGAGAAGGGGTGGGCATATATAGGGCCAGAGAGAGAGAGAGAGAGAGAGAGAGAGAGAGAGAGAGAGAGAGAGAGAGAGAGAGAGAGAGAGAGAGCGAGAGAAAGACACGGAGAGAGAGAGAAAGAGAGAGAGTTGGCCACACAGTTTCCTGCGGAGTGTCTGCTGCCAGTCTATGCTGCAGGCTGTCTGCTTTACATAGCTAGCCAGTTTGCAGTGAGTGGTGCAGTCAATGCCTCTTTCAGTGTATGCATATCCCATACACCACATTCACTGTCCACTCCGACCACGCAAACCCTCATCTCCAGTCACTAACAGTGGCAGTTATTAACAGTGGCAGTTATTAAGAGTCAGTATATGATATAGGGAGTCTTGGATTAGGTGTACCACCTCCTACAACAAGCAGTGCAGGGACAAGCCTGGCAGCCTGCTAGCTACTAGCTAGCCAGTCCGTGAGTGGTGCAGTCAGTGCCTCTTTCAGTGTATGTTTATCCCATACACCACAGTCACTGTCCACGACCACACAAACCCTCACCGTACTCACTAATAGTGGCAATTACAGAGCTGTGAGAGGGAGAAGTCTTGGATCAGCTCTACCTACAAGCAGAGCAGGGACAAGCCGGCCAGCCTGCTAGCTACTAGCTAGCCAGTCTGTGAGTGGAGCAGTCAGTGCCACCCTCAGTGTATGCATATCCCATACACCACAGTCACTGCCCACTCCGACCACGACCACGCAAACCCTCATTCTATTCACTGATAGTGGCAAGAAGTCTTTGATCAGCTCTACCTACAAGCAAGCAGAGCAGGGGCTAGCCGGCCAGCACTGCTAGCTATATTAGCACTACTAGCTAGCCAGTAGTCAGGAAGCCACCTGACTCCCCTTGCCTCAAATAGACTATGCGGCGCCGCAGACCTACCTGGTGCTGCTGCTGCTGATGCTGCTGCTGCTGCCGGCCCTGCTTATAATTGGCGAGAACAAGCTGAAGATGCCTGTTATCTCTGGTTGTACTCTGTCTCTCCACCTGGCCACTATGATGATGATCATGACAGCAGCAGCCTCCTATTGAGTCCTCGGAGTCCTCGGAGAACACCCATCACATCGCACGCTCGCTCGTGCATTACGTTATACACAAACACAACACGCGTATCTATTCATCTATACATCTCTACCTACTAGCTCAGCTACCACCACCAGGAACAGCAGCCGGACTACCATTCAAGCACAATCATGCTGAACTTCATCTTCAGTGAGTACTACCACCTATGTTTTATGAAGATTTTCCCGGTCATCATTAGTATATCTTATAATGCTATCACAGATTCACAGTGACTTGAGATGCTTGCTTCCAGTACCGTCAGCCTGTCACACTATGTAGATCATTATGACCAATTCTCAATGATTTATTTGAGAATCAGAAGGATCGGAGGGATATGGGGAAGACATGAGGATAACGGTAGTGGGAGTAGTGTCTGAATATTTACAGCGTGGGTTTTTGCCGCCGCAGCAGCAGCAGCAGTGGCAGCATACAGTAATTGTAGCAATGGGCCGGCCCGTTATTCTGCATGCTCTCTCTCTCTCTCTATTCCACTCTCCCGCCGCTGAATATACAATATTGATTGACCTATTCCATCCATGGCCTCCTCTGCTCCCCTTGTCAAAGCTGCTCCCTGGCGCGGCACCACACAGCAAATTTGCTTTCACTAACTTCATGTTAATTATACGCTGTCCTATTGACATTTCATTGTCAGTATTGTTAGGTTCCATCATCCCATTTCTGGGCTGTGAATCCTGGTATTATGCACTAGGGGGATTCCCTGAGTCATAGATACATACCCATTAGTATATATATAGTGGAGTGGGTTTTACTATACTATAACAAGGGGTATTCTAGCTACTAGAGATTGAGGCAGGCTGGTGATTCACTCGGTATTTTCCCATCAGTCCATCTTGCAGGAGGCCAATATTAACATCAGCTGTGATCACAGTGAATAAATAGTGCAGCAGGCAGGCTCAGCTAGCGAGGAGCTGCTGACTGGCTGAGGGGACACACTCGCAGCTAACATAATAATAACCCAGCATTGCGTGGCTCTCAGTGGCAGGATGATGGTCAGGGCGCTCTGTTATGTACTGAGAGCAGTTGATGGTCAAACTGCTATATGTGCATGTGTATATATATATATAAATATATATATATATATATATATATATATATATATATATATATATATATATATATACTATATATATATATATATATATATATATTATATATATATATATATATATATATATATATATATATATATATATATATATATATATATATATATGTATATATATATATATATATATATATATATATATATATATATATATATATATATATATATATATATATATATATCCCTAGTACACACTTAAAGTACTTAATCCATTCAACAGGCCTGACCTTTTTGGTGATATTCCGTCAGACAAAAATGATATGGAAAATGTTTAAATGCGGATTGTTTTGATCCAAACCCGACCTACAACTCCCTTTCAAACACTTATAAAAAGTTCTGCCTCTTGTCTAAATTATTGTCATAAGTGTCAACGCTATATACTGATGTCAATAAAACTCTAAAAGATGAAGAGGGTACTTAAACATGCTCATTGGAATTACTTTCAAGTAGTAGATGCTAACAATTTTCTTTGGGTATGAGGATGAGGAAGACAATGATGATGATAATGAATATGAGGAAGATAATGATGGTGATAAATAGGATGATGATAAGGATGATGATGATGATGATGATGATGATAATGATAATGAATATGAGGAAGATAATGATGGTGATAATAAGGATGATGATGATTATGATGATGAGTATGATAATAATGATGTTGTTGATGGTGATTAAAAGGATTTGGATGTGAGTGAAGATAGTTTTATACTGCTGGTTAGTCAGGAATATGGTAATGGTGATGATGGTCATAATACCTTTATTTTAACCGACTGTGTTCTATGCTCTCAAGGATAACTTACCTTTTGTATAGAATGGTTTTGGTTTTAGATATAAAAGATGCCCAATGTATATTGAATTGTTGATATACAATGATGAAAATCAACATTCACATGTTTTCTTTTCCTATAATCCCTTCACTGCCAGAAAAAAAAAATCAATATTATAACTGGGTCAGCAGGATCAATATTAACATTATTGTGCATTGGGTTGTGTCATTGCGTGGGTGAGATATGAAATGCACTTGGTTGGAAGAAATAATTCCATACCTGATATAATTTTCTGTCAGTTTCAGGGGATTTTCATAATTACCGTATTTTCGCGCGTATGAGACGCACCCGTATATAAGACGCAGCCCTTGTTCAGGCCACTAAAAAGATGTATGGACCTTAGCTTTGTGTATAGTACGCACCCCTCTTTCGGCCCATGTCTCTAGCTATTTTCAAATTACAAATGAAAGAAAGGGAGGTCATCTTACTAACTAGCATTGTATTCGGACAAACATTACGTTGATTGTAATAAGGGCTTGGACATTCATGCAGTGTATTGTAATTATTGTGCTTAAAATAGAACCAGCTGGACAGGTCCGATATAACAAACAACAGTTGAACAGTCAGAGACGTGCTAAACATGTTAGAAACACAATAGAATTGAAATCATACCCGAGCCTCAATTCTGATACGGGTTGCAGTAATGGCTGGTCATCGATTTGTGATCTCTTTGTGGCCTGGGCACTCGATGTAAGAGACCTCTTATTTCTACACTCGTATATATTGGACGCACCCCCTTTTCATACCCCTGTGTCCTATGAGTATGTAAAAAAGTGTGTCCTATACGCGCGAAAATACGGTACATGGCTGTTTTTCTTTGGTTTCATATATCGTTTATTGAACTTTATGTTTCTAGTTTTATTGTTTGAAGCTCTTCAATTAACAGGATGCTGACGGCTAAAATTAGATGACAAATCATGTATGATTTCATTAGAATATCAATCGTTTATAATTGGGGGATAATGAATAATGAAAACCCAATCAAATATCAATTCATGAACATGTGTCGGAAGGGGACTGTATAGTATGTATAATAACCAGAAATTCTAATTTTTGACCCCTATATAATTACTTACTAAGTCATAATATGTTATTAGTGTGAAAACTCAAATGAAATTTCTGAAATGTAAGTAGAACAGCGAGTACTATATAAGTGTTATGATCCTGACAAAGTCATCCTTAGAAGGTACTTAGGGCGATTATTATAATAGTGAGTGGGTGATATGTGTTTGGAGTACATATGCGAAGGAGTACGTGTGGGGGTAGTAGTGTAGGCCATATTAGATTACATATACATAGCCCCTTCATGCTAATGGGAATTTTTAGAGATTGTCATCTGGATCTATGATAGTACTTCGGACAATGATGTGGGAATTAAGAATTATTTCAGAAAATGTTTGAAGGAAATTTGTTGGTTATATTCTAATTAGCATTCCCTCTTGAAATATTTTCACAACTAAGCTTTTTCCTTATTGATTTCATCAAAATTGTCAGGCTGTTTTGGGCGGCTTGCTAGCGTTGACGTGTTGAAGCCAATTAAGCTAGTGGTTCTTTAACTCATTAATGCTTAAAAGATCCCCTTCAAATTGTCGTCTGGATCTTTGATGATTTTGATAATAGCTTTGGAATTAAGAATGATTTTACAAAAGAAATGGAAGGAGAGTTGTTGACAAATTTCTGAACAACATTTCTCCTTCAAATATTTTCTCAACTTCACTTTTGTTTGCAAGATTTCATCTAAATTGTCAGGCTGTTTTTAGCCGCTGTAAGCATTAATGGGTTAAGGTTTATAGCAGTGTAGGCTATAGGTGGGCGGGTGGCATCTTCCTCTTCTCACCTTGAATGATGTTTATACACAGACATTGGTCATTGATATTGCTTAACCTATTAATGCTCACACTGGCCAAAATTAGCCTGACATTAATTTTGATGAAATCCTGGGGAAAAAGCATAATTCGGAAAATATTTTAAGAAGAAATGTTATTGAGAACATTTTCAACAATTCTCCTTAAATTATTTAGTAATTTTTTATTTCATCCCCAAGTTATGGTAAAGAGTATCATAGATCCATACAACATTTTCAAGAGTAACTCTACTACTACTACTACTACTACTATTACTACTACTACTACTACTACTACTACTACTACTACTACTACTACTACTACTACTACTACTACTACCACTACCACTACTACTACCACTACTACTACTACTTCTACTGCTGCTACTACTACTACTACTACTACTACTACTACTACTACTACTACTACTACTACTACTACTACTACGACTAATAATAATAATAATAATACTAATACTAATACTACTACTACTACTACTACTACTACTACTACTACTACTTCTAATGATAATAATAATAATAGCAGTAATCATGATGATAATGATCTTTATTTCAGTACCACTATTACATAAAATTTTCACCTGATGCTAACTGTTATATAATAATTAGCAGGTATTGAGAATCACTGCACGCTACTGCTATGTTCCCCACCGAATGAACTGTGGGATAATATGACGGAGAAAGAGGCCACTGCAGGGTTACTGTGCAAACTGTGTGATAAACTCCAGATTGACTGACTGCCAATCTGCCAGGTGCTTGAGGGTTGCTGATAAATTGAGCACATTTTCCTGCCCTAGCCTAGTAGCCAACTTCTCCGTATACTCTTAAGCCATAGCAGACACTGCATGATGGACTTAAACATATATGCATAGGCAGATGTGGGTAGAAGTTTTAGCCTACCCCAGGGTCTTAGCCAGTATTTAAAAAAAGCCTATCCAAAACAGCAATTCACTAAATTTCTGCACATCCAAATTTGACTGCTTTGCATCTTCAAATCTATATGCTAACTACATTTAATAGCGTATCTTATCAAAAAGGGCAGTTTACACTTTAGCCATGTCTTAGAGGATGGTTTCTTATGAAAGTATATCATCAATAGGACCAAGAAGGTAAAAATTTAATGAAATGATATAATGTGATATATGTAAAAATAATACATGTTTCATGCTTCATGCAGTTCTCCAAAATTGAAATGAAATTATTGGAATTGAAAGGAATAATATCAGTGATCGAATCAAGAAAAAAATGGATGTCAAGGACATTCTTACATGATATACTTGTACTGATAGATGTGCATACAGACAGACTTGGATAAAGGCAAAACAAACTGCTTGTGAGAGGGATTAGGGGTATTAAAGCATAATTGTCAATTAATCATGATAAGTGGCAGGCATTTGATTAATCCAGAGGAGAATTATGTGCATTGGGTCCAATTTGTAAGATGCTGGGTATTAGATTTATAGGTTAGTTTAGGCCCTAATTTATAGGTAAACAAAATCCCTTACAACTGTTTTTAACAGAATGCATATACATATCCCTATCTTATTGACAAATTGTTATTATTATTATCATTATTATTATTATCATAACTATTAGTATAATTATTATTGTCATTATCATTATTATCATTATTATCATTATTTGATTATTATTATTATTATTGTTATTATTATTATTATTATTATTATTATTATTATTATTATCATCATCAGCAGCAGCAGCAGCAGCATTATTTCAATGCATTGGTTTAAGCATTTTGGTTATAAGAAAATATACAGCAAATCATCAATTGGTAAATTGGTAACTTTTGCTACCACCAGTGCAATAACTGCTCATAGCAATAAATTGTCATTTATTCATTACATTTTCAATTTCTCTTGATTCTCATCAAACTTCTCATTTTTGGCTGTAAAGAATAACATTTTGGGCACACATTTTTATCACAAATTTTTATTCATGAGGCAGAGACTTGATTCATTTCATTATTTTTAAAATTCTTAATTCTTAAAAGCGATACCAGTGATTGGTATCATAGTAGGTACATATTGAAGCAGCAGCTTTCGTGTATCTATGCTGATTCTAAATATAGAGGACGATACTAATGCTATGACATGTGAAACCAGCGTATCTCATCTTACAAATTTAATCTACTAGTAGCTCCTGTTCATGTTGCTTCTCAGTTTTCTCAATCGCTGGATCTAAAAGCTGCCTTAATGGACACGTCTCCAATTTCCTTCTTCAGCCTGCAAGTGTCAGGTGTTAATTAATTTGAGCTTGAGGTGCATGATTTTCACTGTTTAGTCAAACTGGCAATTAAAGGCATATGACTCAGGTGTTCTCTGCAACAAATCTCTTAAAATTTGGATGATGTTATATATATATATATATATATATATATATATATATATATATATATATATATATATTATAATGTAATATATATATTTATCTATCTCTGACAAATGATATTTAGGGTTTGTAGTTGTAAGGCTTGTATCTTGTATAAGTATTGCATAACAGTTACAATGCTGAGCATTGTTGTCTTGGTGCAGCTGATCGGTTTCTGTATTGAAGCAATGGTTAGATTATCATGCAGTCTTTGTGTGTAGCAGTTTGCTGTGGGCGTTGAGGGAGCGAGAGACTTCCTCCTCTATAGAGATTGACTGCGGCTGCTGCTGCTGCTGCTGCTGCTGGCCATGGCTGCTTTCACCATCCCTGGCTCATATTGTATAATGTAGTTATGATGCTACATTGTGCAACAGCTGATCCTCTTATCCTCTGTCTGTCTCTGCTCAGTCTGCACATGCCTAGCCTAGCTTCTAGGCTATACCATATGCTATACCATTTACACACACACACACACATATATATATATATATATATATATATATATATATATATATATATATATATATATATATATATATATATATATATATACATTTTGTATTTGTATATATATTATATATATATATATATAATTATATACATATACATATATATATATATATTTATATATATATTTATATATATATATATATATATATATATATATATATATATATATATATATATATATATATATATATGTATATATATATATATATATATATATATGTATATAGCGATAGCAATTTAAATGATGTCTAAAAAAAGTTGTTTTTTTCCTGTTATCATACCCTTACAAGCTTTTACTCAAAAAAAAACGCTATTCTTATATTTTATTCCACACTTCTGACTCCCAATCAACATAAAACGCATGAATCATGCATTTAAAAAACATAATCCAAAATATTTTCTTTTTATACTATTACCTACCCTATTTTTTCCAGACCGTTACTGGAAATAAACATTTTTTTCAGGCCTGAGTATATTTCTTTCTGCAGAAAATTTGCTTCTATAAATAGAAATCCTCTCCAATTAAGGAATCTTCACTCTTCCACTAATCTCAGGCAGGAATCACTGTGACTAATGATTGGGTTTTAACCCTTGTGCTGCTGGTGGCTAATCTAGCCAATACAAAATGAGGAGAGAAAAAACTGAAAAATGACTGAAACCCTGGCATATGGGTAGCCATCTGAGAGTAGTCAGTGCAAGCTATCCAATGAATACCAACATAACAGGGTTGACATGATTTTCAAAAGTTTTAGCATCCTAAAATGTGCTTTGGATGAACGAAGCCTCAGCATTGGAAGGGTTAAGAATTCATGGCGGTCTTGATCGGTAGTAGGAAATAAGCTCCCTGCCCAGCGCGTCGGGAAGGGAAGGGAATTGCAGTCTTATTACGTTTGTCCTGCTGATCTATTGATTAAAAGCTGCAGCCAAATAAAAAGATTAGCCCCGCATATTCAGCGAGAGATTTCCCTAGCAGCACGTTTCAAGCAGTATATGCCAGTACCGTATGATCGACCTTAGTGCCATCCAGCCATTTCTTGTCATTTCTATTTTGAAACTTACATTTAAAGAAAAAAAACACACCATGAGATGAATACCATTAATACCATCAATTTAAAATTATTTCTAAATTGTAATTTTGAAATTTGTTCTAAATTTGCATATCTGAATACCCAACCACCCATTTCCTGTCATTTCTTTTTTTTTCTTCGAAACTTTCATTTCCAAACAAAAATTCAACACCAGGTGAATACCACCCAGACATTTCTTGTCATTTTTACTACATTTATATATCACAAATAGGTTATTGACTCCAAGATTCTCTTTTACGAGCATGTGACTATTGAATCACCTTTTGAGAAAAAACAGGCCTTGGTTGCTGAAAAACTGAAATCTGAACAATAGGGAGAGTCTGCTCATTGCTATAATTCTCTAGATAGTGAAATGTTGATGGTATCCCTCAGCCATTAGAAGCCTTATATATATATATATATATATATATATATATATATATATATATATATATATATATATATATATATATATATATATATATATATATATATATATATATATATATATATGTCTTAGCCCTTATGCTGCTGACGGCTAATTTGGTTGATACAAATGGTTCCAAAAAACCTGGTAAAATACCCGAAACCCTGTCAAATTGGCACTCATCTGAGAGTGCTCACACAGCTATCCAATGAATACCAACATGACAGGGTTTGGATGGTTTTTGACAAAATATGCATGCTTGTGCTTCGGACAAAAGTAGCCTCAGCATTGGAAGGGTTAAGGGAAGGAGTTGAACAATCTCGCAGCACCCTAACAGCCTGGGCCTGGTTGAGCACTACACACTTTAAAACCCTTCAAATATTTTCTGTTCTAAATGTCACATATTTCTGAGGATCTTTACTTTTGGATCAATATATTTGTATACACACAGACCATGTGTACACCCCAGGTGTAAAAGGGTTAACCCATTAATTCTTAAGAGGGCTGGAGTTTAGATAATTTTGACAATAACTTAGGAATTGAGAATGATTTCCCAAGATATTTGAAGGAATGTTTTTGGTAATATTTTGTTTAACATTTCTCCATCAAAAATTTTCCTAGTAATGCTTTTGTCTGCAAGATTTCATCAAAATAATTAGACTGATTTTGGCTGCTGTGAACATTAATTTGTTGAAGTTTTGGCGTTATAAACCTAGCCATCAAACTCTGGCCTGTATTGGGCACCCATCTGTGCACTCAGTTGACCCTGGTCCTGGACAGCACCCCTACTGGAGGGCAACCAGAGGCTGTATGTACATATGCTATCTCTGGCACCCTGCCCTACAACTCACTGACCCATTCATGGTTAAGACTTAAAGAGTTCCTCCAGTTGTCGTCTGCATCTATGATATTTTTGATAGTAACTTTGGAATGAAGAGTAATTTAACAAAATATTTGATGGAGAGTTGTTGGTAATGTACTGAATGATGTTCCTCCTTACAATATTGTCCCAATTTTGCTTTTGCCTGCAAGATTTTATTGAAACTGTCAGGCTGTTTTGATTGGCAACTCTGAGCATTAATGAGTTAAGCACTCACACATTGGCGCTGGCTTTTATTTATGTTCACAGAGTCTTGTTGGTGTAATGGGAGTCTTATAGGTATAATGGGAGTCTTGTAGGTGTTTTGGGAGTCTTGTAGGTGTTTTGGGAGCCTTTAGGTGTTTTGGGAGTCTTGTAGGTGTTTTGGGAGCCTTTAGGTGTTTTGGGAGTCTTGTAGGTGTTTTGGGAGATGCAATGCTTAATACTTAAGGGTTCCTTACTAGAATCACTGTCTTTTGCAATAAACGTCATTCTTTCAAATACATTAATATCTAATAATATCTAATAATCAGCTCCACCCTGATTCTAGCAGCTGATTGGTCAATTTCTTTGTTGTACAGGACTGGATTGGGCTTCTTATATTGCTTTCAACAAATTGTCAATTTTAGGAGTGTTCAGCCAGCAGGTATCACACTTGGCCTGACTGTCTCATGCGATACCTGTCGGCTTCTCACAGACATCTTACCATGTACCATTTTCACAACAAGGATATCTAATAACAGCTAGGCTTCTAGTGAGCCAGTTGTCTTGTCACCGGCCCTCTACCTCCTGGGTTCCAAATATTTCATTTTCACAACAAGAATAACTAATGATAGCTGAGATGAATAAAAGTTTGGATATATAGCGGGAGACCAATTACTATATATGTGCTATAGTGGAGGCCTGGCTATGCGAGGGGTCTGGAATCTGGCCTATACATGACATCACTTAAGGAGACAAAGACCAATGAGGGATATCTTATTGTTTACATTACTGAAAAAACTGCACGCCAACATGCGCAGAACATGACTTATGGGCTATTGGCTGCAGCCAGCCTTCTCAGGTTGACCGGCTGGTTTCATATCCACTTGTTTTTATTTATCTAAGATAATAGCTATGCTTCTAAGGGGCCAGTTTGTCTGGTCACCAGCCCTGAGACTGCTTCCAGGTTTCCACAAATTCATATAGTGCTATTATACATGCTGTCTGCAGCAAGGCAGGGCATTAGCATACAATCTCCGGGAGATCTCACCTACCATGCAGCATATTGGTAGGCAGCCCCATAATGATGAATATAGTATGCATGGTGCCTTCAGCGTTGCGGCTCGCATGAGCCCTTTTCCTTGGTAGTGTCGAACACTACCAGTGGATAGATCCACTTTGCTCACATTTTTCTTTTGATTTTTCTTTGCATGTAAAACTCTGACAATTTTGGAAATCACATAATAGGGAGGGGATATGGTGTTTCCTCTGAAGGCAATTCCATTATTGAATTGACATATAGTCATACATTATTACCTCTCTCAGAGACTATTTTTGATCTAATATCTGACAAATCATATACTTAGGTATAGTGGATACCTTTGTTACCTTCCTGGTAGGCTTTGAGCTGGCATGCCCTGATATTATAGTGATATACACAGACACTATACATCCACATGCAGAAGGCACTTATTGGGCTGTCCACTATTACTAGGTCATCGCTGTGCTTGGACCTACAGCCCATCAAATCATCATTAAAGATTCATGTGTAGTTCTCTTTGGTGCTATAATTGCTACATTGCTTCCCATTGTTATGCCCTGTAGACCTGTATATTAAAGTAGGTACTAAAGGGTTTCGTCCAGTGGCACAGCATAGTGGAAAATCCAATATTGATTATAGCGTTGATATTTTAAAACTAAGTTAAAGAAAAGTCATTTGTTGTATTGTGATAAATATATTTCTCATCGTTAATATTTTCTTATGGTGATTTTATGAGAATTAATCCAAATAGATTGTATTACACTCTTGAAAATATGAGGTCAATGGGATTATCTTTAAGAATATGTTTATTTTTCTTTTCTCTGAATAGGATGCATCTAATTGACCTCTACCTTGATTGTATATATCCCCCTCATCGAGATTCAGGTATAATTTATTTTAGAAATAAGTGGTTAGCCCGGCCCTTGATTTTGGAAATAAGTGCCTCAAAGAAAAATTAAGAGCAAAGAAAAAAAAATCTTACCAAATTTTCCCTGGGCTCGTGTCTCCCGCTAATTTCGAGCCCTGTAGTGGGCGCTCATATAGGCTATCAAGCCCCCCCCCCCCCCCCCCTCCCCCAGCTCAGGTCTTAAAGCCATTAACACAACGTTACAGCCATGTGGATTTATTTCACAAAAAGCTCTGAAGCTCACATCTCCTCAATATCCTTTCTGTCAACACCATTACCTGCTGCTTGCATTAGCTAATAGCATGTCTCCGCATTCAGGGCTGCTTCGGAGAGGAAACAGAGTTTTTTGCGATGTCTCACCCCAATTATTAGAACCAACTGAGCTGCAGTGTGTGTGTGTGTGTGTGTTTCTCATGTTTGTCATCATAGAAGCCAGCTGTTCTCTGTAAACTCTGCTGCAGTGTGCAATATTGAACTAGCCATGTAGGAATAAACTGGTGCTGATGCATATCCTTTGATGCCGTTTCCCGGGCGTTTCTATATATCTCTGTTTGGCTTTTCATTGTTATTTTTTAGTGATAAATCTGATACAGCACCTAATTAGTGGCCCTACCTGTGAATGGTATTGAGGTCAGGAGCTAGGCTCTGTAGTTAATCCTTCCAATGCTGAGGCTACATTCACCCGAAGCACAAGAACGCAAAAATCTCTGAAAACCATCTAAACCCTGTCATGTTGGTATTCATTGGATAGCTCTCACTGAGTACTCTCAGATGAGTACCCATTTGCCAGGGTTTCAGTGTTTCTTCAGGATTTTAGCATTATTTTGTATTGGCAAAATTAGCAAGCAGCAGCATAAGGGTTAATCCATAAACTATTTATTCATATTTAGTGGTCCCAGGTGGCATGATAATTTACACTTAGGAACATCTATCAAAACTTTAACAATACCTCAAAAACTCGAGACTCCTTCAAAAGGCTTATCCTGATTTCACTTTATTTGTAGGTTTGTTTTCAAATTTTGCCTGTTCATCAATTTGTAGGAATTAAATGGTGCTGATGCAAATCCTTTGATGCCGTTTCCCGAACGTTTCTATAAATCTCTGTTTGGCTTTTCATTGTATTTATAGTTATAAATCTGATACGGCACATAATTAGTGGCTCTACCTGTGATTGGCTTAACAGTATTGAGCTAAGCAGGTAGGGGCTATGTAATTATTCTATGAACTATTTATTCTGCATAACAGCAGCCACATTTCGGTGCATTCAAGTTATTTGGAGTAATGGTGATCCTTATGACTCTTTCATATCATATAAGGGATGAGATTCACCTTGGATTTCATAACCTATGACCTATTCATATAAACCTTTAAGTATGGAAAAAAATAAGTTTCACTGTGAAACTGATTTTGAGTGTCTTAGCCAGGATTTAGAAAGTGGGTGCCTAAAATTGGCAGTTGTAAAATTTTTGGGCGTCCAGATTTTTAAGGGGGATCACAATATACTTATATTTCAATCATAAACATGTATAAATTCAGCAAAATAAGGCATGATATCATTAAACAATGTCATAGGAATTATAAGGAGATCAAAAAATTTAATTATAAGCTTGAGATTGAGATTTTTGGAAATTCCACACTAAACGATTTGGGTGTCCTGATGGGTACTTTTTAAGGGTTTGGGTGTCCAAAAAGGCACCCAGACACCCTGCTGGCTAAGACCATGGTTTCACATCAGTTTACTACTACTGCAAGTCCCAGATTTCTGACTCTACTTGATCACTGGCTCATCGGTGTAGTTTCTGGTATGGAAATCTGACCCAATCATAAGTATTGAATCCAATGTGATAACTGTTGTTTATTTTCAGTGGTGTAACCAAGTGAAAATAGTTTTATTAATCATAGATATGAAAAGAAGTGATCTCCATAGCTAACTGTCATGATTTTCTACCTTACTTACATAGAAATATGTTTAATATAATGTGTAAAGGAGTCCAATAAATATCTTTTGGTGTCATATATAGAAATGAATTATCTTACAAAGGTATATTTTATTTAGAATAAAATGTATTATGAGTGATAAAAGGTAAAAAAACAGTTTTACTTTTCTATTGTGCTTGATACATATATAAGTGATTACAGATTGGGGGAAATTTTTGGGGGAGATTTTTTGATATCGTTACTCGAAGGATAAGACTATGATAATAGATCTTTAAATCATTATTCATGATTACTTCCTCTATTCAATCCATTCATCTTCAGAGGAAGTGGATGGTCTCGTATCATTTGGGGATTAATTCAGCAAACATTGGCAATACCTCAAAAGGTAGACTTCTTCAAAAGCCTCGACATCCTGCTCATTTCCAATTCATTCATATTCACTGGTCCCAGGTGGCCAGATAATTTACGCTTTGGAACATCTATCAAAACTTTGGCAATACCTCAAAAACTCGAGACTCCTTCAAAAGGCTCATCTAGCTTTCACTGGGTTTGCTTTCAGTTTTGGCCTGTTCATCAATTAGTAGGAATAAACTGGTGCTGATGCATTTTCTTTGATCTTTTTCCCAGGTATTTCTATAAATGGCTGTTTGGCTTTTCATGGTATGGATAGTGATAAATCTGATATGGCACCTAATTAGTGGTTGTACCTGTGATTGGTTGAATAGTATTGAGGTAAGCAGGTAGGGGGCTCTGTAATTAATCTATAAACCATTTACTAGAGCAAAACCGCAGCCACCTTTTAGCACTCTCAATTTATGTAGCAAAATGGTGTTTCATGTGTTTCATGCAGGTAGGGACAAGTATTTGTTTGAATTTCATAAGTGATGATCTATTTATATAAACCAACAAATGATTGAAGAAAATCAGTTCAATAATTACCACACCATACCGTTTCATTCCTTAACCCTTATGCTGGTGGTGGCTAATTTGGCCAATACAAAATGATGCAAAACCATGAAAAAATGATTGAAACCCAGGCACATGGGTACTCATCTGAGAGAACTCGAGGAGAACATTTCCAATGAATACCAACATGACAGGATTTAGATCGAAAATCTTTGCTTCCTTGTTCTTTGAACGAAGGTAGCCTCAGCAATGGAAGGGTTAAAGATACTTTTAACAACACTGTAACCCACTGAAGTTATTATATCTATTAGGGATTTTCCTCAGGATCGTGAACCATTCACAACAAGATTCATATGGTAATATTAATGCAATAAAGTATCGTTAACAGCAATGTTAAAGATACCAGACCATTTCATAAGTACCGATATCATTTTGTTCTAAAATATCTCCATCCCTACTCTATAGAGACTATATTTGATAGGCTTTCTGTCATGTCTGCATGATATAGTATTAACTCAGTTGTCACGCGAGCAGCAGGTTGATCCGTACATTACGTATGCAAATAGTTATATAACGTCACTAAGGGTAATTTCAGTGCAGACTTTAAAAGCTTAACGCCACTTCCACCTACACAGTTAGCTCTCAGCAAGAGAAATTACTCAAGCTGCTCAGTTCACGGAGATAGTACAATTAAATAACCAGGTGTATTACATATCCATCCCGTTTTTTGTGCTGCTGAAATGTCACCCTGACTAAAAAGCCAGTTTCATGACGCATATATCTAGATTCTATCAGTGATTGGCCAACTCTGCAAACATCAGAGTAGCTTTGCAATATTATAATCAGTCAAAGTTATCACTGTGTAACATGAGAAAAGGTAATTTTTGAGTGGGTAAAATTTGGTGAAATAGGCAGTTTTATGACGCATATCTAGATTCTATCAGACATTGGCCAACTCTGCAGATATCACAGTAGCTCTGCAATATTATTATCAGTCAAAGTTATCACTGTGTAACATGAGAAAAGGTACTTTTTTGAGTGAGTATATGGTGAAAAAGCCAGTTTTATGACGCATATCTAGATTCTATCAGAGATTGGCCAACTCTGCAGACATCAGAGTAGCTCTGCAATATTATAATCAGTCATCACTATATATAACATGATAGAAGACACTTTTTTGGGTGGGTATATGACAAGAAAGCCAGTTTTTTGACGCATATCGGGTTTATATCACTAATTGGCCAACTCTTCAGACAGCATAACGGCTCTAGAAAAAACATCCTACCTACCATATATTTTTTGTTTTGGACCGTTACAGGAAACAAAGAATATCGCTTTTTAGGCCTAGGTCCTTTCACTCCTATCAGTTCTTTCTGTCACATGTCTGGTTAGTGATAAACCTCTCCATGCAGACACATTCACAGGAGGAAAGACTGTAAATCTCTCAGAAATCAATGCTAACTATAGTGTGACCATATACAGTGAGTTCTCTGGCAGTTTTGGAGCAATTTTAGTAAAAACAAGTTATATTTCTATTAAAGCTAGTTATAGCAGTTACATTTTCAAAAAGGTCTTCCTAATTCAATAGTTGAAGAAGGCACTCACTATTTCTCATAGCATTTAGGTATTGTAAACCATTTCGAGTAACCCTTGGTAAATATGGTATCACTATGCCCATACCTTTAGCAGCAGTGAAATATGTGTTGAGTCGCAAGGCTAAAAACTCAATCACTTCATAAATGAATACACATTGAAAATTGTATCGATCATCAATTATATCAATTATGTTTTGGCTACAACCCAACGTCTTCAAATGCTTTAGGAGCTCTAGCCTGTAGTATTCAACAAAGTTATTGATATCAGCAGAGGATGATGTTTCAGGTAATACAAATATAAGGAACTCAGCCAGATCAAGTTGTGGGACATGAATATAGGCCAGTTCCCAATCATACATACAAAGATGCTTCTTGGAAGACTTGGGATCACGTCTTAAACAGACATTTCTTGGATTAAAGTCATTATGACAGACGGTTGTTGGATATGCTTTAAGCATCTGAATAATATTTGTCAGTTTCGAAACATACTTCAGTAAGGTTGAAGTCACCTCCGGTTGCCATATTTTCGGGAATACCTCCATATTGCTTTGTGTAGCAATCTTCATGTATGGCTCTCCCTTGGATAAATTTAGAAGTCCATCCGCTAGTAGATTACTCAGGTCATCTCCAATAAGCTCTTTGTGTCCCATATAATATGCATGAAAGTGAGCAACATCAGATAGAGCAGTCTTGATATCATTTGGTGTCCAGGTATCTGTGCCATTCTCACCTTCAAGCACATTGACATGAGAAAATCCTTCATCCCCCAAGTACTCCATAAAAAAGAAAATTCTGTCTTCTTCCACATCTTGTTTGCTGGCAACAAAATAGACATCTGGCATGAAGGCTGAAAACCAGGCACCATTGAGAGCTTCCCTAGCGAACTCCATATCTCGTAGATGTGTGTGTTTAAAAACTTCAAATGCTTGTCGTTTGGCCTCTCCTTCCTCTTCACTCCATCTTATACCAAGCTGCCTCGTAGCTTCAAGCCAATCCTCACCTTTCTTCTTTGATCGTAGAACAACCTTCACTGATGTTTCCTCGCAGTAATCCCCAGTGACTTTTACTGTACCTTTCAATTCAAAACCAATGTGTCCTAATATTCTTCCTGATGATTGGCCCTTGTTAGTAATCGAAGATGCAGAAAATGATTCGTTGCCACTCAACTCAAATCGCTTCCATGACAATAACTTCATACCAATGTTTGCTGAAACACTCTCAAGTAGATCATTTAGATGAAAATCTTGAAGGCCATTCATTGCTCCAGCCTCTTGACTGCAGGTGGTATCAGTTGATGACATAATGATTCCTGCCAAAAAAGGAGGGAATACAAGCTGGTCAAAATATTCAAACCAAAAAGTTTAAATCAAATGCATTTACCATATTCCTTCGATTTAGCACTCAGCTCCCTGATAAGGCCCCCCCCCCCCCCCTCCTTTTCTCTGAAAAATGTTGTAGGCTATAGTGAACATTATATTCTGGCCTTTTGAACCTCCCCAACATTCAATGGCAAACTTAAATGATTCCTTACCTTTACATGTGGGACCGCCACATACCGTATATTGATTGTTTTTTTCAAGCGCTTGAACACTTTGTGCTATCAGCCCTTGGCAGCCCACCACACCAATCGGACATTGTGTAACAAAGGACAAAAGAGCGCATTCAAGCTTGTAGAGTGCAAGCGTTAAAGCTTCTAGCGGCCAAGGGGCGAGGCTAAATGAAAGATTGCCGATCCTTTCTACTGAGAAAGGGTAAAAGGGGTATACCTGTACATAAATATTTACAAAGGAAACCTTGATCTTCACGACAAAACAAATATCAAAATACCCTGAGATCCTTAAATTTATCATGACATACATGTATATGATCAATTCAAGGTTTTCAAAGTTGCTGAGCATTACAGTTCATATAGAGATTCATCAAGACTTAAGTAATACCTGTAAATGTGTTACTCTGCCTCCGCATGTATGACTATGGTATAATCAAAGTTTGACCTACTAGTATATTAGAGTGAATATAAAGAGTGTACTTTAAACCTTACCACTCAAATGTGGGTTATTCTAGGGCATGAGACACTTCAGTGGACTTACTGCATTCCTCTTATGAATATTTCTGTTTAAACAAAGTGATAAGAATGCATCATTATCAAATAATTTGGCCTGCAAAATCATGTGTCAGGAGCATTTGTGATGATTTGTTAGAACTGGCAATCATACTGGTATATCTCTTGTAGCACATTGATTTGTGTATTTGTATTAAGAGCAGGCCGCTGCAATGGGGCAGACACCCTTATTGATCTCTCAGTGACAGCCAGCAAAAGAAGGTAATCTAAGGACTATAAGTGCTTGTTCACTATATCCTTATGGCTTAAACAAATAGACACACTTTATTACATAGACAATGTATTCTCAAGTTAGATTATCAAGTGATAACCTTTAGAATTATATATCATTAGTTACGCCCTGTTAGAAAGAGTGGTTCGCTCTGATATCTACCCGAATTCATCCATATCCCATGAGGCGGAGTCGAGTGACATCCGAATGACTGAGGGTGGATAGCAGACCGGGCAGCACTTTCAAACAGGGCGTAACAAGTTTATCACCTGCTGTTTCATGGTAAGAAAAGAGAACAGATACATCTCATAAAATGAAAATGATTAGAATTTTTTTTAAATTTGTATTTTGTATTTTAAAAGATAATGTTATATTTTTGCCTTTTCCGTCTCTAACCTATGGTTCTACACCTAATGCCTTCACTTACATAACTTTCCTTTTATCTTTATGTTTTGTAACTATTTCAATGGTGGATGATCTATTTGATCTGTTTTCTGTTATGTCTGCATGATATGATATTACAACTCAGTTGTCACGCGAGCAGCAGGTTGATCCGTACATTACGTAATGCAAATAGCTATCTAATGTCACCGCGGGTAATTCCAGTGCCGACTAAATTAAAGCTTAATGCTACTTCTACCTACATATTTAGCTCTCAGCCAGTTGGATAACTTAAGCTGTTCAGTTCTTAGAGACAGTATAATCAAATAACCAGGTATATTACATATCCATCCTGTTTCTTTGTGCTGCTGAAATGTCAGCATGACAAAAAAAAGGTTTATGACGCATATCGAGATTTCATCAGCGATTGGTCAGCTATGCAAACAGCAGAATAGCTCTGCAATATTATAATCAGTTAACCCATCAAATAGGGAGGCTACCTTCATCCAAACACAAGGACGCAACAATTTTTGGAAGCCATCTAAATCTTGTCATGTTGTTATTCATTGGATAGCTCCTGCTGAGTCACCATGTGCTTATGGTTTTAGTCATTTTGTAGGTTTTTTGGCCAAATTAGCCATCAGCAGCATAAGGGATAAAGATGATCACCTTACAACATGAGAAATTCAGTGTGTGTGTGTGTGTGTGTGTGTGTGTGTGTGTGTGTGTGTGTGTGTGCCAGTAAACCATCAAATCAGTTGTCTATTCATGGGCGAATCTAGGATTTGTTAACAACCATTAAATAAGCCAAAAAAAGAATTCTTTCCATTTAAGAAAAATGATCTGAATGGTGATAAAAACAGCTTTTTTATGTTGCTACTCTTCAAATTCGACAGAAAAGGAACATCTGGATTATCCTAGATCTTGGAGAAGAAGCGGGCTCTAACAATGACAAGAGAACTCTATGGTACAGGTCTTGTAGGGCTAGGGGCTAGTAGCTTCTAGAATCTACTAGCCATTCTCCAGCCTGTACTGGTCCTACCTGAAAATTCAAATAACGATCAAATCTTAACCCTAATTTACATTATCTAAATATGCCAGAAAATGTGCTATTAATTTAGATCTTCCCATAGGCACCAACCAAAATTTCAACATGTCAAATGATCAATCTCATCATATGACAGTTGAACTTGGACTAATCTCGAAGGGGTACAAGGGTAAAATGGTAATTTACTAGCCGTACAGGCACCTTTTCACACTAATATTCGACTAAGTACAGTCTAGTGGGGCTATCTTGTATGACAAAAATTGCTTCGTAAGTTCTTTCTGTCAGATGTCTGGTTAGTGATGAACTTGCTCTCCCTGCAGACACATATTCGCACGAGGAAAGAAAGGATTGGTAGCGGAACTGATACTGATATTGCATGAAGTATCGTATAATGATACAGTATTTGAGATGCATATATAATTAACTTAATTGCCGCCTGGATATCTCTATGTGAAGAAAGTTTGTTATTTTCTAGCAAATGACCACAATTGACAGTGCTTAGTTTAACAAAAATTGATCTCTGGAAGGCGGGCAATATCGTTAAAAAAATATCGTTAAGATATTGTATCATTAGGGAAATATTGAAATTGTATCGTATCACAAAGGTGGCAATCCCTCAATAAATCAGACATCCGGTTTGTGATGAACTTGCATTCCACTCAGACACATTCACTCAAGGAAAATCTTTGTAAATCTCTCACAAATCAATGATAGCGTGTAGCAGCAAACGTGACACGCTAGGTCTGTCAGAGGGCCATCTCATCAATGAAATATTGTGCCCGCCAAATCAAATGACAAGCATTCAGACGCAGAAAGAAAAATCTTGGCGGCCAAATCTGATGACAAGCATTCAGACGCAGAAAGAAAAATCTTGCAGGCAATGAACAAAATGTATGAATAATTATGTCCCAGGAAAAATGATCGGGTGATAACAATTGTTTGTTTCACTGAAATTTCTATTGGTTAAAGGACAGCAAGTGTGGACTTTTGACTCTCAGGAGTGAATACTGAAGAGGTTATGTTGAGATGATATATTTTATTCATTGTATATTCATTTAAGGCCACTCCAATTTATTTACTTGTCTTACATGCTCAGGAGGTAGGAAATGAGCCATTTTGGAATAAAAAAAAAAGTTGAAAAATGTGACTTTTTTTATTATTATTTTTTTTTTAGAGTCTGACGACTAGGACTGGTAGCGATATGTTTCTACCAGCCTACTCTCAACTAAATAAAATCAATCAATCTATTAATCCCTGTAACCAGGAGGGTGGGAGGTATACCTCCTCAATTCTGAGGCTCTACTACAGCAATGATAGTTTCCTGTAGTTGATTGAATCACACTTACAAAGAATATTCTTAAAACTTGCACTTTTTTTATTTTTTTATTTTTGGAGTCTGACAGAAAATTTCAAAACCACTTTCGTCCGTAAGACACCAAAGATGACTTTTTCTTTCTTTTTTTTTGGAGTATGACAGGATTTTTTTCCAAAAAAAGCTCGTAAGACAAGTAATTAAATTGGAGTGGCCTAATATATGATAAAATGTAATTATTTATACACACACAAAACACACACACACATATATATATATATATATATATATATATATATATATATATATATATATATATATATATATATATATATATATATATATATATATATATATATAATATATATGTTACAGTAAGAGTGTCAAACCAGGGATTTAGTCAAATCCCTAAAACTTTCAGGGAATCTGTCAAATTCCTGTTTCACTCAAGGATTCGGTCCCTAAATGTCTATGGATATGACTAAACCCCTAAAAATAGGTGGGTCATTTTTGACTTGTTTACTGGAGACCTTTCAGAGGGATTGTTGAATAACAATTACCTTTGTTTTATGCTTAGTTGAGTGCTACTTATGATTCCTGATTATCAAAGTAATGAGGTACAAAGTAATGCTGAATAATCAATGCTCAGCCAAAAATTATTGCTTGATGATGATGATAATTAGTATCTCAGTCAACGTTTATCAATTTCATCATTCTGACCCTCCTATTTTCAAGGATTTAGTCAAATCTCTAGACATTTAGGGACCAAATCCGTGAGTGAAACAAGAATTTGACAGATTCCCTGAAAGTTTTAGGGATTTGACTAAATCCCTGGTTTGACACTCTTACTGTAACATATATATATATATATATATATATATATATATATATATATATATATATATATATATATATATATATATATATATATATATATATATATATATATATATTGCGTGTGTCATTATACACCAGCATAACAGCCAACAAACAAATCAAAAGACATCTCAAGGAGGAATAACATGTTGTTTAAACTAGAACTGATATGGATACTGCATACATCGATGAACTGGCAAGAAATCCTTGCCGATTATTGATATCTTGGATGTCACAATATTTTGATTCATATGGAAATTGGTTTGGATAGAGTACCACATTGATGCGTACAGCAAATAAACACAAAAACGCAGTAACTCAAGCTGCGCAATTTATATTTTCATGCCGCTCAACACAGGATTTCAGCGGAAGCCACAGAGATGCCAAATTCGCTTGTGTAGCTGGGTCAACAGGTCAAAAAATCTCCCCATTGCGAACCGCTGAAATGCCAAATGATCACATTAATGATGATGATGTAAAGTTCGGCAGTTACAGGTAACATAAATGTTAATCAGATCAAAGTACCATATCGGTAACAATTTTATCGATTATCGGCTCTGTAAAAAATTCTGATCAATGGCAGACCGAGTTTAAACATGAAGCTTAGAATGGTGTCAATGGTACAATATTGAATGTTGTGGCACTTGAACAGTTTGAATCATGACAACACATCTTGGTATTCATTTATTAGATATCTTTGTCTGTTAGATATCTTATAGCACTCACTTTTGATTACGCCCGTTTACTAACATCAATATTTAGTGTAAATAAGTATTTAGTGTAAAAAAAAGTAAAGTGCATCATTTTTCATTTGTGACTCATCCTTAGCTTAGATATATTCAATGCATCATTATCGCCGTCAGCTAATGACTATATATAGTGAGTTGATCACTGGCAGTTTTAAAGCCATTTTAGTATAAACAAGTTCGATTCTAAAGCTAGTTTTAGTAGTTACATCGTCAAAAAAGTATTGCTAATCAATTAGTTGGAGAAGGCACTTGCTGTTTCTCATGAAATCAAGGTATTTTAAACCATTTCGAGTAACCCGTGGTAAATATGGTATCACTATGCCCATACCTTTAGCAGCAGTGAAATATGTGTTGAGTCGCAAGGCTAAAAACTCAATCACCTCATAAATGAATACACATTGAAAATTGTATTGATCATCAATCATATCAATTATGCTTTGGCTACGACCCAAAGTCTTCAGCTGTTTTAGGAGCTCTAGCCTGTAGTATTCAACAAAGTTATTGATATCGGCAGAGGATGATGTTTCAGGTAATACAAATATAAGGAACTCAGCCAGATCAAGTTGTGGGACATGAATATAGGCCAGTTCCCAATCATACATACAAAGATGCTTCTTGGAAGACTTGGGATCACGTCTTAAACAGACATTTCTTGGATTAAAGTCATTATGACAGACGGTTTTTGGATACGCTTTAAGCATCTGAATAATCTTTGTAAGTTTCGAAACATACTTCAGTAAGTTTAAAGTCTCCTCCGGTTGCCATATTTCTGGCAATACCTCCATATTGCTTCGTGTAGCAATATTCATGTATGGCTCTCCCTCTGATAACCATAGAACTCCATCCTCTAGTAGATTACTCAGATCATCTCCAATAAGCTCTTTGTTTCCCATATAATATGCGTGAAAGTGAGCAACCTCAGATAGAACAGTCTTGATATCATTTGGTGTCCAGGTATCTGTGTCATTCTCACCTTCAAGCACATTGACATGAGAAAATCCTTCATCCCCCAAGTACTCCATAAAAAAGAAAATTCTGTCTTCTTCAACATCTTGTTTGCTGGCAACGAAATAGACATCTGGCATAAAGGCTGAAAACCAGGCACCATTGAGAGCTCCCCTAGCGAACTCCATGTCTCGTAGATGTGTGTGTTTGAGAACTCCATAGGACTGTCGTATGGTCTGTCCTTCCTCTTTACTACATCGTAGACCAAGCTGGCTTGCAGCCTCGATCCAGTCATCACCTTTGCTCTTAGACCGTAGAACAACCCTCACAGACGTTTCCTTGCGATGATCCCCATTGATTTCGACTGTACCTTTCAGTTCAAAACCAATATGTCCTAATATTCTTCTGGATGATTGGCCTTTGTTCGTGATCGTAGATGCACAAAGTGTTTCACTCAACTCAAATCGCTTCCATGATAGTAACTTCATACCCATGTTTGCTGCAACACTCTTAAGCAGATCATTTAGATGAAAATCTTGAAGGCCATTCATCGGCCCCGGTTCTTGATCACGACTGCTTGTGGTATCTGTTGATGACATAATGATTCCTGCAAAAAAAGCGGGAATATTATATAAAGTTAATCAAAGTATTCAAACTAAAAAGGTTGTTCAAATAAAATACAATTGAAATTTAACATAAATTTCCTGCTGGTACA
The DNA here is from genome assembly GCA_963942565.1 of Maea johnstoni. NCBI lineage: Eukaryota > Metazoa > Annelida > Polychaeta > Spionida > Magelonidae > Maea > Maea johnstoni. Next base: position 27,568,889 of record OZ012687.1, read on the forward strand.
CATTTCTACATACATGTATAGTTTAAAATCCATTTTAACCATGCTCACAGTGGCCCAGACTGACAATATTGGTGAAATCTTTCAGGCAAAGCAAAGAAGGGAACACCTATGAAGGAGAAATGCTCATCAGATCTCTACCAGCAAATCTTCTTCAAATATTTTGTGATAGCCTTCTTAATTCCCAAGTTATGGTCAAAAGTATCATAGATGCAGACGACAATTTCTTGTGGAACTCTAAATTAGCATTAATGGGGTTAAGCAATACAACAATTGAGGAAAGGCAACAATGGCTAGCATATCAGGCACCATTCACTATTTCTCATACCTCATGCTTCAATATTCATTCGAACATGATGAAATAGCAAGAAAATTGGTCCACCATCCGGAGACCTCCCTAGAGATGGCCTTGTTCCAATAGCAAAGCAATGGCTTTTGGTATAAATGTGTCAAGATTTTTGATAATCTGTTGTATAGGAACAAAAGTAGATAGTGCTAACCTTATTTCAAACACAATATCAAGATACTATGAAGATATGTTATATCACCAAATGGAGCTGAGAGTACCTCAATTCCATCATCGGAATAAAGTGTGGGTGTAATCTCATCATGTTATAGATACAAGATAAAAGTGTGGGTGTAATGTCATCATGTTATAGATACCCTGTGGAAGTTGTGAAGGTGGTCTATTAGATATTAGCATAGATGAGGAAATTATCTTAAGATAAACTGATGTATATAAGGAACAGAAGTGGGTAGTTCTTACCTTGTTTTAAACTTAGTTTCTATATATTGAGATGCAGTGTAACCTTGAGGTCGTGATTAAGAGAAATGTAAATGTTTATTTATGGGTGACCCAGCTGACAATTAGGTTTTTCACTTTGTACTTATCTATGGCTTAAGTAATAGATAAATACTTCAAGGTAACCTTGATCTTTGTGATAAAACAAATATCAATATACCATGAAATCTAAATGTTTTAATTGGGGGGCTGTTAATTACGTCTTTCACTTTCGTGCTTATCTGTGCTTAAAATTCCAGAAATGTTTGCCTCACCTCTGCATAGATACCTTGATCTTTACGATAAAACTAATGATTATTTACTCTAAAATCCTAAAGTTTCTCATGATGCACATGTATGTAATTGATTTGAGGTTTTCAAAGGTGCTAAGCAATTCAGTTCATTTAGAGATTTATCAATACTTACATATACCTTCAAATGTGTTACTCGGCCTCAGCTTGTATGACTATGATTTAATCAAAGTTTTGACCTACTAGTATATTAGTTATGTAAAGAGTGTACTTTAAACCTAACCACTCTAATATGGTCTTATCTAGTGCATGAGACACTTCAGAAGACTGGCTGCATTCCTAAAATGAAATATTTCCTCTAAAAAAATAAGAATGCATCATTTTCACAGGTCTAGCCTGAAAATCATGCGTCAGTAGCCTTAGTGGTGATTTGCTAGTACTGGCAATCATACTGATACATCGCCTTTCTTCTTGCCAGTTGACGTCAATGGACAGCGGAGAGCAGACTCCCTATTAGTGACTTGCATGACTTCTGATTAACCTCCCTTATATTCAACTCACACCGCCTCCTCAGCAAATCCTCTATGATGCTAATGTGTGATAATGAGGGAAGGTTCTCCTACCCTTAGGTGATCTCTGGGTGGAAGAACTTCACATAGGTTTCCACATCACACACCACAAACATGTACACATGCACATGCAGAGAGAGAGAGAGAAAAGAGAGAGAGAGAGAGAGAGAGAGAGAGAGAGAGAGAGAGAGAGAGAGAGAGAGAGAGAGAGAGAGAGAGAGAGAGATGCACACTTTAAGACTGTACTTGAGTGTACTCACACCCACCTGGATATATTTATATACACACACATATACATACACACACATATATGAATTCTTTGCTTTTATGGCCTTTTAAGTGGTCCTTATTTTGTACCCTTGATACCACTATGGATACCACCACAGTGCCACCTGTGGGTCATTGCTGGTACTACATCATAAGGTCGAGAACTGCACTGTTTTATCCTCTTAACTTAGGTACTAGGTCATCCTCTCTTAGAGTACCCATACTATTCCCTTATAAGACAAAGGGCTTTATTTCATAAGCGAGGTGTTCAGTTTGTCGCAGGTGCTAGCTGATTAGCTGCTTGCTGTCATCAGAGCAGGCCTCATTCAGTGCCTAATTGGCTGGGAAGGATGATTGACAGCTGCTCTAATGAACGGGACTTGTAGAGGCACTGGCACTTTGTTTTCATTAGGTGACAAGCATCTTCACAAATATAGCATACATTGCAATAGCCTAGCTTCTAGGCGTTATGTATGTATGTATACATGTATGTATGTAAACTATGTATGTATCTATCTACCTATGTATGTATATATGAATGCATGTATGTATGTATTTATGTGTGTATGTTTGTATAAATACATACATACCATACATATATAGATTACATACATTAAGATTACATACATAGATTACATACATATATGCATACATACATACATACATACAGTCACACACATACTATTACTTAACTACTACCACTTCTGCTGCTGCTGCTACTACTACTACTACTACTACTACTACTACTACTACTACTACTACTACTACTACTACTACTACTACTACTACTACTACTACTGCCACTACTACTAATGGTAATAATAATCTTTACTTCAAATACTTGATTTAATTTTCGGTTGTCTCCTGAAATGCATAGTGTATCATAATTATGTTTATTGCATCAATATTGATGACATTTTGCAGTTATTGATTTTCCAGTTCTCAATTGTCTTTGCCTGAAGCTAGGCTAGATGGCACTGTTTCCTATGGATTGAAGGGCTGAAGTAATTAAGAGGCACTGCCTGGCACCATGCACGGTGCTGCTCCAGAGCTGCATCAATGTGGCATTCAACAGGGACATGCTATCAAACAATGCCTGCTGCCATCTCGGCACAGGTAATCAGCAAATAATCCACAAACAATATTCCTTGCCAGCTGGGGAGACGGTTGCCATGGTAACCCCTGGCTGGCTGCAGCTACAGGTAGGCGGACTCTGATGAGCGTCTTGGCTGCGACCTCCCGCTGAGAGAGATGCGGTGATGAAATGAAATCATAAACCGTGTAGAATCTGTACTCTTTTGCTAATGGAGGTGCTCTAAGTGGAAGGTGGTCTATCAGTTGTTCTTTAGTTAAAACGATTGCCTATAACAGAGTCTTAGCCAGGATTTGAAAACTAGGAGCCCGAAACTGGTAATTATGAAATTTTGGGGCAACCACTTTTTGTTCAAGAGAACCACGCTATATTTGGACTTTAACCTTAAACATATGCATTTACTTATTGAAAAAAAGCATGATATCCACATGCATTATAACATTGAGGTGATCATATTCAATCATTGCTTGCAATTTACCTTTTTGAAAAATTGTCACAAAAAGTGTGGGCTGGGTGTCTTGATATGTGATTTCTCTGGTTAAATTCTTGAGTACAACCTCCTGCTTAGCTGTTAAGTACTATCAGATGACTACCCATGTGACAGGGTTTCAGTCATTTAAAATCCAGGTTGCATAATTTTATTTTGACTATTTTAGCCACCAGCAGCAAAAGGGTTATAGATACCTTTCAAATGGAACTCTTAGCGTGAGTCACAGGGTTTAAGTATTGCCAATTGACTAGAACAATCAGGTGATAGGTTCTCTGAAAACCTGCAACTTGTGTTAACCCTTCCAATGCTGTGGCTTCTTTCGTCAAATGCACAAGAATGCAAAAAATTATGAAAATCATCCTAACCAAGTCATCTTGGTATTCATATGAAAGCCCTCGTTGAGAACTATCAGATGAGTACCCATTTGCCAGGGTTTCAGTCATTTTTAAGGCTTTTTGAATCTTTTTGTATTGGTCAAATTAGCTAATAGCCGCATAAGGGTTAAGAAGTGTGTGTATGAAGATGGATTGATTATTTGACCTCCAGGGACCCCATGATGGGCATAAGTAGGCTGTGAATGTGGCAGGTCCATGTGTATTGATTTACTTTATAACATCTTAGACCTGCTATGAAAAGACTAGCCTCGAAGCTAGTCCAGATGGAATGTGATTTCAGTAGGTTGTATAAGAAAGATCGAGACTTATAAATCATCATAATACATGCTCTGAAAAAATCCTTATCCCCAGTGAGATTGTGATTGCCCTAGATTTCAAATCTTTTGCATGTAAATGAGCACTGATTTACTTACTAAGGGGTGGGTCGAGGGGGAGATAAAATTCCTGGTTAATATTTCCCCAGGGGGTCAATTATTCTGTGAAATATGGCAGTAATATGAGGGCAGATTTTGTGGGTCACAGCCTTTGACTCCCAGTTTGCTGTGCCATGTCAGTGATCAGCTGGCTGAGCAGTGCTGCTGGTAGAGTGTATTTTATCAAGCCTCATTGTGCATGATAATCAGCTGCAGTTTATTCAGTGCCAATACAGGCACCTGTCACTTCAAGACATGGCCAAGTGGCATTCGCAATGCTCCTGATATCCGTACAATGAGCTGTGACAGCGTGCTGAACTCGTATGCAGGCTTCAGGGACTTGGGGATTACCACATTAATGATTACAATCAATCAATTTTTAATGGAGGGCATGGAATTAATCAGAAGCACATGTACCATGCATTGTTAACCCTTATGCTGCTGGTGGCTAATTTTTCCAATACAAAAAGATGCAAAAAATCTTGAAAACGACTGAAACCCTGTCATATGGGTACCTATTTGAGAGTGCTCAGCAAGGGCTCTCCAATGAATACGAACATGACAGGGTTTCAGTGTTTTTCAAAAATCTTTGCGTCTTTGTCCTTAGGATGAAAGTAGCCTCAGCATTGGAAGGGTTAAAGAACACACCGTACGCTATAAATGTTTTAATTTGGAAAGGATAATGTTTTATTCAAAATCATCTGTCAAAGGTATTTCATAGCCAAAGGTTGTTTATTATTCTTACATTTGAAGGTTGCTTCATCATTCATTATTCTAACATTAGGAAATGCACCTAAAAGTGTATTCTGGAATATGACAGGTGGCAAGACTTCTTGATTCCAACTTCAAGAGGCCTATGGAGTCTTTTATGTCGTTTCAGGCTGTTTCAGTTGTTTGTGTCCTTCTGTATAGCTTGTATGTAATGCATTGGTGAGAAAGGGTTTGGCCCTGTAATGTTACTTCAGAAGGCATCATGTAGCATGAGGACCTTAAAGGCTGAACCATTCTTTTTTTTCTTTTTGGATTTTATTCATCTCATCTTTTCTGTTGTGCAGTGGTTAAATCATATCATTGTCTAGTTGTAATTGATGGAGGAAATCAGAGTATCTGGGGAAATGCACCACCTAAAAAAAGAATGTTTCCTGTAACGGTAGGTCGGTAAAAAGATATTTTTTTTCATTATTTTTTTGGTCGAAAATGTGTGTTTTATGCATGTTTTACATTGATTGGGAGTTTGGAAGGCGGAAAAAACTTTAGGGGAGGGATTTTTTTGAATAAAAACTTGTCAGGGTAGGGTTACAGGAAACAAACAACTTTCTTTTAGGCCTAACCCCAGGTCACTGGTAACATTCTCGCATGCCTTGAGCTGGATTCAAACCTGCGCTACATGGGGTGAGAGACAGGAAGTAGTCAGTGATAACGCCTTCGAACGTCAGGGCTTGCTGCTTACTGGAGCCCCATTGATGTACACACGTACATGTAGTGAAAGAAACGATAATCTTTAACTCTACATACATACATGCATGAATGTGTGTGTACATACGTATCTATGTATGTACGTTGAGACATACATACATACATACATACATACATACAAACAAACAAATAAACAAATTTATACATGCATGCATATAAGCAATTCATGTTCAGTTTAAGCTCACATTTAGAATGGGAATCATAATTGGTATGGTATGATTATGGTAACTTCCATGATGGTATATTTCCTGTATGACAGACCATAGTTTCCCATATTTACTATTGATTTCTGGTATATGACTCGACTATTTATGTTGTTGCATCTAGCAACATGGCTTAACACTCTAGCTTGCCATCTGTTGGTATAAGGAGATTATGGAGTGATACATTCTACTAGGGTTCTAGCCAGCAGGGCATCTTGGCATCATTTAAAACACATCTAAAAGTGGCATTGTCTTGAAAAAAGCTACGGCACCATATTGAAAGCTACACTTTCAAAAACAAACACATGTATCCGATTATCACAGCGCGTTGGCATCAATAGACAGGAAAACAACAGATACCTTTAGCATATGTCTTGATTCAAAGCGATTGAATGGGCAGTAATAGTCAGATAAGTGAAGAATGGAGTGTTTCACCGAGAAAAATTGTGATAATCAAAAATAATCGATCCATCTCATTTGACTTGAGCAACTCGGACTCCCAGACAAACAGAGCGATCAATCTAGTTTACGATTAAACGTACTAGCCCTAGGTATCAGTGCTCACAGAATGTACCGTAGTGTCTGTATTCTAGCAGTAGGGTTAGCAGGTGTCTTGACACATTATGATAAGGTAGAGACATTATCTGGGAGTTGCATTTTGACCTTGTCAACTCTTATGAGGTGCGTGTATAATGGGACTGCTGATAATGTAACCATCAAAGAAAAACTCCACCGTCCCCTTCTTGTGTATATAGAACTAGAAATTATTTATACCACTTTTATCTTTGACCTAGTCAACTCTTATTTGTGTAGGGCGTGTGAGGACTGACATTCAATTTGAGATTGACTTGGCAAGTAGATAGTAGATTTACGTGCCTGTGTCTCTCATAGAAGATAATGTATTAAAATACATTTTCATTTTTGATATTCAAAAGGTTTGATAATGTAAATCATTTTCTTTTAAACATATCAAATATAAAATCATTCAATGATAAGAAAGTTTCCATTGTGCAATAGGTACTATGCAGATTGTTGGCTTTATTGGTACCCTTCATTTTGAGACCACACTCTTATTTCAACATGATTTAGGTATACTCTATATGGTTTGGTGTCGGGGGTTCCTTTTGTTTTTAGATAACACTCTCATTTCACATCTCAGTTATAAATAGTGGCAGTACATTGTAGGCAGCAGCTTGTGCGGCTCTCACTCATATACATGGCGCTTATGTTAGTTGTAAGCCTCCTATGGTGTCAAAGTAAGTGCTTCACTCATACAGCAGGACAAGGCTTGGACAATTACTTCAAAAACATATAGCATAGCAATACAGTGAAGGGCGCTGGCAGATTTGTAAGATGCAGACTTTCTTGTCAGATATGAGGTGCAAGATAGTAATGTTGAAGTCAAATCAGATCACATTAAAACTGGTTACGGTCTTAGATTTATAGATTTATAAACTCAAAAAAATGTTGAAATGCAAATAAACATTTTTCTAGTTTTCTAAAGATTTGGATACATGTGGCAACCTCTGCAATTATTTTAGGGCATTTCATCTAAATTTCTTTGAGCTATGTAGTACAAATCCATCATTTAATTACCTATATTGCATGTTTGGCCTTTGCTGAAATATAAGATCAAATTAAACTTTTTAATTGGAATGTGCTACATTTTAGACAGATACATGAATAAATAAATGAATAGTTGTAGACAATGATTTCACTCGTGCATGACTGTCATAAAATGCTCCCAGAGTTATGAGCAATATTACACATGCACTGTGCTGCATATGTATTTACGTGCTCTTCATGCACATATGTCACTTGTTCTAGTCATCTGCATATGAATATTAGGCATCTCCCGGATATAACACAATATAAGCTGGTAGCGTATGAGCAAACACTCCATTCTTGTTGTCCACTGTATATGGTGAGGAATGCAACGTACATGGTATACAATAAGGAATACAATATACACAGTTGTCACTGAGGAATACAATGTACACAGAATACAATAAGGAATACAATATACACAGTTGTCACTGAGGAATACAATATACACAGAATACAATAAGGAATGCAATATACACATTATAAACTGAGGAATGTAATGTACGCAGTATACAATAAGGAATGCAATATACACAGTTGTCACTGAGGAATGCAATATACGCAGTATACAATAAGGAATGCAATATACACATTATAAACTGAGGAATGTAATGTACGCAGTATACAATAAGGAATGCAATATACACCTTATAAACTGAGGAATGCAATGTACACAGTATACAATAAGGAATGCATTATACACAGTTGTCACTGAGGAATGCAATGTACGCAGTATACAATAAGGAATGCAATATACACAGTTGTCACTGAGGAATGGAATGTACACAGTTTAAGGAATGCAATATACACATTATAAACTGAGGAATGCAATGTACGCAGTATACAATAAGGAATGCAATTTACGTAGTATCCAATAAGGAATGCAATATACACATTATAAACTGAGGAATGCAATGTACGCAGTATACAATAAGGAATGCGATCCATGCAGCTTACAATAAGGAATGCAATGGAAGAATGGGACATTTCCATCAACTCAAGTTGGGTATTTTGTGCATGCTGACTTAAGGACATAAAAACTATCAGTGCATGCTGTCATCAGGACAAAACACTATCTTACTATTGGAGAGAGGGAGTACCTCATTTGCTAGCTGATCCAGAGCTGAGTCTATATCATAAAAAAACATCATGCTGCCACCAGGTCCGACTGCGGCCACCACCATAGACCCCACAGCGTTCATCATCTATGTGACGCTGTCTGTCTACCACAGCCTGGTGCTCAAATACCTGCTTCAGGGAGAATGGACCTCTCTTCTTGTGTGCATCGTCTCAGAGTTCATAGCAGTACTCTTTGTCAGTTTCATAGGTACTGTATGACTGGTATTAATTTTTTACAGCATTTAACTTTCGCACTCCCCATGATAGCGCCAAAATAACATCCTTCAAGTAAACATCCTGCTTTGTATCTCCTTTATATCGACTTGTCATGTTGGGCAAGTAGTAGATACTAGATTTTATTTGGCCGGTAAAAAAATATAATTCAGAATTTGCCAAATACTAATTTAAATCTTGGTTTAGTTTCTTCCTAATTATTTTCAATACCTAAAATTGATACAAATCTATTCAATTTATAAATTCAATATATTTCATTATTTAATCATAAGAAAGTCTACATTTCTTGACAAGGATATCTTAGGGTTTTCCCTAGGAAATCTCAGCTATATTTTGTATTAGGGTGACGCGTAGGATCGAGCCAGTCACTGTTGTACTGCAAGCAGGGAAATGTGAGAGCGTGGTCCTTTCTGGGAGGCATGTAAATTGTGTTAAATGCTGTTGTACATGTGTGCGAATGGCCTGCTGCCCAGATCTATGTGGCAGTGATGGCGCAGTGTTTGAATAATGGATATTGACCATGCCGCTGTGATAGCTATTGCCGGGAATACTGCTCGCTGTATGGCTGCCTGGCTCGGTGGCCGGCACGCATAGTCCACATGTCCCACCTACACACAAACCCACAGCGCAGTTTTACTCTTTACTCTTAATTAAGCCTCTTTCTCAAACACATAAATACTCACAAATGTTAAGCCGTATATATATATATATATATATATATATATATATATATATATATATATATATATATATATATATATATATATATATATATATATAATATATATATATATATATATGTATATATATATATATATATTTATATTTGTATATAACATATGTATATATATGTTTGTATAGCATTTTTCTGATATGTTCTGCGATATATATGGAAGAGTAATGTATTGAATAGGAAAATACTGATATATTTGATGACTGCTAGTACATACACTTTACATCAATATATGAGCATGTGAATGTGCCCTTAGGCCGGCTGCCAGCAATATCAAGTTGTTGACCCAGTAGTAATGGAAAAGAGCTGGTATATTTAGTTAAAGGATTCAGGGCAGTTAAAATAAGAAAGATAAGTGCACAGGTGATAAAAACTTGCTCTGCAGGGTAAGATGATTTTAAAGTTGATATTCCTCCCGTATTACATGATGTTTATAAACTGTTTGTCCAATCATTCATATCTACGCAGCAGGGCTAAACAATATCTGGCCTAGCCAGGTAGTTGCTGGGGAGGGGGTAAAGTTGGAGCCAGGATCACGTAGTCCTTTCAGGATTTCAGGTTTCCCTGACCACAGTGACAGCCAGGTTGTGATGAGATTTTTAGGTAGGGATATTGTGGAGCTGCACTCACCACTCACAAACTCGAGTGGCTCGAGCCCTTGAGCAAACTCGCCGAGCTCGAGCTGAAATGTTCAAATCGTCAATGTTGGGAACACAAACGTAACACAGGGCACATATCACACATTATCAACATACATAACTGCTTATCACTGTCATGTCTTCTTTACAATCTCCAATGTATACATTCAAGCCGTGTTGAGTGTTAAGCTGACCTTTGTACCTCGTCAGCATGTTTTGAAATTAAATAAACATGGCAATCTTAATAAATTTCCGCCAATAAATATTGTTTTGGAAAATCAGAACGTCCGTGAGCTCATGACCTCACGAGTCAAATGGGTGGTGAGCTCATGAGTTGATCTCCCTCCGTGAGTGCAGCTCTAGGATATTGTCATGACTATGGGACTTGAAATCAGGGTCTTTAATTAGCCAGGTTTTAGAAACTGGATGGCCAATATTGGCAATTTTTTTAATTTTTGGACATCCTATTTTTCATGTGAGGCAAGAATATACTCAGATTACAACGGTTACCATAATATGTATTTACTTATAGAAATAAGACATAATTCAATATCCTCATACAATATCATAGGAATAGCAATGAGGTGGAAAAAAATCGATTTATGCATGTAATTGACATTTCGAAAAACTAATCACTGACAATTTTAAGAGTTTAGGTGTCAAAATGACACCCAGACACCCTGATGGCTAAGACTATGCTTGAGATCGATCTCTACAAATTCATGCACTGCTACTTAAAAGGACTGTTTTACCAGTTTTTCATGTTATTTCTTGTTTCATTATTTTGTTTCATATTTGAGAACTATCCTTTGATGTATAACATGCTTCATTATTATTTGTTTTGTATTTTTCAGCCACCATGTTCCTGAATACACTAACGCCGAAATTCTACGTGGCTCTAACGGGCACCTCCTCCCTCATATCAGGTCTCATATTGGTGAGTACATTTTTGATAAGTCATTTAGAATTTTTTTGCGTAGTCTACAGTGGATCTGTGCATATATGTGGTCTGTATTGATACTTAGTTGGGTTGATGAAGAAATAAATCTTAAAAATGAATATTAAAAACTAAATGAAAAAAAATAAAAAATATATATATATATTTAAAAAAAAAGTCTTAAGTAAGTCAAAATATAATAAAACTTTCACGGAAAGTGACCAAAATTTCACACCAGAAATTGCCGCAGCTATGATTTCTGTTTATTGGGCTGAAAACATTTTCCTTGCTTTATTTGTATTTATTACAATCAACCCATTCATGCTTAAGAGTTCCGCAAAAAATGTCTGGACCTATGATACATTTTACAATATGATCCTGATATTATGATAATGGTTTTCAGAATATTTGAAGGAGAGATGTTGGTAATGTTCTAATTGACATTGCCACTTTGAATATTTTCCTTGCTATGCTTTTGCCGTAAAGATTTCATAAAAAATTGTCAGTCTGCATGCTTTTGGCTGCTGTTAAGCATTTCATGGGTGAAAACATATTAGCTTGATATTGGTGATTGATAACCCATTCATGCCTGAATATATTCATCTGGACATACGATACATGGGAAAAAATTCTGAATTGGGCATAAATACACAAAAAAAACTGTCGTAGAGTTGTTGGAATAATTCTAATCATCATTTCTTTTTCAATTTTTTTTTTCAAAAAATACTCAACATTGAGATATTACCAAAATAGTCGCATTGTTTTTTGGATGTCCGGGCATGAATGGGTTAAGAGTCATAAGTGAGAGGTGTTCCCATGTGATGGTTATGGAGTATGTGTATGTAGCAGACTATGGCATATCTCTCTCATCAAGGGACGCACAGCCCATCAATGCCGAATAATAACCAATAGTTTATGGTGGAAGCGTGCTGGTGAAATTGCTCTTGTGAAGCTCCGAAGGGTCATTTCTTGCAAAGAGCAAGCTGTTTAGAAATGTATGAGCCTATGTTGTGAATGTAAATCATGGTTAAAAGGGATGAGGTACCACAGCGCGTGTTAGCATCATAGGGACGTTATTATCAATAGCCTCACTTGTGCTTTGTAAGTTTATTAACCAACATGATTGCATTCATTATTACACGGAAATTGGAACTTAGGCATCAAATGAATTATACATGAAACAATATGGGTTCCATTATATTAGACCCTATAAGGAAATTAACGTTGTTGTCATGGTTTTGATTATTGTTTTTGTTATCATTATCATTGTTATCATTATTATTATTATCATTATAACTATTATTATTATTATTATTTTTATTATTATTATCATTTTTATCATTATTATTATCATTATTATAATTATAATTATTATTATATTTATTATTATTATTATATTCATTTTCATTATTATTTTTATTATTATTAATATTATTATTATTATTATTATTATTATTATTATTATTATTATTTGTTATTATTAACATTATTATTATTATTATTATTGTTATTATTATCATCATCATCATTATTATTATCATTATTATCATCATTATCATTACTATTTTTATTATTATCACTATCATTATTTTTTGTTCATCACACCAGATCAATACCGCACTGATGACAATACACTAAAATGACAATGCAGCAGCTGCATGGAAATTAATGCTAATCAATGCAGTCCATCCTTGCATGGTATATCATAACCCCTAGAGAGACAATGCTAAACGTCCTTGCATTTCCCTGGTAGGTATGGAGTGGCTTTCAGCCAAGCAGGAGTGCCAAGTCAAGCTGTCATCCACCTGGCTTAACAAGTTTGTCTAACACCTGCCTAATGAGTGGATAAGCAGCAGCTAATCTGGCCACCCTGGTATAGCCACTATATACACTTACAGCTAGCTTTGTCTCAGCAGCCAGCTCACTGTAGTGATAGGTTTGTTATTGATTAGCTGTCTGTACAGGTGAGACCTCTAGCTCCACGGCTGCTGTTCCATGTACACTTATCCCCCCTAGACCTGCTGCCACAAGTCTGTGTTAACCCTTCCAGTGCAGAGGCTTAACTTTCGTCCAAAGCACAAGAACGCTAAGATTTTTGAAAACCATTTTGGTATTCATTGGAAAGCTCTCGCTGAGTACTCTCAGATGAGTACCCACACGTCAGGATTTCAATCATTTTTCAGATTTTTTGCATCATTTTGTATTGGACATATAGCCACCAGCAGCATAAGGGTTGACCCCCTAGACTTGCTACAAGTCTGTGTTAGCTGTAGCAGTGGGACAATCATCGATTATAAATCAACGTTTACTCCGTTGCCTCTTCTTTACAGATTTATTGATTGTGAAACTGGCAATCGATAATAATTGGAAAAGGGCGACACTTAACGATGAAAAATAAAACTAAATGTCTGGCATGTTGTCAGCTTTCTTGCTATGAAAATAAGCTCCAAAAACACTTTAAAACACAGTTAGAGTGTTTGAAGTCTTGGAAAAATGAATAGACTTTCGAATCATGGACTGGTATTCAAGTACCATCCCAAATTATGCATGTCTGGGCTGAAGCAGGTTGGAAGTGCTGCTATTCGTAATTGTGCTACACCTTTGGCTACTAAAGAAGTGGAAATAACTGATTATGATTGATTATTGATCTGTTGGCTGCAACTGTTTACCATTTATTAAATTGCAACTGATTCCCAACCCTAGTTAAATGTCTCTTTCCCGAGTCTCACCTTAGATGACCAAACACAATTGGATTCGAAACCAGCCGGTTAACCTGAACATGCGAGCCTCAACCAGTGTCAAATAATAGCTGCTAAAAGGCCAGAATTGGTGCTCTGGGCACCCCTAGCTGGTGGTGGAGATAAGGTTTCTCAGTAATGTAATCGATGCGAGAGCCCTGATTGGTCCTTGTTCCCAAGTGACCTCGCGCTGATGCCTCATCTGGTAGTCCTGGCATGAGTCCAGCATGTAACTATAGGGCATAAAGCAATCGGTCTCTCGCTACATATCCATTCTTTTCTTCATCCAAGGTCTCACTGATCTACCCTGAGTTGATTTTACTCCAGGTTTAGTTCCTCAAGGGGGACACACTTCAGCGGTCTTGATTCGAACTGCAACTCATGAAAACTGTGCTGCCACCTATATTTTGAGAGAGACATCAAACTACTTACTATTCCCAATCTATAACTCACTCAGCCTAAGAACCAAACTATTATCCCCCCCCCCACACACACACACACACACACACACACACACCCCTTCCTCCTTCGTGGCATTGCTCTATGGGTAGACTTGCTACAAGTCTGTCTTATTGATCTACCCTGAGTTAGCATTGCATCTGGGTGTCATTTTGACACCCAGACTATTAGAATTCATCCTTCAGTACAAAAACAATATTTTGGGAGCAAGGTATAAAAATGTCCTTTTCAAGCATATGATTTAATATTTTTCACCTTAATATAATTCCCATAAGATTGTATATATCGACGTAATGCTTTATTTCACTGAGCATAATACATACTCCGAACTCTCCTCTTAACCCTTATGCTGCTGGTGGCTAGTTTTACCAATACATAATAATGCAAAAAACCTGAAAAATCACTGAAACCCTGGCAAATGGGTACTCATCTGAGAGTACTCGATGAGAGCTTTCCAATGAGTACCAACAAGACAGAGTTTAGATGGTTTTCATAGATTTTTGCGTTCTTGTACTCAGGGCGAATGTAGCCTTAGCACTGGAAGGATTAACTGAGGAGGACTGAGGGCCATGTGCCTGGAGCTGAAGGAATGGGGAGGATGACCTAGTTCCTCGCGACCTTTATAGACATCATGCACGAGAGCTGAGGATCGAGAGACCTAGCATCAGACGCATTAGTAGCAGACATCTCTCATCATCATGACGCAGGTAGATTATGCAAGATAAAATACAGGCGTCATGCGGTTTATCCATCTTGAACTGGGATTAGATCTCAAGGATTTAAATTTCACCACATTTTCTGGAGAATGATAAATAAGAATAAAGAAGACACTCCACCTTTTCTCCATAAGGAGAGATTAATTCAGTATTATGATAAGAGGTGACATAAGCATGTACTGGCGATAGAAATAGAAGGCTCATTGTTGGAGAAATCTTGTTCAAGACTTTGAAGCAATATTTCAGTTATACCTCAGATGAATAAAAGAATGGATAAATTATGTAGCAAGAGACCAATTACTACATGCGCTATAGTGAAGACCTGGCTATCCCTGGGGTCTTGATTCTGGCCTCAGTATGACGTTACTAGGAGACAAAGACCAATGAGCTGCATTGGCTCTTGTATCGTTTACATTACAGTGAAAGCTGTGCTTCAACATGTGCAGAACGAAACTTTTGGGCTATTTGCCGCAGCCTGGTTGTTTAGGTTGACAGGCTGGTAACATATCCACTTGTTTTTATTCAGCTAAGGTTATACCTAGTAATAGTTCTTTGTCTTGTTAGTAAATAAGGTTTTCACATAACCCAATGTTCATATTTTATTATCAGTTGCAGATGAAATGCTTGAAATGATAGTAAAATATGTTGAAGTTGGCTGTAAGTAGAAAAGAAATAAATGCGATTCCAACCCAATATAGGATATTCTTCTTTTTCAAGCAGGTAATGATATTTTCAGTCTCAAAAACTAGATATGATTTATTCAATTATAAGAATAACGCTTTTAGTTTATGTCTCTGCAAAAACAATTAAATACGGTATAGATATCTCGTTGGTATCATCTTGAGGCTACTTTCATTTAAAGCACAATGATGCAATTTTTTTTGAAAACCATTTAAACCCTGCCATGTTGGTATTCATTGGATAGCTCTCGTACAGTACTCTCAGATGAATATCCATGTGCCAGGGCTTCAGTCACATTTCAGGGTTTTGCATCATTTTGTATTGGCCAAATTAGCCACCAGCGCAGCATAAGGGTTAAGGATGCATACAGCTGTACTTCCTGAGGATGAGTTCTGGCAATGATGATATTAGCTCTTGATAAACTTTGTGTCATTTAATATTTTTGCACATACCTCTCTATAGCTTTAATATTTTAACCCAACAATGCACTCAGCGGCTAAAAGCAGCCTGACAATTTGATGAAATCTTTCAGGCGGAAGCATGATTGGGAATATATGTGATGGAGAAACGCTAATCAGAATGTTATCAGCAACTCTCCTTCAAAAATTTTCTTAATTTTTTCTGAAATTCCAAGTTATTGTCAAAATTATCAAAGATGCAGACGAAAATTTCAAGAATAACTAACAAAGGGTTTAGGATGCGCAGCTCACTTGTAGTGGTTGGAAAAGATGCTGATAGTCGGTATTGATTGAATCCTGAGATGGATCGATGTCCTACTAGTAGCACATCTATCACCAGTGAAAGAAACTAATCAAGCTCTGTGAGCTGCCACTTCTAATGAGAGAAGGAACTGGATGGTCCACTCAATAATGTACCCATCAACACCGTCCGTGTACAGCTTCCGTGGCGCTCGGCAGCCTTACCCGCCCGCCAGCAGGGCGTCATTTTGACATGAAAACACAACGAATCACACATCAGTCTACCCCCCCCCCCCCAAAAAAAAAAACCAATGAAAATAAAATAAAGATAGAATAAAAGATAAAAAATCAACGAAATTTCTAAAAATGTTAATTTCAAGTAAAAAGAAATATTATGTTCACTCCAATATGATTACTTTAAATTCGCACAAGGATGAGGACATAATGTTATACCATTTCTCAATAAATAAATACATTTTCTTGGTTATTTTCTGGATGGTATATTATGTATTGCTATCTACACTGAAAGATTTAAAAAATGCAGTTTTGGGCACCCAGTTTCTAAATCCTGGCTAATTAATTAAGGCAATGATATAAGGTAGTCCAGCAGGGCAAGTTGGACCTTAAACCATATTGCTTTGCCAGAAATTTAGACTACCATGCTAATCCAAGACAAAAAATGTTGCAAAAATGATGTCCTAAATCAGTTGACCATCAGGGCAGGCTTAGTCTTGTGAAGAGAAACAGGTATTGCCAGTTACGGTCCCAGACATGTCTCAGCGCGGCGACCTGAAGCTAAATCACCCGCACCTACATACTGATTCCTTATTCATGGAAACTTGCAGAAATCTCTGCGCCACAGACAAATCTACTGCCTGCAATATTCACAGATGTCTGTCTGTCCGTCTGTCAGGGCAATCTGGGAATAACTGGGAATAAGGGCATCAAACTCTAAAGGAATTTGGAAAGTGTATTAAGCCATTTCATTGCTGAGGCTACATCTGCCCAAAGCTCAAAAAAGCCGTGAAGATTTTAAAGATGCCAATCTTCTAAGAAAGGTATTAGATGGCATTGATAGTCTAGCACTGGCAAATAAAATGCAATAAACTTATATTCGGTGCCTGATGATATGCAGTGGAAATGGATATGGAAAGGCTAGTTTTTGCAACGACAAAAGATAATTGCCATTGTCATTGTCTAAGACTAGGCACCATTAGGTTCAGGAAATTTGCTGATAAATAGCGAAATTAAACTGTAAGCGGAGAGGTCCAGGTAGCAATTAAGACATTTTTATGGATATTTTAAATCTTAATGATACAATATGATACCTAACCTTTTTGATATGATACATTTTCCCCATTCAATAAAGATATGTGTATCGTATAACTTACTGGTACCTAGGGGTGTCATTGATATGGTCCATATCAATATATCGATAACTCTCCTTAAACAATACAGCCTGCTTTCACTTGTCAATACATATATCAATGTATCGAAATATCCAAAAAATGAAAATGGACACTTAGAGAAGAAATTGAGACCTGAATATTGCTGGTGTTGCTAGTCACATACTTTCTAAAAAGCATTTCTCAACATGGTCATGCCTCTTTTTTCTTGTTGCATTCCAAAAGGAAGCAATAAAATGAGGCAAGAACCTCAGCAAATGGTGAAAAAACAGCATAAATGCTTCATGATTTTCCATCATGGCGTAGATAGCATTCATATGGATATATCAATGCATCGTATCGAAATAATTGAAATCGAAAACAATTTATCAATATATCAAATCGATAAAAATGGCATCCCTACTGGTACCAATCCATGGCCTCTTGTGAATGAAGACTACAATTGGTCCTGTATTTAGAGGCAAAGGCTAAAGAGATCAGTCAGCGTAGGCCAAGTCCTCTTTTGGAGAGCGCTAAAAGGGCGCATATGATATGTTACTTTTTTCTCATTCAATATCCAGGGCTCGAAATTAGGGGGTGCAGGGAGTTGAGGGCCCCCTTGAATTCTACAGCGGCTCCCTCAAATTTCAGCAGGGAGCCCAAAAATGTACTGGTTTCTATACACAACACCCGTAAGTGGCTTTTGAAGGTGCAATTGGGCTCCCTGGAAAAAATCTTAATTTCGAGCCCACTATTGGTCCTATATATTGGTCCTATATTTAGAGGAGGCGTAATTAGGTAAAGAGATCAGTCAGTTTGGGTTCTGGCCACATGGTCACGGCTTATCTCATTGGGAATAGTGTTCTTTTGGAGAGTCCTAAAAGGGTGTTTACAATATGAGACGTTTTCCCATTCAATATCTATATCTGTATCGTATCGAGTACCGTAACCAATCTCTAGCCATCTGTAAAGTATGTGAAGACAACAATATTGGTCCTATATTTAGAGGAGGCGTAAGGTAAAGAGGTCAGTCAGCGTAGGTGCTGGGACATGTTCACAGCTATTCTCATTGAAGAAAGTGCTCTTTTGGAGAGTCCTAAAAGGGTGTGTACGATATCGATATCTGTATTGTATCGAGTACCCAGTACCAGTACCAATCCCAAGAGCCTTCTGTGGGTGAAGGCAACACTATTGGTCCTATATTTAGAGGAGGAGGAGAGGGAGGAAGCTAAGCTAAAGAGATCAGTCGGCGTAGGTCCGGGCTACATGTTCACAGCTAATCTGATTGGAGAAAGTGCTCTTTCCAAGAGTGCTAAAAGGCACATACAGCTTATGTAGCTTAAGGAAATTGCGGCAGTCGGCTTGTTTTGCTGTAACCTCGCTGGGAATTATTGATGAAGTACAAGGCGGAGGAGTGGGAGAATGGCAGTGACAATGTTGCTAAAATATTGCTCTTTCTAGAAGTCATCGCTTAATCTCACGGTGAACATCCTGGGCAGAGAAAACCTTGAGGAAACTCCCAGAAAAACATTTTTGAGGTTTTTTAATGTGCAATTTTGTTCATTGTCATTTTTCTGCCATTTTGTTGTATTGCTCATGACCAGTTGTAAGTGGTGGAGGACACTGGAGTATCGGTTGAAAACCATCGCCTAAAACCCAAGTCACCGTCAACTTTCTCACATTTAAGTCTTGGCCATGATTCGAAGCCAGACAGAGGTGAGAGACTGCATGTGCAGCTAGAGGCAATGCCTTAGAGCACTCGGCTATTTGAAGGCAGGTCATGAGGTCAGCAGTAGACCCCTGGCAGAAATGTGGTTGACCGTTACCACCATTTTACCACAGGTTAGTCATGTGTCTACCAAATTGTGTGGTTAGAGCATGGCAGTTCTGTGGCACTGCCTTAACCCTTATGCTGCTGGTGGCTAATTTGGCCTATACAAAATGACTCAAAAACGCTGAAAAATGACTGAAACGATGGCATATGGGTACTCAGATGAGAGCACTCAGCGAGAGCTATCCAATGAATACCAACATGACCGGGTTTAGATGGTTTTCAAAAATCTTTGCATCCTTGTGCTTTTGACGAAAGTTAGCCTCAGCATTGGAAGGGCTAAGATAAGGTGTTTTTGTATGTAATAATTACATTGTAGTCCCTTAATGTTAATGACCACTTGTTAGACATACTTGTACCACAACCAAGTTTCAGCCACACATGTGGCACAAAATGTTTCCCTTTTTAATCAGAAATTGGATATTGGGGGTTAGGTAGGATGTAGAGGGTTTAAAATATAAACACAACCTTAACTAGCTTTCTAATGCTAAGGCTACTTTTGTCTAAAGCGCAAGGATGCAAAGATTTTTGTTAACGATCTAAACCCTCTCATGATGGTATTTATTGGATAGCTCTTTCTGATTTCTCTCAGATGAGGTTTTCAGTAATTTTTTAGCGTATTTGCATCATATTGTATTGGCAAAATTACCCACCACCAGCATAAGGGTTAAATTGGTAAAACATATTATTCCTGAAGTCAAAAGATTTTCTCTTATTTCCAATGTAAACGAATGGTTATCTCAAATCTTTTATCTATATTTCATATCTTGGTAGAAGAGAGCTAGCTGCTTGTGGTTGTATAGAAATGATACTGTAGAACACACAATATATGCGTGTGTTTATATATATAGCGTACATAGCGTGTGGTTCTGCTTCGCTATATATATTAACGCTGTACGTTTTTCTTACTGTACTGGCGCTGTCAGCGGCGGCTACTGTCACTAACATAAAGATACGCTATGATGCGAAAACTCCCCAATTCGCTATATTTGGGACACGCGTCATATGTGTTCTATAGTAACCCCTCTGAATGTGTATGCAGCCACAGCCACATCTCTCGCTGAAGCTGTGACATTTCACTGAGTGCAGGATGAGAGTCTCTTGATCTATAGGTATTGGCTGCTGGTCAGGGCAACCCGGCCTGCAGAGAAAAAACACACTCTCATCAGAGCGGTAGAATCAATGCTGAAGCTACTTTCGTCCAAAGCACAAGGATGCAAACATCTTTGAAAACCATCTAAACCCTGTCATCTTGGTATTCATTAGATAGCTCTCACTGAGTACTCTCAGATAAGTACCCGTGTGCCAGGGCTTCAATCATGTTTCAGGTTTTTTGCATCATTTTGTATTGGAAAAATTAGCCACCAGCAGCATAAGGGTTAACCATGAGACCCGTCCAGCCTGCATAGACAACACAGACTCTTATTAGAGGGGTAGGATCTTTGAGATTGGTGGTACTTCAGGAAGTGAAGCTAAAATGGTCTTTGCTGATGTATTTCAGATCTTTGAGTTGTGGTACTTCAGGGAGTATAACCCAACGTCCATCTATGCTGCATTTCAGATATTTGAGACTTCATGAATTATAGCTCGATGGCTGTATTTCCAGATCTTTGAGTGGTGCCTCTAAGTTCTTTGCTGTATTTCAGATCTTTGTGTGGTAGTCCTTCTTGAGGTATGACTCAATTATCTTTTTTGCAATTTTTCAGATCTTTGAGTGGTGTTACTTCATTAAGTATCAGCTTTTTCTTTGCGATACATTTTAGATGATAATAATTCATGAAGTATGGCTAAAATGTCCATCATTGCTGTATTTCAGATGTTTGAGACTTTAGGAACTATGGCTCAATGTCCGTCTTTGCTATATTTCAGATCTTTTAGTGGTGGTATTTCAGGAAGTATGCCTCAATGTCCGTCTTTGCTATATTTCAGATCTTTGAGTGGTGGTACTTCAGGAAGTATGGCACGTCGTTCATAGAGCAGGTCTCGTTGAATCACATCTCGCCGCTGCTGGGGGGCGGGGAGAGCCAGCCCATCGAGAGCAGTAGCAGCACTAGCAACGGGACTGGGGGCGGGGGAGGAAGCGGAGGCGGAAACAGCTCCAACCAATCAAATCAAGCGGTTCCAGGTAAGGCAGCGTACTTCTACCACTACCACTACCACTACCACTACCACTACTACTACTACTACTACTACTACTACTACTACTACTACTACTACTACTACTACTACTACTACTACTACCACTACTACTTACTACTACTACTACTACTACTACTGCTACTACTACTACTACTACTACTACTACTACTACTACTACTACTACCACTACTACAACCACTACAACCACTACTACTAAAAATGACTGAAACCATGGCATGTTGGTACTCATTGGAGAGTTATATCCATGAGAGCTTTTTAATATATACCAACATGACAGGGTTTAGATGGTTTTCAAAAATCTTTGCATCCTTGTGCTTTGGTCGAAAGTAGCCTCAGCATTGGAAGGGTTAAGTGTTGCCTGGACCTGTCATTCTTTTGAAAACAACTTCAGAATGAAGCATGTATTCACAATCGTTTTGACAGAGAGTTGTAGATAGTCTACAGGTCTGTAACCCAGGGTCTACCATGTAATTACCACATTCTAACCACATTAACTAGGCAGTGCCACATAAATACCACATTCTAACCATGCATTATGGTAGACACATGGCAGACCCATGGTAGAATTGTGTAATGTTCAACCACAGGTCTACCAATTAACGACCCATGGTCAGACCATAAAAATTGGAACATCAACATTTTCTGCCAAGGGTCTAGTTATAAATGATCTAGTGTTTGTAAGTTGATACACATGCATTTCAGAAGATAAGCAGGGCTCGAAATTAGGGGGTGCCAGGAGCCCAGGGCTCCCTTGAATTCTCCTGCGGCTCCCTCAAATTTCTGCAGGGAACCCAAAAGTGTACTTTTCCCTATGGACAATATCTTTAGGTAGCTTTTGAAGATGCAATTGGGCTCCCTTGAAAAAAGTTTAATTTCGAGCCCTGATAAGTCTGTACATATGAATACCCTTACATTTATTTCCCATCAAGATAACATAAATGCTTTATGTACAAGCACCATTTTTAGAGCACCCAGACCCAGCTGTAAAATTGCTCAGATAATTATATTATTCGCTCGCCTGCAGTCCTTTTTTGATCCTAACTGCTTTTGATTGTAGCCCATGTTCCTTCGAAAGTAGGCGATTTAAAGCATTAATTTTATTACATGAATCACCACCTGAACAGAAAGCTTTGAAAAGTTCCACTTCCCCAAAATTGATTTTGAAAGCATGTTGAAAAAAACATCAATTATTTGATGTCTTACACAAAGAGCTAAGTTAAATCCCCTGATGTGAATTTGAACAGCAGTAATGTAGTTTTTCACTGCTCACGTCTTATTTATTATAACCCTTCCAGGCTACTTTCGTCCAAAGTGCAGGAACACAAATATTCCTGAAACACCATATAAATCCTGTCATGGTGGTATTCATTGCATAGCTCTTGCTGAGTACTCTCAGATGAGTACTCATGTGCAAGGATTTAAGTCATTTTAAAGATTTTCTGGATCGTTTTGTAGCCACCAGCAGCACAAGGGATAATTTAAATGTTGAAATAACCTATCAATGGTCAAAGAGGGGAAAGCCACTTGAAAATTTTGGTGAAATCTTTTTTTTTAGGCGAAAGCATACGTGGGAAAGCGATTTGATGGATAAATGTTAATCAGAACATTACCTACAACTCTCCTGCAATTACTTTGTAAAATTATTGTCAAATTCTGAATTATTATCAAAAAAATATTGTAGATCTAGATGACAATTTTAAGAGGATTGTTATTGATCATTTATGGGTTAGAGTACTAGACAAGAACAGAACAAGTTAGTAGTCTAATTTATAGAGCAGACAAAACATACTCTATTTTATAACTCACATAAAACCATATTTTTGTGTGTTTATGTATATTTTTTCACCAACATTCATAGATAGCTGTCATTAAGTTGATCTTATGGTTTTGTTAATCTGAACTTTTACCTTGAAAATAGAAATAAATGTGAAGTATGGCATTTTGGTGTGTATTTCAGAATGTAACGTATGTCCTTTTTGTGTATGTTTCAGAATGTAAAGTATGGCATTTCTGTGTATATTTCAGAATGTAAAGTATGGCGAAATCCCATCAATCTATTCCGAGGGGCGGAGTATCAGAGATTCACGTGGGCGACCAACAAGGAGCCCCTCACCTACTACGACATGAATCTCTCCGCGCAGGACCATCAGACGTTCTTTACCTGCGAGGCAGATGCCGGCAAGCCTGAGTATGAAAGTATGTAGATTTAGCTCCCTTACTAAATCTCCCTTACTGTGCATAGCTTTTGAACATTTTATGAATGGAAATGGCGCTATATAAATTCCAATTATTATTATTATTATTACTATTATATGAATCCAATGGTGTCCAAGTATGCAAATCCTGGAGCACAAACAAGAAGTCCTTGAGCGCAGTATATAATTAGTGCAGTGCGCACCAACCTCACTCTCACTTTACTTCCACTTTCACAATATTTACCTTTCAAAATTGTACTTCAAAGAAACTTACTTCATGGGCAAGGCAGGTAAAAATGCAGTGTGCCTCTCTCTGGGTCTGAGCAGGAGAAACTGCCATCTCTAGTTGACTCTCGATGAAGTACACTTTCGAAAGGTAATTCTCATGAAAGTGGGAGTAAAGTGAGGGTAAGGTTAGTGAATACTGCCCCTAGTGTCAGACATGCAACACTAAGGTGAAAGGAATTAATTGTCATCAGGTAGTACTAATATGAAAGTCCTCATTTCAATTAAAAATGCCTGGATCGAGAAATAGACAATGCAAGATGATGCAGTTTATATGTTTAACACAAGATATGCATCAAAATAACAAATGCAGGTGCATAAAGGGCTAAGTCTGCCTCTCCACAACGAGCGATAAGAATATACTAATATTGTTATTGTATTTGCAGTTATGCAGATGGCGTGGCGAGAGAGGAATCCCCAGGCCAGGGTCAAGGCCGCGCATGAAGCGTTAGAGAAAAATCCAGAGTAAGAGTCCACTCTTCAATCTTTTCACTTGTCCCAACTACTATTTGTACTACCCGTCATTGATGCAGACTACAACGACTACTGCCATTATTAATACTACTACTGCTGCTGCTGCTGATACTTCTACTACAACAACAACGACCACAACCACTACTACTTCTGCTACTACTACTTCTGCTACTACTACTACTACTACTACTACTACTACTACTACTACTACTACTACTACTACTACTACTACTACTACTACTACTACTACTACTACTACTACTATGGCTACTACCACCCCCACCATCACCACCACTCGGTAATTCTCACTGTACTATGTGTTTCAGCTGTGCCCCTGCCATGATCCTACTGGCAGAGGAGGAGTGCCAGACAATATTAGAGGTGGAAAAAATGCTCAAGCAGTCGTATAAATGTGCAGAAACACAGTACAGAAAAACACAACAGACGCAGCATCACAACGCGACACAGGAGACGATACATCGTAAGTAAAGACTGCTCCCTACCCTAGTGTTTGGACGATAATCAATTATAATCGCTAATCAATCTGTCGCCTCTTTTTTACCGATTTTTCAATTATGAAATTAGGTGATTTTTCGATTACGAAACTAGGTGACACCTATCGACGAAAAATAGAACTATATGACTGGCAAGTTCTCAGTTTTCTTGCTGTGTAACTAAGCTCCAAAAACTCTTCTCCTTGAAATATCTTGTAAATTAATCTTAATTTTGAAAGTATTTTCAAAAGTATCCTAGATTCAGACGACAAATTCAAGAGAAAATCTTAACCCATATGCTGTTGGTTGCTAATCCTGGAACATGGGTACTCATCTGAGAGTACTCAGCGAGAGCTATCCAATAAATACCTACCCGGCTGGGTGTGCATGGCTTTCAAAAGTCTTTGCATCCTTGTGCTTTGGAAGGAAGTAGCCTCAGCATTGGAAGGGTTAAGGATCATTCAAATGTTTTTTTTTCTGGTTAATTCTAGGGTAATGCACTACTATTGTTTTGTTGTTACTTTCAGGACGAGACACAAACGTTGTAGTTTACATAAAGCGTCGTTTAGCCATGTGCGCACGCAAGCTGGGCAGAACAAGGGAGGCTGTGAAAATGATGAGAGATGTGAGTTACTGTCCCAGCTTCATCTAGGAGCAGTGGACTCATTTCCTTATTAACAATTCTGATAGGAGTGACAGCATTTTAATAATATTAAAAAAAAATGACAAAGAAAACTGGTATGGTTGAAAGCATTGTAAACTCAAACAACATTGGAATAATTATTCATAAAAAAATATATATACACTTACAAATGAAAATGTTACATGACGTATGTCCTTTGCAAAATTCTATAGTCAGTGGTCAAGTTAGACTTATTTTTTGTTTAGTTATATATGAAAAAGAATATCAGGAGGATCCGAATGTTGTACCTAGTGTATTAGTTTCTTTAATATCTGTTAAACTTTCTGAGAATAGTTTTCAATATGTATATTTTTTGGCTCAAACGTCTTATGCCGTAAACAAGAATCTCATTATTTTTGCTCTTCAATAATTGAAAGTTCTTTTTCCTATTTCAGCTCATGAAGGAATTTCCCATGTTAAACTTGTTCAACATCCACGAAAATTTAATAGAAGCGTTATTGGAGCTTCAGGCTTATGCTGATGTTCAGGCTGTGCTGGCAAAATATGATGGTAAGATCAAGGACTGGGAGACTAGATGTAAAATGTATCAACCCTTTAATATGCTGCTGGTGGCTAATTTGGCCAATACAAATTAATGCAAAAAAGGTAGAAAAATTACTGAAAAGAAATAATACAAATGATTTCTCAAGACCAAGAAATGTTAATTTCACTTGCTGTTACCTTTGTCCACTATATATATATATATATTTATATATATATATATATATATATATATATATATATATATATATATATATATATATATATATATATATATATATATATATATATATATATATATATATATACATAGGAAGGGGGTCGATATATTGTACTAGTAATAGGCACCAGTACTCGTTACGATACCAAATAGTGGTATCAATTGGGGAAAAATTATTGTATTGAAAAAGTATTATATCATATTGTTTAAGATTTGAAATATACATAGAATGATGTATTTGCTACCTGGACGTCTCCGTGCAAATGAATTTCACTTTATATTAGCAAAATTTTGTTAACAGACAGTGCTTAGATTCAACAAAATTAGGTGTCGATGATGTATGCAGTATCATTAAAAATATTGATAAGGTAACATAGCGATAAGGAAATATCAATATTATATTTTATGGTGAAAATTTTGAAGGTGTCAATCCCTATTGTCAACAGATATGTTTTGATTTATTTTTGGGGGCATATGCAAATGATCAGACTGTTCTGGCCAAATGGAATGTTTCTGAATAATAGTCAAATAAAATAAAAAAAGGAAATCTACAAACTGAATTTTTTCCCCGGTTCTGTGTTTCCGTTTCACTGAAATATAACCTAAGCTGTTGATAGCTTTGTTAAAACCAATTCCTATTTTCTGCTGCTTTTGTTACCATTTGCACTTGGTCGTGTTCTATACCTAAAATCATTACGTGAAGATATGCACTGTTCTTCATCATTTGCAAATCTATATGAGGGGATATGCCGTAGCCTAGTTGTTTTTATGCCTCACTCACAAGCATGAGAAATAGGGTTCAAGTCTGTGCAAGATCATCAAAGCTGGAGGGCTTGGTCGCTATATAAATGTGTGGCGTCGAGAAGGGCCATCTTTGCAACTGAAAGATCGCTTAGGATGCTTCTCAAAGAGGAGGGAATTTCTTCCCTGTTCCAGGTTTCTATATCATTGTGATATGATCTGATTTATTGATAACTAAATTGTTGGCACGTAGACTTCAGTTCTTGGATTTTTGTGATTGATAATTCATGATTACTACTTATTCTCTTTTCAGACATCAGCTTACCGAAGTCTGCCACTATATGCTACACAGCAGCCCTACTTAAAGCTAGACAAGTAGCCGACAAGTAAGTGTAAGACCTAAAAAAAAAGAAATTGTTTGTTTCCTGTAACGGTTCGAATAAAAATAGGGTAGGTAGGTCAGTAAAAAATTTTTTTTTGCATTATTTTTTTGGTCAAAATGTGTGTTTTATGCATGTTTTACGTTGATTGGGAATTTGGAGGGCGAAATTTTTTTTAGGCCTAATCTAATGAAATCAAGTGTAAATGAAACCAGACTCAATGGCACAGTGGTAAGATTGCTGACTGAATGCTGGGAGGCAAGGGCTCCAGAGTTCAATTCCATGCTGGGGCTTATATGGGGTTCCATTACCCAAGATTGGCAATTGTAAAATTTTAGGGCATACATTTTTTGAAAGGAGACAACAATACATTCAAATATCTACCATAAACATATATTTGCTTAATGAAGTAAAGCATAATGTCCAAATGTAATGCCATAGGAATTATAATGATCTGTAAAAATTCAATAATATGCTTGAAATTGACATTTTGAGAAATCCCTCATAAAAGTTTTTAGGTGTCCTGAAGGGTGATGTTTAAGGTTCTGGGTGTCCAAATGACACCCGAACGCCCTGCTAGCTAAGACTATGCTTAACAATATCCCACCCTATCTATCTTACCTGATGGCAATTGACTTAAATTCAATGAAATCATTACTTTTTTATGATGAATAAATTAATTCCAACTTTGTTGACTGTTGGTTTGTTTGGTCTTTAGATTTTTCGCCAGATACTGCGTCTAAGCGTGGCTCTTAGTTCTGTCGTTATGAAGATGCCTTATTTGTCAAATGTGTTGAGTGTTGGTTTGTTTTATTTTCAGATTTTCTCCGGACACTGCGTCTAAGCGTGGTCTGAGCACAGCGGAGATGAATGCGGTGGAGGCGATACACAGAGCTGTAGAGTTCAATCCGCATGTTCCAAAGGTAAAATGAACCCATTCACACTAAACCCTTCCAATGCTCAGGCTACTTACGTCCAATGCACAAGGAGACAAAGATTTTTGAAAGCCATCTAAACTAAGTCATGTTGGTATTCTTTTGATAGCTCTCACTGAGAGCTATAAGCAAATTTAACCAACTTCCTCTGAATCAAAATTGAAAAATGATGATTTATAACGATAAAGGTTTGAGAGCTTGAGCTGAAAAATACAAATATTAGTATTATTTTCCAATGGTAGCAGTAGAAAATCTAACAAAAATGTACTTGTTTAAAATGAAATAAAGTTTGTAGAATAACATCAGTATTTGTGCTATATTACAGTTTTTGTTAAACGCGAAAATGTATTTTGAATATAAAAAGGTAATAGTTAACAGTGAAAATGAAATGATATTTTCATTTTTTCAGATGAGTTCCCTAAATAATATTTTCATTTTTCTTTTAAGTATTTGTTGAATATGGAATTATGAGCCTTATCTGCATCATATTTCAACCTTTGTTTGAAGTGAAAATAACATTAATTTCATTTTTCTTTCCAGTATTTGTTAGAGATGAAAAGCCTGATCTTGCCGCCGGAGCACATTCTGAAGCGGGGGGACAGTGAAGCGATCGCGTACGCGTTTTTCCACCTCCAGCACTGGAAGCGGGTAGAGGGCGCCATCAACCTGCTACACTGCACCTGGGAAGGAAGTAAGTCAAAACCGTCAGCCTGAGTACTGGGAGGGGTGGGGTAGGGATTGGTACCGGTAATCAATATGGGAAAAAATATAATATCGGAAAAGTTAAGTATCTTATAGTATCGTTAAGATTATCATTAGAAAATTGACTTAATTGCCACCTGGACCTCTTCGCAGGAAGGTATTTTGCTACTTGTTGTCAAATTTCTTAAAACTTTCGTGCTTATTTTAACAAAATTAGGTCCCTGAGAGGCAGGCAGTATCGTTAAAAATATTGTCATGATATTGTATCGTTAAGGAAATATTGATATTGTATTGTACTGTGAAAATTTTAAAGGTGCCAATCCCCAGGGCAGATTCCAGATTACAATCTCATGCTGGGGCTAGTAGGGGTTCAATTACCCATAAACTGGGGCCACCAGCAAAAACCTTTGTTTCTTGCCCTTTAATGTCAAATGCAGGGAGAGATTATTTTGAAGAGTTTCATATTGAATTCATTTCATGTGATCGTTCATGCTATCCGTGTTTCCCCATAAACTGGGGAACCAGCAACAACCTTCGTTTCTTGCTCTTTATCATCAATGAGAAATTCCTTTGAAGTGTTTCATATTCATTTTATATCATCATTTATGCTGTATCATTTGCATACACACAAAAGCTCTCCTTCCTATATTAGTTGAAGCTACCTGTAAAAACAATGATAAAACATGGGGACAAAGTAGCTCAGTTGGTTAGGTGTCGGACTAGTAATCAGAGGGTCGCTGGTTCAATTCCCGGGCACTTTGGTCTGTCCTTGCGCAAGACAGTTTATTCCATATTGCTTCAGTCTACCCAGCTGCAAAATGGGTACCTAGCATAAATAAGACAGTGCGTAGAGCATGTGTGCTATATGCTGCCAGTTGCTCTGGAATATCCCCCGGGGGATTGAAATGGTTTCCGTGTGTACAGTGCTTGCTAGGGGAGGAAGGTCGTGTGAGCGCTTCGGTGGATACAAGACTATAAACCGAATACCTTTTACCTTTATAAAAATGAATAAAAGTATCTCAAAGCCTCATTCAAAGTCAGATTGAACACTTTTGTTCCTTTAACCCGAATGTATGTATCACTGGTCTTGTAAGTTCTAATTCTCAGTATTCTGTTTCAGCATTCCGTATGATTCCCTACCCACTTGAGAAAGGTCACCTGTTTTACCCCTACCCACCGTCTACAGAGAGCGCCGACAGAGAGCTGCTGCCTTGTAAGTATAGAATGGATCATCAGAAATTCTCAGTAATCTGGGACACTTTATAATGAATACGATTTTTATGTTTTCTGAAAATACATTGATTACCTTAAATTCTCAGTTATTTGGGGCATTTTTTTATAATTGCAATTTTTATGGGCTCGGGTTTAGGGTGGCCCATGTTTTCTGAAAACTAAATTTGCAGTAATTTGGGACACATTTTGATAATAATGATTTTTATGGGTTCAGAATGGCTCCTGTATGCTGAAAATACCTTGATGTTATATCAGCAAGTTTCATAGCTAGGTCCACATTTTGTGAAATGGCAACTATATAAATTAACTATAGTTAAATATTCGGTAAGTGTAGGGCTGCATACCTTAATAGCATACCTTACTAGTACTGGTGCCATTTCAAAAGGTAATGTTTCATTCCTTAATGATAGCCTTAACGGTAATGAACTGTGACAAGTGTGCATCTTTGCCTAATGCTAAACTTCCTCAATTAGATTTGCTCCTCTGATGAATAGGGTTTTCTGGTGTATTGCAGGGAGAAAATCTTGGTAGAGTTTGGCCATGTGTTAGTTCTCACTCTGTTGATAGGTGGCAGCACCAACAACACTTAGGTGTGAGAGCATGACCTACAGTGCAAACTCAACACAAATCAGCTAACCTGTTCAGATCTGTATATGTGTGTGTGTATGTATATATATATATATATATATATATATATATATATATATATATATATATATATATATATATATATATATATATATATATATATATATATATATATATATATATATATATGTGTGTATGTATATATATATATATATATATATATATATATTTATATATATTTATTTATATTTATATACATATGTATATATGTATGTATATATATATATGTATATATATATATATATATATATATATATATATATATATATATATATATATATATATATATATATATTTATATATATATATATATATATTTATTTATATTTGTATACATATGTATATGTGTATATATGTATGTATATATATATATATATATATATATATATATATATATATATATATATATATATATATATATGTGTGTGTGTGTGTGTGTGTATATATATATATATGTGTGTGTGTGTGTGTGTGTTTGTGTGTGTGTGCATATGTATGTATGGTGCTTAATGAATGCTTTCATAGCACTCATGACATAGAGACTACTTGGCCACTGGTATTCTTTTGATGTTAATATCTTCTTTTCTCTGTTGCAGCCTACCATGATATTTCTGTCTACCCCAAAAAGGAACTTCCATTTTTCATCCTGTTCACTGCTGGTCTGTGTTCATTTACTGCTCTTCTGGCTCTGCTGACCCACCAGTACCCTGAGCCCATGGGGGTCATCGCCAAAACTGTGAGTACATCTACAATATATCTCTATTGTGTACCTATATCTGACCCATGCCCACCCCACTCTACCCTACCCCATTCTACTAGTACCCTGAACCCATGGGGGTCATTGCCAAAACTGTGAGTAAATCCACAATATATTGCTCCATTACATACCTCTATCCAACCCTTGGCCCAACCCACCACACCCTACTCTACTAGAAGCCTGAGGCCCTGAGCCCATGGGGGGGGGGGGGGGTCATCACCAAAACAGTGAGTACTTCTACAGTATATGATTCTATAGTGGACCTCCAATTCAAACCCACTCCCATCCCACCCTGCCCTACCCCATCCTACTAGTACCCTCAACCCATGTCAATCATTATGGGCACTGTAGGTACTTCCAGCTCATACCACAATGGTATCTGGTACTTCTCTTGGTGGGCAGCCAGTAAAGGTTTCCTAGAACTGGTGTCGTGTGGTCATACTTTCTTATACAATCAGTGAGCACTGGGGCAGCATCACACTACAGTATGGTTTGGAGGGATTGAAAAAGGTGTTATCTTGGGGTCCATGATCTGCTTGTTTATGTTATTCTCATGACACTGATCCACTAATTAGATCAATGTGTTCAGGTGAAAAGACTGGTAATTAGTCTATTATTAGATGAAGAGAACATGGATTGGTCGCCACAGACCAATTACTGTAGGGCCCATTGTAAAGGCCGTGACACAGCTAATCTCGCATCAGTGTGACGTCACTAGGACACAGACGAATGAGGGCTCTCATATATGTTTACATTACAGAGGAGGTTGCTCACGCACATGCAAAGAACGCACCTCTTGAGTGGTTCTCGTCAACACTTGGGCTAGGAGTTGTGCTCATCGTCTGGCTGCGTATCTTTGATAGGCATTCGTGTTCTATTGTCCCCCTGGAC
Organism: Maea johnstoni; assembly: GCA_963942565.1. Lineage (NCBI taxonomy): Eukaryota > Metazoa > Annelida > Polychaeta > Spionida > Magelonidae > Maea > Maea johnstoni. The sequence continues at coordinate 27,601,896 of OZ012687.1, forward strand.
AGTAAGCCCTAAAAAAAGAAATTGTTTGTTTCCTGTAACGATCTGTAGAAAATAAGGTAGGCAGGTCGGTAAAAAAAAATTTTTGTATTATTTTTTTGGTCAAAAATGTGTGTTTTATGCATGTTTTACCTTAATTGGGATTTGGGACAGCAGAAAAAACTTTAGGGTAGGGATGTTTTTGAATAAAAACTTGTTAGGGTAGGGTTACAGCAAACAAACAACTTTTTTTTAGGAATAATCTGCCTGACTTGTTGGAGGATCTCACAACCTACTACATGGGTAGACCCAAGATTTCTATGTAGGGGGTTCATACCATTTTAGGGGGGGGGGTTGTTTTAAAAGAGGGGTAGATGAATATTCTTGGTATAAAGCAAAAGTAAAGAAAAATGACAATTCTTATAAAGAAAAACAACAATTTGGATTGTAAAGGGGGGTTCATTGAACCTCTCAAACCCCCTCTGTATCCACAACTGTGGTCCCAGGTCTACAGAGGATAACACAAGCATTCCCCTGGTTATATCAATGCATCATATGGAAATCACAAAACAAAATATAGCTATATTGTATTGAAAAAATAGATAAATAAACAATGACAGTCCTGACATTTTTGATAGAGATATACAGTTTTAGAAATGTCCGAGATGAAATATATTACTTCAATCCACTGAATAAATTCATTTGAATATTTATTCATGATTTACTCTTAGCTCTTGCATTTACTCTTGGCCAATGCAAAATCATGCAAAAATCTCTGAGAAATGATTGAAACCCTGGCACATGGATACTTATCTGATAGTACTCAGTGAGAGCTATCCAATGAATACCAACATGACAGGGTTTAGATGGTTTTCGTAATTCTTTACTTCCTTTTGCTTTGGACGAAAGTAGCCTCAGCATTGCAAGGGTTAAAATGAATATCTTCTTACTTCCCCTAAAACGTTTAACTGTGAATAGATGAACTTTTTGGAAAGGATTATGTGGAAATGTAACCAAGCCATGGTTCAGAAGCTCCTAAATAAACTTGTTGATTTTCACTCAAGCACTAATGCCCAGTAATTGTAGGAAAAGCACTGCTTAAGGGGGTGTACAGTCACAGGATCAAGCGGGTTTAACCCTTTCCACGCTGAGGCTAATTTCGTCCAAGAGAAAAACAATGCAAAAAGTTCTGAGAAACATCTGAACCCTGTCATGTTGGTACTCATTAGAAAACTCTCACTGAGTACTCTCAGATGAGTACCCATATGCCAGGGTTTCACTCATTTTTCAGGTTTTTTGCATCATTGTATATTGGCGAAATTAGCCACTAGCAGCATAAGGGTTAATGACAATGCTAGGTCGACATGGGACTCAGTTAATAAGCTGCCTACATGACATGTTATAGGCTTTAAGAGGTTTAAGTAGCACCTGGGGAACTGGATTGACTCCCTTTTTAAAACACCCCTCATTACACATCCCCTTCTTTTCACCATCTCTTTCTCTCACCCTCTTCTTTCAATACTCTCCTTCCCTTGAACCTGCTCAGGCTTAAAAAAAGAAATTGTTTGTTTCCTTTACGGTCTGAAAAAAAATAGGGTAGGTAGGTTGATAAATTATTTTTTTTTGCATTATTTTTTTGGTCAAAAATGTGTGTTTTATGCATGTTTTACGTTGATTGGGAGTTGGGAGGGCGGAAAAAACTTAAGGGTAGGGATTTTTTTGAATAAAAACTTGTTAGGGTAGGGTTACAGGAAACAAACAACTTTTTTTTAGGCCTCATCTATATCTTCAGTACTCTCCTTCCTTTGAACTTTATTCATATCGTCCATTCTCTTCCTTTGTTCACCCTTCTCTTTATCAAATTTTCCTTTTACCCCCTTCTCGCTTCAATACTCTCCTTCCCTCAAACTTCCTCATTCCTATCCTCCATTCTGCCTTAGATGACCAAACACAAGTGGATTTGAATCCAGCCGGTCAACCTGAACAAGCTAGCCTCAACCAGTGTCAACTAATAGCCGCTAATAGCCCAAACTTGGTGCTCTGCGCATCCCCAGATAAGGTTTCTCTGTAATGAAAAAGATACGATAGCCCTGATTGATCCTTGTTTCCAAGTGACCTTGCGCTGATACCATACCTGGTACTCCTGGCATGAGTCCAGCTCTTCACCATTACTAATTGGTCTCTTGCTACATATCCATCCTTTTCTTCATCCAAGATTCTGCTCCTCCTCATTTTTCCAGCCTTTATCAGCCTCCCCTTCCCCTTCTCAATGCCCCCTTTTCCCCCTTCCCCCTCCTCCTCTACCATATTTACCTCCCTTCTGCTCTCCCTCCACTACATTTCATCCTCCTTATGTCTCTTATCCCATCCTTTACTTTCTCCCCTTTCCTCCCTTCTTTTATCCTTCCTCTTGCTTCCTTTCCCATCAAGCCATTCTAATATTCTCATTCAACCCCCTTCCTCCCCTTCTTCTACTCTTTACCCATCTTTTAACTCTTCCTGTCCCTCTAATTCTTTCTCTTCCTCTCCTTTTGAACATCTTTACCCATCCTCCCTCTGTATGCTTACTTATGCACCAATTCTTTCTCATCCTCCCTGTCACCCCTGCCCCCTTCTCCAGTCCTCTTCCCTCTTTCTCATCATCTATCAATTTCTCCCCCCTAGACCTCCTCCCACACTCCTCCTTCCCAGCCAGCTTAAGTCTATCACACGATGGAGAAATTGCCAAGTGGGAATTATGCACCAATCCTATCTCATCCTTCTCATCCTCCTTACCATCACCCCCCCCCCCCCCCCCCCTCCCTTCCCCCATCGCTTTCTCATCATCTATCAATTTCTCCCCCCTATACCTCCTCCCCCACTCCCCGTTCACAGCCTGCTTGGCAGTAGCAGCAGCAGCAGCAGCTAGAGTAGGTCTATCACGAGATGGAGAAATTGCCAAGTTGGAGGGAATCAGTGACCTGGAGCTGGTACCGCAGCTTAGAGCAGTGGCGGAATGTCTGCTTAATGCAAGTTAATTAAATGTTTTATGTTTAGAAATTTGCTATCCAAACAAACAGACTTAGTGGTCATGATGAGTTGGTAAGGGAGCCTGGTGCCTGTATTAGCTACCCTTCCAGTAGGGACTGGCCTGAAATATTTTGTTGGTAGGGCTTTTAAAAAAAAATGTATTATGATTAGTAAACTAAGACGTTATTCACTATATTGATTGAGGATTTTATATTGTGGAGAAGTAAGGGAACATTTCCAATACTTTTTTCAGAATTTCTTAAGAAGTGGAATTCTAATTAATCAGTTTTTTTTCACATCATTTTGTATTGGCCAAATTAGCCACCAACAGGTTAAAGGGTATACACATTCATTTGTTGAGTATCATGCAGACTAGACAGCACAGTCAGTGATCATGTCTCGACACTAGATAAATCTGATTCTTTCAATATGGACTCATGATAACTATACATCCCAGTAGGTATTTATTTGATTTCACCAGATCCCCCGACATAGTATACCCAACCTGTTCTTGATATCAGTAAACATTTTACTAACAAGCCAAATTCACTTACGCTCCATACAAAGCTTTTCTGCACGAAAAAATAATTCCCTTTGGCGAGGAAATTCCGAGCACTGGTGACTTTGGGTTTTCTTTCTTGCTGCAGTGCTGGCGTGTAGTATAGGACTTCCATGTGGGTGCTCTGTCAATAGTGCGCTGTTTGGCAAGCCGGAAGGCACACATCCACAAAGGGTTTCATTAAACTCAATGCCGCCGCTCACTTCTGGCAATCTGTGCTGAATGGCTATAAGGATTTATTAGCCAGTTGATCCCATTGAGAAGTTGAACACTTCTTTCTCATCTCGAGACCACTTTTCCTGTAAACCTTTAACGTTGTAAATTGAGTGTTGATAATTGGCGTTCTATATTTTGGCATAAACCCTAAAGCTAATGTAAAGTCCATGCATACAATAGGCCAAGAAATCTCACATTTGGAGGTCCAAGAAGTTCCTAGGCATTCTGAAAGTTTTTTTAAAGCTTTTGCTCTTGGTGGCGAATTTGGCCAATAGAAAATTAGGCATAATACCTGAAAATGACTGAAATCCTGGCACATGGGCACTCATCGAGAGTACTCAGCGAGACCTTTTCAATGGATACCAATATGATTGGTTTTTTAATGATTTAAAAAAAATGTTGCATCCTTGTGCTTTGGACGAAAGTAGCCTCAACATTAGAAGGGTTAAGTTTAACCTACTTTCATTTGGTAAAACTATAAGGGCAACTCATTGAAAAAGTATTAATTGAAAATGTATTGAAAACAGGCTTGCTCAACTCAAGTTTAACTTACAGTGAACTATTTCGCAAAACTTTTGCTTTCTTTTTGAGGTATTTCCTCTTATAGCGTAAAATACGTAAACTTACAAGTGAATTGGTTTGGGATCGTAAGAAGTCCAATTATATTAGGCTTGCAGATTCAAGAAGCTATTTTTCCCAAGGCCTGGCCTGGCACATTTTCCACTCTCAAGTATGATGGAGTCATTGAGGCCAACAAATCAAGGGTCTATTTTCCCCTCAACAAGTAAATTGTTTGCCAATCTGTATCAAGTGGTAGTCGGGAAATGAAAGGCTGGCT
>OZ012687.1:27609445-27616945 GCA_963942565.1 Maea johnstoni
TACTAGTACCCTGAGCCCATGGGTGTCATCGCCAAAACTGAGTAAATCCACAATATATTGCTCCATTATATACCTCTATTCAACCCACCCCACCCTACTCTACTCGAAGCTTGAGGCCCTGAGGGGGGGTCATCGCCAAAACAGTGAGTACTTCTACAGTATATGATTCTATAGTGGACCTCCAATTCAAACCCACTCCCATCCCACCCTGCCCTACCCCATCCTACTAGTACCCTCAACCCATGTCAATCATCATGGGCACTGTAGGTACTTACAGCTCCTACCACAATGTTATCTGGTACTTCTCTTGGTAGTGGGCAGCCAGTAAAGGTTTCCTAGAACTGGTGTTATGTGGTCATACTTTCTTATACAATCAGTGAGCACTCAGGCAGCATCATGATACAGTATGGTTTGGAAGGATTGAAAAAGGTGTTATCTTGTGGTCCATGATCTGCTTGTTTATGTGGCTCTCATGACACTGATCCACTAATTAGATCAAGGTGTTCAGGTGGAAAGACTGGTAATTAGTCTATTCTTAGATGAAGAGAACATGGATTGGTCACCACAGACCAATTACTGTAGGGCCCATTGTAAAGGCCGTGACACAGCTAATCCCGCATCAGTGTGACGTCACTAGGACACAGGCGCATGAGGGCTCTCATATATGTTTACATTACAGAGGAGGTTGCTCACGCACATGCAAAGAACGCACCTCTTGAGTGGTTCTCGTCAACACCTAGGCTAGGAGTTGTGCTCATTGTCTGGCTGCGTATCTTTGATAGACATTCATGGTCTATTGTCCCCCTGGACAGTAATCTGCCTGACTTCTTGGAGGATCTCACAACCTACTACATGGGTAGACCCAAGATTTCTATGCAGGGGGTTCATACCATTTTGGGGGGGGGGGTTGTTTTAAAAGAGGGGTAGATGAATATCATTGGTATAAAGCAAAAGTAAAGAAAAAAATGACAATTCTCATAAAGAAAAACAACTATTTTGATTGTAAAGGGGGGTTCATTAAACCTCTCAAACCCCCTCTGTATCCTCAACTGTGCTCCCAGGTCCACAGAGGAAAACAGAAGCATTTTCCTGGTTATATCAATGCATCATATGGAAATCGCAAAACAAAATATAACTATATTGTATTGTAAAAATAGATAAATAAACAATGACAGTCCTGACATTTTTTGATAGAGGTATACATTTTGAGAAATGTCCATGTTAAAATATATTGCTTCAATCCACCAAACAAATTTAGTTGAATATTTTTTCAAGAATCACTCTTATAATAAAATGAATATCTTCTTACTGCTCCTAGAATGTTTAGCTGTGAATAGATGAACTTCTTTTTGGAAAGGATTATGTGGAAATGTAACCAAGACATTGTTCAGGAAGCTCCTAAATAAACTTGTTGATTTTCACTTAAGCACTAATGCCCAGTAATTGTAGGAGAAGCACTGCTTAAGGGGGTGTACTGTCACAGGATCAAGCGGGTTTAGTGACAATGCTAGGTCTTAAGAGTTAATAAGCTGCCTACATGACATGTTATAGGCTTTAAGAGGTTTAAGTAGCACCTGGGGAACTGGATTGACTCCCCTTTTAAAACTCCCCTCATTACACATCCCCTTCTTTTCACCATCTCTTTCTCACACCCTTCTCTTTCAATACTCTCCTTCCCTTGAACCAGCTCAGGCCTAAAAAAAAAAAATTGTTTGTTTCCTGTAACGGTCTGAAAAAAAATTGGGTAGATAGGTCGGTAAAAAAAAATCTTTTTGCATTATTTTTTTGGTCAAAAATGTGTGTTTTATGCATGTTTTACGTTGATTGGGAGTTGGGAGGGTGGAAAAAACTTTAGGGTAGGGATTTTATGAAAAAAAACTTGTTAGGGTAGGGTTACAGGAAACAAACAACTTTTAGGTAGGTCGGTAAAAAATATTTTTTTGGTCAAAAATGTGTGTTTTATGCATGTTTTACGTTGATTGGGAGTTGGGAGGGCGGAAAAAACTTTAGGGTAGGGATTTTTTTGAATAAAAACTTGTTAGGGTAGGGTTACAGGAAACAAACAACTTTTTTTAGGCCTCATCTATATCTTCAGTACTCTCCCTCCTTTGAACTTCATTCATATCGTCCATTCTCTTCCTTTGTTCACCCTTCTCTTTATCAAATTTTCCTTTTACCCCCTTCTCGCTTCAGTATTCTCCTTCCCTCAAACTTCCTCATTCCTACCCTCCATTCTGCCTTAGATGACCAAACACAAGTGAATTCTCAACCTGAACAAGCTAGCCTCAACCAGTGTCAAATAATAGCCGCTAATAGCCCAAACTTGGTGCTCTGCGCATCCTCAGATAAGGTTTCTCTGTAATGAAAACGATACGATAGCCCTGATTGATCCTTGTTCCCACGTGACCTTGCGCTGATGCCATAGCTGGTACTCCTGGCATGAGTCCAGCTCTTCACCATAGGGCACATACTAATTGGTCTCTCGCTACATATCCATCTTTTTCTTCATCCAAGATTCTGCTCCTCCTCTTCTCCCTTACTCTGCCTCATTTTTCCAGCCTTTATCAGCCTCCCCTTCCCCTTCTCAATGCCCCCTTTTTCCCCCTTCATTATCCCTATATGCCTCCTTCCAGGGTCTTAGCCAGGATTTCAAAAATGCCTGTCCAAAACAGCTATTTCAAAATATCTGCCCGTCCAGATTTAGCTACTTATCTACTTCAAATCCTTACAGCAGCTACATATAATAGCCTAGTGTGTCAAAATGGGCAATTTACACTTCAGCTATGTCCTAGAAGATGGTTTGTTAGGAAAATATTTGGTTATTACACCCCAAAAGTCAAAATTGAAAAATCATCATAGAAAATTTTGCCTTTCCAAGCAGGAGGTTTTTAGGAAACTACCTGTCCAAAAGACAGGTAGGACGGGTCCTGGCTAAGTCCCTGCCTCCTTCCCCTCTTCTGCATTCACCTCTTTCTCTTTTCCCCAGCCTCATTTGAAGTTTCCAAGCCCTTCCCTTACCTTTTTTATTCCGCTTTCCTTCCTCCTTTTCTTCCTCCTCTACCATATTTACCTCCTGTTCGCTCTCCCTTCACTCCCTTTCATCCTCCTTCTGTCTCCTATCCCATCCTTTACTTTCTCCCCTTTCCTCCCTTCTTTTATCCTTCGTCTTGCTTCCTTTCCCATCAAGTCATTCTCATTTTCTCATCCATCCCCCTTCCTCCCCTTCTTCCACTCTTTACCCATCTTTTAACCCTTCCAATGCTGAGGCTATTTTCGTCCGAAGCACAAGGATGCAAATATGTTTGAAAACCATCCCACCCTGTCAAGTAGGTGTTTATTGGACAGCTCACTGAGTACTCTCATATGAGTACCCATTTGCCAGGGTTTCAGCCAATTTTCGGATATTTTGCATTATTTTGTATTACCAAAGTTAGCCACCAGCAGCATAAGGGTTAACTCTTCCTTTCCCTCTAATTCTTTCTCTTCTCCTTTCTAACATCTTTCCCCATCCTCCCTCTGTATGCTTACTTATGCACCAATTCTTTCTCATCCTCCCCCCCCCCCCCCCCTGTCACCCCTGCCCCTCTCTCCACCTCTTCCCTCTTTCTCATCATCTATCAATTTCTCAAACATATACCTCTTCCCCCACTCCTCTTTCCCAGCCTGCTTAATTCTATCACAAGATGGAGAAATTGCCAAGTGGGAATTATGCACCAATCCTATCTCATCCTCCTTATCACCCCCCCTTCCTCCGCCACTTTCTCATCATCTATCAATTTCTCCACCATATACCTCCTCTCCCATTCCTCTTTCCCAGCCTGCTTAAGTCTATTACGAGATGCCATCTCATCCTCCTCATCTACCCCTCCCCCCTTCTTCCACCACTTTCTCATCATCTATCAATTTCTCCACCATATACCTCCTCCCCCCACTCCCTGTTCCCAGCCTGCTTGGCAGTAGCAGCAGCAGCAGCTAGAGTAGGTCTATCACGAGATGGAGAAATTGCCAAGTTGGAGGGAATCAGTGACCTGGAGCTGGTACCGCAGCTTAGAGCAGTGGCGGAATGTCTGCTTAATGCAAGTTAATTAAATGTTTTATGTTTAGAAATTTGCTATCCAAACAAACAGACTTAGTGGTCATGATGAGTTGGAAAGGGAGCCGGTTGCCTGTATTAGCTACCCTTCCAGTAGGGACTGGCAGGCCAGTACTTAAACATTTTGTTGGTAGGGCTTTTTAATAAAATGTATTATGATTAGTAAACTTAGACGTAATTCACTATATTGATTGAGGATTATATATTGTGGAGAAGTAAGGGAACATTTCCAATACTTTTTTCAGAATTTCTTTAGAAGTGGAATTCTAATCAACCCCTTTTTGAAGGAGCATGGATTATTTTGTTGGATTATTTTGCTGATCAATTCGACTTTTATGATCAGAATATTTCAGTATTTTGCACTAAGGATGGTGGAAATATTTTAGGGAGAGACAAGGGCACATTTTAAAAACTTTTCTTCAAAATTTCTCTAAGCATAGAATGTAAAGGAAATAGAATGCAAATGCTTACTAGTTGATTCAGGCATCGTGGGTGAACCCTATGATACTTGTCACAATAACTTGAGAATTAAGAATGATTTGAAAAAAGTTCAAGAACTGTTGTTGTTATTCTTCTGAAAAAAATATTACATCCTAATAACTTTCCTCAATTATGATATTGCCTGAAAGATTTTACCGAAATCGTATGACTGCTTTTTGCCTGCTGCGAGCAAGAATGGGTTAATAGGTACAATTCTCAACATTTATAGCACCCTTCCAATGCTAAGGCTAAGGCTTTGACCACAATGATGCAAAGATTTTTGAAAATCATCTAAACCCTGTCATGTTAGTATTCATTTGAAAGCTCTCGCCGAGTACTTTCAGATGAGTACCCATTTGCCAGGGTTTCAGTCATTTTCCAGATTTTTGCGTAATTTTGTATTTGTCAAATTAGTTACCAGCAGCATAAGGGTTAAACATTAATGTGATGGTATTGTATTAATATTAGCATTAGTACATGTCTTTTTAACCCTACCAATGCTAAGGCTAGTTTGTTCAAAGCACAAGGATGTAACATTTTTGAAAACCATTTTGGTATTCATTGGAAAGCTCTCGCTGAGTTCTCTCAGATGAGTATCATTTTTCAGTTGTTTTTTTCACATCATTTTGTATTGGCCAAATTAGCCACCAACAGCATAAGGATTAAAGGGTATACACATTCATTTGTTTAGTATCATGCAGACAGCACAGTGAGTTATCATGTCTCGACACTAGATAAATTTGATTCTTTCAATATGGACTCTTATGATAACTATACATCCCAGGTATTTATTTGATTTCACCAGATCCCCCGACATAGTATACCCAACCTGTTCTTGATATCAGTAAACATTTTACTAACAAGCCAAATTCACTTACGCTCCATACAAAGCTTTTCTGCACGAAAAAATAATTCCCTTTGGCGAGGAAATTCCGAGCACTGGTGACTTTGGGTTTTCTTTCTTGCTGCAGTGCTGGCGTGTAGTATAGGACTTCCATGTGGGTGCTCTGTCAATAGTGCGCTGTTTGGCAAGCCGGAAGGTACACATCCACAAAGGTTTTCATTAAACTCAATGCCGCCGCTCACTTCTGGCAATCTGTGCTGAATGGCTATAAGGATGTATTAGCCAGTTGATCCCATTGAGAAGTTGAAAACCCTATATATATATATATGTATATATATATATATATATATATATATATATATATATATATATATATATATATATATTTATTTATATATATATATATATATATATATATATATATATATATATATATATATATATATATATATATATATATATATATATATATATATATATATATATATATATATATATATATATATATATGGAGGAATTTATATTGTTGAGAGCTAAGGGAACATTTCGAATACTTTTTTCAGAATTTCTTTAGAAGTTGAACACTTCTTTTTCATCTCGAGACCATTTTTCCTGTAAACCTTTAACGTTGTAAATTGAGTGTTGATAATTGGCGTTTTATATTTTGGCATAAACCCTAAAGCTTATATAAAGTCCATGCATACAATAGGCCAAGAAATCTCAAATTTGGAGGTCCAAGAAGTTCATAGGCATTCTGAAAGTTTTTTTTAAAGCTTTTGCTCTTGGTGGCGAATTTGGCCAATAGAAAATGAGGCAAAATACCTGAAAATGACTGAAATCCTGGCACGTGGGCACTCAACGGAGAGTACTCAGCGAGAGCTTTTCAATGGATACCATTATGATTGGTTTTAAATGATTTTAAAAAACGTTGCGTCCTTGTGCTTTGGACGAAAGTAGCCTCAGCATTAGAAGGGTTAAGTTTAACCTACTTTCATTTGGAATGAACCCTTGGCCCAACAACTATGATGGCAACTCATTGAAAAAGTATTAATTGAAAATATATTAAAAACAGGCTTGTTCAGCCCAAGTTTAACTTCCAGTGAACTATTTCTCAAAACTTTTGCTTTCTTTTCAAGGTATTTCCTCTTAAGGCGTAGAATATGTATGCTTAGAAGTGAATTGGTTTGGGATAATAACCTGTATGCTGCTGGTGGCTTATTTGGCCAATACGAAATAATACACAAAATCCTGAAAAATGACTGAAACCCTGGCAAATGGGCACTCAAAATTGAGAGTGCTCAGCGAGAGCTTTTTAATGGATACCAATATGGCAGGTTTTAAATGATTTTAAAAACTTTGTGTCCTTGTGCTTTGGACGAAAGTAGCCTCAGCATTAGAAGTGTTAAGTTAAACCTACTTTCATTTGGTATGCACCCTTGGCCCAACAACTATGATGGCAACTCATTGAAAAAGTATTAATTGAAAATATATTGAAAACAGGCTTGTTCAACCCAAGTTTAACTTACAGTGAACTACTTCTCAAAACTTTTGCTTTCTTTTCAAGGTATTTCCTCTTAAGGCGTAGAATATGTATGCTTAGAAGTGAATTGGTTTGTGAACTTAAGAAGTCCAATTCTATTAGGCTTGCAGGTTCAAGAAGCTATTTTTCCCAAGGCCTGGCCTGGCACATTTTCCACTCTCAAGTATGATGGAGTCATTGAGGCCAACAAATCAAGGGTCTATTTTCCCCTCAACAAGTAAATTGTTTGCCAATCTGTATCAAGTGGTAGTCGGGAAATGAAAGGCTGGCCGGGGGACCTGCGGGCGAGAACGGAGCAGGCTTTTAGGGAGAGCGGGGTCGCGACCTCAGAACGCATATACAGGCCCCCGTAGCACAGAGACTCCAGCAAATGCAACAGGCGAATCCTAGCCCCTGGGGCGGGCGGGGAGGTGGGCGGAGCTCTTTTACTTTATACTCACTAGCAGTAGTGATAAAAATAGAGCAGGTTCTTCTTCTCCAGTGTTTTAAGCCAACACTTGTTGTTGTGTTTGGTTAAATAGTTAAATGTACAAGTGCCAGTGG
>OZ012687.1:27621945-27629445 GCA_963942565.1 Maea johnstoni
AATAAAAGTTTTCTAATCAGAAGGCTGCATTGTCTCTAAAGAGGGTTCTTGGATCTTTTGGAAAATTATTTAGTGAGAAAATATAACTTAAAGACATGAAGATTCATCAGTGGATGCATTGTACATACTACACTACCAAGCCATTCAGGGTTTAGGAAGGCAACCCTGAAAATCATTCGGTACATGAAACCCACATGCGGATTCTCTTCTTAGATATCATTTGAGGGGTTTGGATAACTACTTACTTAACCCAATAATGCTTAAGAGTTTCTCGAGCAATCGTCTGGATGTATTATAACTTTGACAATAACTTTTGAATTGATAATGATTCAACAAGATATTTAAAAGGGAGTTGTTGGTAATGTTCTGATCAACATTTCTCCTTCAAATATTTTGCCAAATATGCTCTAGCCTGAAAGATTTCATCCAAATAGTCAGACTGCTTTTAGTCTAAAAGCTGTTTGGTAACTTTTGTGAAATCCTTCATGCTAAAACATGAATGGGGAAACACTTCAAGAAGGAATGGTCATCAGAACACTACAGACAACTCTCCTTCAAATGTTTTGTGAAATCAATCTTTATTTCCCAGTTATTGTCGAAAGTATCAAAGATACAGACGACAATTTCAAGAGTAAGTCATTAGTATTAATGGGTTAACCTTTTTTGTCCCATCATTGGGATTTGCATAGGTATATGTGTTTAATTGTTTTGTTGACTGTAATTTATCTACTTATTAACCCATTCATGCCTGTTGTGCCCAAAACTGCCTGATAATTTTAGGGATATCTCTCGAAAAAAGGGAATTTTCAGAAAATATTTGATGAAGAAATGTTGATGAAAATCTAACCCACAACTCTCCTTCAAATGTTTTGCAAATTTATGGTTAATTCCAAAGTTATTTTCATAAGTATCTAAGGTTCAGAGGACTGTTGTCTGTTGTCAAGGAGATATCCAGGCATGAATGGGTTAAGTACACAAACTATGTTGGGCTTCAATGCACATCTTACATCTGTGATTTCTATGTCCTCAATGTTCTATCTTTCTGTTTGCTGTATGATTCTCTAAACTGGAAATGCTCTCAATCTGTTAAACTAGGAACACAGGAAAGAGAGAGTTGTGATCTATAGTTGTTGTCACATTGTGATATTTCACCCATACAAACATAGTGCCCAGCTGGTTTAACATGTATGATACGAGGTGTGACATGTAGAAATAATGAAAAAAGTTTACATGTACAATGTGCTGTCTTACATGTACAATGCACTGTCTAACATGTACAATGTGCTGTCTTACATGTACAATGCGCAGCCCTACATGTACAGTGCGCAGTCGTACATGTACAATGCGCTCTCTTACATGTACAATGCGCAGTCCTACATGTACAATGCGCAGTCTTACATGTACAATGCACTGTCTTACATGTAAAATGCTTTCTCTTACAAGTACAATGCACTGTCTTACATGTACAATGCGCTGTCTTACATGTACAATGCGCAGCCCTACATGTACAATGCGCTGTCTTACATGTACAAGACAAGGTTGGACATGTACAATTCTAGCTCTGACTTTTACCATATATTGTCTTATATGTACAAACTGAGGTATGACATGTACAATTGAAGGTCTGACATGTACAATACAAGATCTGGCATTTAGATTACGTGTTTTGTATGTGTGGAGTGGGGCAATTACGTAAAGTTTGACATTTTAAAACGAAACTTCTTCATTTGCACCTTGGATGAATAAAAACAAGTGGATATGAAACCACCTGGTCAACCTGGTGAACAGGCTGGCTTCAGCAAATCGCCCAAAAGTTGTGCTCTGCCCATGTTAGCACTAAAGTTTCTCTGTAACGTAAACGATACAAGAGCCCTCATTGTTGTTTGTCTCCTAGTGACGTCACACTGAGGCCAGATTCCAGACCCCTGGCATAGGCCGTCACTATTGCGCATATAGTAATTGGTCTCTCGCTACATATCCATTCTTTTATTCATCTAAGATTTGCACCAACTCTTTGTATGTGTTTTACCAGCTGGAGACATGGGGCATTAGCGTTACAATTAAGTGTCTGCAAGAAAAATGAAGGGTTTAGAATTTTTAAGAGAAAAAAACATGTTGCTGAATTGGTGTCTTTATATCAAAAGTGGGGAAGGTGCAGGATATCTATCAACTCGTATGATTTGCCTCTGTTGAATGTATTTCTGTTAACCCTCCCGATGCTGAGGCTACTTTAGTCCAAATCACAAGGATGCAAAGATTTTTGAAAACCATCTAAAACCCTATCATGTTGGTATTCATTGGATAGCTCTTGCTGAGTATTTTCATATGGGTACCTATGTGTCAGGGTTTCAGTCATTCTTTTAGGTTTTATGCATCATTTTTTATTGGCCAAATTAGCCACTGGCATTGAAAGGGGTAAAGCATTAACTACCCAAAACAAAATCATTGCAAGACAAGTAATGAGAATGCATGGGTTGGTTTGATCACTAATAGGTGTTAATAATCACTATACAATCTTCATTATTTACATTCATTCATGCTTAGAGTTCCGCTTGAAATTGATGCCTGGAAACTAAAATGCTTTTGGGAATGAATAGTTGGGAATAAATGCAGCTTAAATTTGCAGGGCGAATTGTGTTATTATGAATTAACAGATGGAAAGACACGCTTTCTTTACCAATGATCAGCATATTTTCTTAATGTGAATCAATAATCATCAGCCTACAGCCAAGTGTTGCTACTGCCAGCTTCAAAATCACCAAGGGCATGTGAGAAAGTTTGCAGTGTATTTGGGTTAGGCAGTTTTTGCCGGGTTCTGCAGTTTCCTCCACCAGTTACATCTGGCTAGTCAAAATTCATATATTATTTATGCATATATATATATATATATATATATATATATATATATATATATATATATATATATATATATATATATATATTATATATATATATATATATATATATATATATATATATATATATATATATATATATATATATATATATATATATATATATATATATATATATATTTTTATATATATACATATAAATATATATATATATATATATATTTTATATATATATATATATATATATATATATATATATATATATATATATATATATATATATATATATATATATATATATATATATATAGTCCATGAAATGTTTGCCTAAGTGTGAGTGGGAGCTCTGGGTATGCATGGGTGGACATGAAATAGCTGCATGTGTCGCCGCGACGGTTCTTGGTGCTTCTTGTCTTACTGTAACAACTGTCTACAGCACTGCTCTCAGTGCCTGGCCAGGGAGGTCATTAGCCAGGCACCCTGTTCACTTTAAATTCAGTTCTATTGGACATGTCCTACTGTGGAGACAACTTAAGATTGGGCCCCTGTATACTACCACTACTGCTACTGCAAATACTACTACGAATTCTACAAATACTTCTATGAATACTGCTACAGATACTACTACACACACTACTACAAATACTTCAACTACTACAATATCTACTAGTACAAGTATTACTATTTCATGTACTACTAATATGATTATTGATACTATTACCTGAATTACTAACCCTTCTAATACCTTACTACCACTACTAGTCTACTACTACTACTACTACTACTACTACTACTACTACTACTACTACTACTACTACTACTACTACTACTATTTCTACAGAACATCAATAGGCTCACAGGATTGACGGCTGTGCTTTTTGGTGTACATTGTATTGAATGGCATTGAATAAATAAACAGATCTGAACTTGAACGGTATTCTTTTATTTATCTTGTTTGTTACATTGTATGATTTGAATGCACAATGTTGTTCTATTTTGCTTTAATCCACCCAAATCTGACTATGGTAAGATATTTTTGGATGCGGCTAATTTAAACAAGTAATTATGATTTAAACAAGTAGTTAATTCATAATTTTACTAAGTGACCCTCTATTACTTGGCCACACTCAGACACTGACACAGTTAATTTCTTAATAATAATGATATTTGTATATTCATATTTGTATTCAATCACTAGCACATTCATAATATTGTCAGGCCAACAGTGATATTTTCTTTTTCTGCTTAAAACTAATTAAGGGTAAATCAACCTCTCTGTTAAACCTAGAAAAATAGTAAATAAACCCCTTAAACAGAACACCCACATCCCCTCTAATTAGTTATACCAACGGCTTATGAGCCATGCCTTTAGTTATACATGTATTTGATTGGTGGATGTTTGATAACACCAACATGCCCAGTTCCTTTGCCTGCTCACTAGCTGTTCCTTAACAGATAGACCGTAAATTCCCGGGAATATTGGCCACCCTAGGAATATGGGCCACTATAATTATTCTACAAAATGATGACGATAATACAACATGGAATTTGTTATTGTAGGGCAAATAATTACCTTGAAATATTTGCAATCCATAATCATCTCCATCAAAGCTTTTAGCCATTCTAATGCTAAATGTA
Source organism: Maea johnstoni (assembly GCA_963942565.1). NCBI lineage: Eukaryota > Metazoa > Annelida > Polychaeta > Spionida > Magelonidae > Maea > Maea johnstoni. The sequence continues at coordinate 27,626,439 of OZ012687.1, forward strand.
ATTATCCCTGGATATTTAAAATCCATACACAATCACCCCCCCTTAACCTTCCAACTAGTCATATGGAATATATTCACCACAAAATATTTAACATCCATACACAACCCCCCTTAAGCTTCCAACTATTTGTATAATGGAATCCTTTGTTTAATATTTAGTGATCTCATTACTGATTTAACAACATAAGATAATGTTACACCCTTATGCTGCTGGTGGCTTATTTGGCAAAAAAAGCTAAAAACTTGAAAAATGATAGAAACCCTGGCACATGGGTACTCACCTGAGAGTACTCAGCGAGAGCTATCTAATGAATACCAACATGATAGGTTCTAGATGGTTTTCAAAAACCTTTGCATCTGTGTGCTGTGTGTGGCAGGCTGCTTTTCTCTGCTACAGGCATTGATAGGTTGAGGTGGCCAACATCCAATGGTATTCTCTAGTACGTTGTTTCCACCCCCCCCCCCCCCCCCATCCTATTCCCAGGTTATATCTGACTTGTTCAATCAAATTTAAACAGATTAGAATTTTGCATAGTATTCTAAAATATGACACCTTTTATTACAAACCAATTATGCATGCATTAATATGCTGAGGATATTTTCGTCCAAAGCACAAGGACGCAAAGATATTTGAAAACCATCTGAACCCTGTTGTGTTGGTATTCATTGGAAAGCTCTCGCTGAGTACTCTCAGATGAGTACCATGTGCCAGGGTTTCAGACATTTCTCAGGTTTTTTGCCTCATTCTGTATTGGCCAAATTATCAAGCAGCAGCATAAGGGTTAATGAAAGTAATAATAATATAAGGGTGAATTGCATATGTTATAATTAACATGTACAAGAAGAAGAAAACAGGAGGGGTGGTGTATAAGGTTCTATAAAAGATTAAAACAGAAGTTTGATGTGTACAATTTTATTTTCATTAATCATCATAAACACATGTGGTCGATATGTACATCAGAAATATTACACAGATTTCTCAGGTTTCAAGAGATAACCTCATCAATCTCAAACCATTGGAAAGTAAAGAAAACGGAGAAAGTTTTCTGATAGGAAAATGTCAAGCAAGTATTCTGTATATAAACATTAACTCCAGTGTATATATTATATATATATATATATATATACAGGATATATGAATCATTACAGAATGGAAAAGAAGTTAGGGCTGTGTTTATAGATCTAAGTCGCGCATTTGACAAGGTCTCGCATCCACACCTTTTATATAAGTTAAAAACTTTTGGTATTGGTGGTTCACTTTTAAAGTGGTTAAATAGTTATTTATGTGAAAGGTCTCAGAGAGTGGTCATAAATGGTCAGTGTTCATCAGTCAAGCAAATTACAGCTGGAGTTCCTCAAGGCTCAGTTCTTGGCCCCTTGTTGTTCTTACTGTACATTAATGATATAGCTGACAACTTACAATCTAATGTTTCCCTTTATGCAGATGACACTTCAGTTTATGAGGAGGTAGATGATTGTGATGCTTGTGCAGAAAGACTAAATGGGGATCTCGAAACTATAAACTCTTGGGCTAAAAGGTGGGCTGTTACTATAAACCCCACAAAAACTAAATCTGTCACATTTTCAAGAAAACAAAGCAATACTAAACATCCCCCTTTAATATTAGATGGTATTGTTGTACAGGAGGTCAAGACCCACAAGCACCTTGGTCTACTCTTGAGTGAAAACCTAAACTGGTCTAATCATATTGATATGTTGTTAGTCAAGGCGTCTAAGAAACTGAATATGCTGAAAGGTTTAAAATACAAATTAGACAGACGTACCCTTGAAATTTTGTATCTGGCACATGTGAGACCTATTCTTGAGTACTGTGATGTTATATTTGACAACTGCTCTATACTCTTGTCAGAAAAGTTAGAATCATTACAAAGGGATGCTGCTCGATTAGTTACTGGATGTAAAAAAGGCACTTCTCATAATAAACTAGACCTTGAAGTGCCCTGGGTATCACTTGAAACAAGACGCAGTCATCATAGATTGAGTTTGTACTACAAAATTGTGAATAATAAAACCCCCCAATATCTCAGATCCCTACTGACAAAGCTGAACTCAGAACAACATCCATATCAGACTAGGCAATCCCAAAATTTTGTACCTTACACAGAAAATTGTAATTATTTCTCTAAATCCTTTTTCCCTGCAGCACTAAAAGCTTGGAATAATCTTCCAATATCTGTGAGATCTATTCCCACACTAAACAGTTTCAAGAGCAATCTGAGTAAAACTGTGGTTAAAAAAGTGCCAACATTTTACTATTGTGGTGAAAGAAGGTTATCTGTAATACACACCCAATTACGGGTTGGTTTTAGTAACTTAAACTACCATTTGCATCAGAGGAATCTCTGTGAGAATCCAGCATGTTCATGTGGTCACTCCGTGGAAGACCCAGATCATTACTTCCTTTTTTGTAACCAGTATAGGCCAATAAGAGTTAAGATGATAAATGCAATTTCAGAAATGTTAGTGGGTTCGGGAATAAAAATCTCACTTGAGCTCTTATTAAAAGGACATCAACAATTATCAGAGGAAGAAAACACCAAAGTATTCAGAGAAGTCCAACTGTTTATATCTGACTCAAACAGGTTCTCTTAGTGGCGTTTATCCTGTAATTGCCTTTTTTCTGTTATTTCACTCACTGTCACTTTTGACCATTGCAAATATTTCCATGTTACTTTAATGTTGATGTTTGAATTGTCTTATTTTGTCTTTTTTATTGTTTTCTTTTTGTACCTCCTAGATTAGCATTGTATTTGCTATTGAGGTCAATAAAGGTTTATATAAAATATATATATATATATATATATATATATAGATTTATATATATATATATATATATATGTATATATATATATATATGTATATATATATTTGTGTTAATTCCAAAATGCACTGCAATATATTCTATTCAATAAATTCTTTTGATGCAACATAACTTAACACGCGCCAAAACATAAACGATAATGATGGCATAGGAAGTGGCCATCAGA
>OZ012687.1:27634445-27646945 GCA_963942565.1 Maea johnstoni
GAAATTAACTTCTTCTTCTTCTTCTTCTTCTTCTTCTTCTTCTTCTTCTTCTTCGTACATTTGTCAATACACAAATATGTATGATATTTGCCTAATCTCAAACCATGATTACATATTATCAAAGTAGGTACTGGTTATGCTTGGTAATTGATAGAGCATGGAGTAACCGTTTGTCCGAGGAAAGTACCGTTTCCAGGTTTGATTTGTCAGATTCTAATCGCAGCTATATTATGATGTGGCCAATTGTCTGGACTCGATCATTAGAATGATCGTTAGCGAGATTTCTGCGTGCATCTGGTATAAACGTTTAAGGTCATATAATGTATGACAGCTGTAAGTGTTTGGAAGGTTCAATTTAATATTTAGGGTTGAAAATCGTTAATTTGGATTTTAAACTTTTGCGGTGCTGCAGGCGTGAACGGCAGAAAAAAACTTTTTTCGCTGTTTGCCTTCTGGAAAACGACAAATAAATTCCACTTCTTTTTCAAAAAATGCAAAAAAAGAATTAAAAAAATTCACCATATTTCATACAGGAGAAAAAAATTAAAATGATTTTCTGCCATTCACACCTGCACCTTCGTAAATTTATATATTTTTTGTTTTTTTTACATATCATGTTTTTAATGTCAATCTTTATTTATGTCATACTTTCATTTATACTCTTACTTCTAATTTTACTTTGAATTTAGCTCAATTCTATTTCTATTATATTTCTATTCTTATTTTATTTTATATTTTATTTTCTATTTTTCATTTTTATTTTTGAAATGTATTTTTAAAATTTAAGGCGATGTGCAATTGTTTAATATCCGTACGTGTGACGTGCAACAAGTGCTGGTAGAATATGTCCAAAAATTCAGACATAGACCTCATTCATTGATTCTTACGTAGATACCGAATGTTACACTATTTAGTCAAAACCTATTTACAATTTCCAGGTGCAAGATATTGATTTCAGTTACCAATTGATGTTATACTATAGACTTGGAAATATTATCGATGATATGTAGGCAACAACGGCTCCGTGGCGCAATGGATAGCGCGTCGGACTTCTAGTTGGATAATGTGGATATTCGGAGGCTGTGGGTTCGAGTCCCACCGGAGTCGTTACTTTTCTTAACGTTTTTTTAAACGAATACCTCCATACTGACAATTTTGCTATTTTGTAAAATATTTTAAGTGATACTAAGAACGCTTAATTTTCAATTCCGTTCAACCATTTTTATTTTATACACCAAAAGTATCATAGTCTCTCACCGTTGAGGGCCTACCCTGATAGCCAAGTGGTCTAAGTCACTGCCACTGGCTGCTCGCTGTCTCTCATCACTAAGGTCCTACCCTGAACGCCAAGTGGTCTAAGCCCTTGTCACTGGCTGCTCGCTGTCTCTCACCACTGAGGGCCTACCCCGATAGCCGAGTGGTCTAAGGCCTAGCCACTGGCAGCTTGCTGACTCTTACGACTGTGTGCCTACCCCGATAGCCGAGTGGTCTAAGGCCTAGCCACTGGCAGCTTGCTGTCTCTTACCACTGAGGGCCTACCCCGATAGCCGAGTGGTCTTAGGCCTTGTCACTGGCAGCTTGTTGTCTCTTACCACTTAGGGCCTACCCCAATAGCCGAGTGGTCTAAGGCCTTGCCACTGGCAGCTTGCTGTCTCTTACCACTGAGGGCCTACCCCGATAGCCGAGTGGTCTAAGCCCTTGTCACTGGCAGCTTGTTGTCTCTTACCACTGAGGGCCTACCCCAATAGCCGAGTGGTCTAAGGCGTTGCCACTGGCAGCTTGCTGTCTCTTACCACTGAGGGCCTACCCCAATAGCCGAGTGGTCTAAGGCTTTGCCACTGGCAGCTTGCTGTCTCTTACCACTGAGGGCCTACCCCAATAGCCGAGTGGTCTAAGGCCTTGCCACTGGCAGCTTGTTGTCTCTTACCACTGAGGGCCTACCCCAATAGCCGAGTGGTCTAAGGCGTTGCCACTGGCAGCTTGCTGTCTCTTACCACTGAGGGCCTACCCCAATAGCCGAGTGGTCTAAGGCCTTGCCACTGGCAGCTTGCTGTCTCTCACCACTGAGGGCCTACCCCGATAGCCGAGTGGTCTAAGGCCTTGCCACTGGCAGCTTGCTGTCTCTTACCACTGAGGGCCTACCCCGATAGCCGAGTGGTCTAAGGCCTTGCCACTGGCAGCTTGCTGTCTCTTACCACTGAGGGCCTACCCCGATAGCCGAGTGGTCTAAGGCCTTGCCACTGGCAGCTTGCTGTCTCTCACCACTGAGGGCCTACCCCGATAGCCGAGTTGTCTAAGGCCTTGCCACTGGCAGCTTGCTGTCTCTTACCACTAAGGGCCTACCCCGATAGCCAAGTGGTCTAAGGCCTTGCCACTTGCAGCTTGCTGTCTCTTACCACTGAGGGCCTACCCCGATAGCCGAGTGGTCTAAGGCGTTGCCACTGGCAGCTTGCTGTCTCTTACCACTGAGGGCCTACCCCGATAGCCGAGTGGTCTAAGGCCTTGCCACTGGCAGCTTGCTGTCTCTTACCACTGAGGGCCTACCCCGATAGCCAAGTGGTCTAAGGCCTTGCCACTGGCAGCTTGCTGTCTCTTACCACTGAGGGCCTACCCCGATAGCCGAGTGGTCTAAGGCCTTGCCACTGGCAGCTTGCTGTCTCTTACCACTGAGGGCCTACCCCGATAGCCGAGTGGTCTAAGGCTTTGCCACTGGCAGCTTGTTGTCTCTCACCACTGATGGCCACTGCCTTTGGCATCTCGCTGTCGCTCACTAATGGGGCTTACCCCAATATTTAAGCGGTCTAAGGCCTTGCCACTGCCAGCTTGCTGTCTCTCACCTCCCCCAGTTTCTACCTGTCGTCATATACAATTAAATAGTCATCTAGTAGGTCTAATACGGCAGAAAAAGTGAAGAACGAAATTCAATCACTTAGTCAACATTTAGTGCTATAATTTTCGATATATACTTGATCTTCTCACGTGAAAAATGGGAAGGGATACCTCTAAGAACGAACGGTACGGTAACGGTATCGCTACCAATGAAATGGTACGGTATTTTAACGATACTGTCAAAGCTACTTTATTGCATTATTGCTTTTGTGAATAGCCATGTTTACGATCCTGGACAATTCGCAATAAATGACAACTTCACACTGGTCAGTATCGTTAATGGTACCTTTAAGGGATGAAACGGTACTCTTTTAAACGATACCGGTACCAGTACCGGTGCCTATTAACGATATCCAAACCACTGGAGATTGTATCTATACTTACAATAAATACAAATGCGTTGGAGACATACCGCATTGCATCTATAACTAATTATTCTATCATCGAAGTTGATATGGTAAATATCACATACTCGATCGATACCACATACTTGTTATGATCGGTGCAATAGGTATGTAGGATTTGCAATGTTGAAAGTACAGACCACCGCTAATACAACTGGGATGTTTGTTTTTCGGTAAACGAGAAGACCACCTCGATTGCAATGAGTCACAGTAACTTGTTCCAGCTCAATAAAGGTATAGAAATGGAAGGGTCTTGAGATCCATAGCACATATGTTACACACAAGTACTGATGGGTCTTGAGGTCCTTCTAGGCCCAATTCCATCAGAAAAGGCGCTTGAATTGCATAGAAAAGAAAGAAAAATAGTATCAAGTGTGTTTTAGAAGTATACTTGATACTATTTTCTTTCTTTCTTTGTTTTCCAGGCGATTCAAATGTCATTTCTTATTGGATAGGACATGAAGCATCACAAGACTCATCAGTACGATTGGAATTTGGGGAACACCATCTCTCTCTCTCTCTCTCTCTCTCTCTCTCTCTCTCTCTCTCTCTCTCTCTCTCTATATATATATATATATATATATATATATATATATATATATATATATATATATATATATATACATATAGTAGCCTATTAAAGTAATAGTGTCGGAGTTCTGGGCTGGAGCAAGTTCCTGTGAGTGGGAGCGCCAGAGTTGAGAATCAAGGCGGAGATCCACGAAAGTAGGACACCAGGGTTAACTCCATCTGAGAACTTTTTTAGCCTTCTAAACTGATCAAAGAAGAAGTTTTGGGCTAATGTCTGTGTTTCAGCGCGTTTTTAGCGAGGTGATAGCTATTAAAATAGCAGGCGGTTGTTCATGTAAGTAAACAATTTCTGCCGCGTGCTTTTGAAGCCGCCTCACACCAAAGGACAGGCGGGTGGGTTGGCAGCAAGCACTGAGGGCAAGTTCTAGTAGGGTTCTAGGGGGTTCTGTTCCCCCAGCCTTTCCCCTACTCGTGTTGGCTGGCTCATGGTGCCTATGCCCTGGCGTACCATGTCGTGGGCTGACAGTCTCCTGTCGATACGATCTAGATTGTCTGCATAAGCAACGGTGAGAAAGTGCGATCTTATCTACGACATTGTGACCCAGATTAAGTTGCATAATACCGACAGAACTTATGAGAACTTATGATTGAACTAATTTCACCCATTTACGATATAAAGATCCATTCACTCCTGACAGAAATGTGTGTATACATATATATATATATATATATATATATATATATATATATATATATATATATATATATATATATATATATATATATATATATATATATATATATATATATATATATATATATATATATATATATATATATATATATATATATATATATATATATATATATATATATATATATATATATATATATATATATATATATACATATATATATACATATATATATACATATATATATATATATATATATATATATATATATATATATATATATATATATATACATACATATCCATATATATATATATATATATATATATATATATATATATATATATATATATATATATATATATATACATTATCTTTATATATATATATATATATATATATATATATATATATATATATATATATATATATATATATATATATATATATATATATGTACATTATATATATATATATATATATATATATATATATGTGTGTGTGTATATATTTGTATGTATATGTATATATAAGTAAGTATATACATATGTATATACATTTGACATATACTTAAATTATTTCCTTAGAGCTACATGTGAAACTTACTAACAGCCATATCCACATACAAAAACATTTCAGAACCATACTGTATACCGTGTTTATATTGCGCATATAAACTAATGCGCTCAGCACATAACGGCCTTTGATGCGCAGTTTAATTATTGCGCATCGATAACCTCCAGCTCAAGCTGTGCGAGGGGGCAAGGGTATGCAACCTACCCAACTAAAGGGAAGAGTGGCGCTGCTATATTTAAGCCGGCCAGCCCCTTAGGAATGCTAGATGCTACCGGTATTATAGGCAAGTGCAATCTTTATTTCGTCACCGGCCACGAACAGTGTTATCTTGGTTGCAATCAGTAGCTCTGATTAGTGCAAACCGGCATTTTGACTACTCGCGAGTGTGCAAGTTGTCTACATCGTAATTGAACTCAGTACTAGCAGAGGTCGCGAAGGGTCTTTATGTTGAATGACAAGCTATCATATCAGTGTGTTTAATGATACAAGCATAGTGATCCAATGCCCAAACTATAGTGCGCAGTTTAAAAAATGCGGACTCTATGGGTGCGCAATGTACGCATTAATTAAACTGCCGCAATATTAACACGGTATACAGTATTAACCTACATTAAATTACCTAGCACCAGAACCCTTTGATGATATTTAACAGTCAAATAGCATAACGTACTTCTTTCTATGACTAGATCCCCTTAAATACGTTACAAGTGATCCCGTGATGTAGGCCTACATGTACCAGAGCTGCTTGCCGTTGTGTTGGTGGCAGTTAACATGTTTCCCGACACTTTACGATAAGCATATCTGCACACAACTTCCCTCATCAACGACTCGTCAACTGAGCGGTTATCTCGGCCAAAATGGCGCTTTTCTGTCTCAATCCATAATGTATGAACTTTGTTTGAAAACTACGAGCTCGTAAATCGAGGAGTGGATGGAGGAAAAGTGACCATTGTTGAGTAGTTGGGAAAAGTACACTTAGACACAACGCAGGGACAGTTTACAGTAGGTATGGTGACACCCAAAAGTATGGTTGGACTCCCTGCAGGCCAACCTAGAGTGGTAATCGTTGATGGTAAATAATTACAGAAATGTGTAAAGTTAGCTATGAGTTTTATTTTACTTTTACGTTATTCTACGGAACTTACATCTTCTTTTCTCCTCTGGGGTAAATTTGTAAATAAAGAGACATTTTCTTTACATCTGTTAACGTCTATACCCTTTTTCTAATAATCAGATCAACTGTAACCGTCTTAACCATCACACGACAGATTAAGACACCATGTCTGACAAAACCTCCCATGCGCTTGCACACAAGTGGGAAAGTTTGCTGGCTCTTTTCTCTATAATGACTTTCATCTAAACATTGCAATTTCAAACATGTATTTGAGTATCACATTTTTATAACTAAGTGTATGACGGAGGGAAGGGTTTCACAACTTTCCCATTTTGACCATGATGATCTTACTTCCACATTTGTATAATTTGGATAAGCCAACTGCGTTCAGTTGTGAGATCAGGAACATCCATGTCCAGCAAACTGGCTGGCGATCGGGCGTGTGGTGGAGTATTATGACCGACTGCCCACCAATTGATTGCAGGAAATAAATGCCAGCACTGTATGTGAATGCTTTGCGATATAAAGCCATACACCGGGGTATATATATATATATATATATATATATATATATATATATATATATATATATATATATATATATATATATATATATATATATGTATGTATGTATGTATGTATGTATGTATGTATGTATGTATGTATGTATGTATGTATGTATGTATGTATGTATGTATGTATGTATGTATATATGTATATATATATATATATATATATATATATATATATATATATATATATATATATATATATATATATATATATATATATATATATATATATATATATATATATCAAAGTCTGTTGAATCATGGGATCACACTGGTGGAAAAGGATTGCTTGTTTCTCTCCTGTTCATCTTGGCACAACGGAAAAGGGAGAAGCTTTTGTGTACTTTTGTATTCTAAAGTACTAGAAATCAACATCGAAATTGAACAGATTAAAGCCAAAATAAGTGATGTCATGTCTGGCAGAAGCAAAGTCAAGAAAATATTTGATGGAGAAATGTCATTCAAAACATTACCTACAACTTTCTTTCAAATATTTTGTAAAGTTATTCTCAATTTCAAAAGTTGTCGTCAAAAGTAGCATATGTCCAGACGAATATTTCTATAGGAACTCTTGAGCATTAATGGGTTAAATGATGGAAACTCTACATTTAAAATAATAATGCACACGAAATAGAAAGAAATACAGAAATGTAATGAAAACGTTTGAAGTTTAATAGTATAGAATTAGCTTGAAAGACAAATGGTCTTCCTGTGGCAGTACATATTGTTAATAGACTTCCGGCAAAGGTGTTAAGAACTCTGGTGCCTACAAGAACAGATATCAGGATCCCCCAAGATAAACCTGCCTTAAAATAGAGCTTCCCAGAGTAAAGGTGGCCCACTATACGACTCTCATTGGCCGTGTTAAAACGTGTGGGTGGTGCGAATGAATGAAAATAAGCAAAACTAGCCCGCTCTAGATCTAGGGTTCCTAACCTTGTTTCCCGTCAAGGAAGCTATAAAAAACCTCAAGACAGGGGGCTATTTAAAGCAGTTTTCCCGTCTGACCAAATAGAGGCGATAAGAAAATAGATGATTATTTTTTGTAAATGCAGTATGGCATTTAATATCTGCTCTAAATGCATGGGCAGCCCGGGCATGGTACACGACCACATGCCCGGTCGACACCCAGTTTCGTGGGCACGGATGTTCCTGACCTCACAAATGAACGTAGCTTTGATTCGCAACCCTCATGGGTCATTGACTTATTTTTGAACATGTTTTGCATGGGTGTATGTACAACCAGGCACGGGCAGACGTCTGGTCGACTGGTGCAGGAATTAAATGTCTGTACTGTAGGTTGATACAAACACCTGTATAAAGTTTGTCGTATTTTGCATCTTACATTGATGTTTCTGGTACTATATAACACTAAATGTCCGCGAAATCATGCAAATATGTTAATGTATAACTGGTTAATTTGGCGTGGTTTTTAATTTGGCGTTTTTTGGCGAATGCCCATCAACGCCAAATTAAAGATCACATAGAAATATGTCTACATAAAGATGGCGTTGTTCTGACTGCTCCAGACGCCAAAATAAATACAGGGAAAATACATTTTTGAAAAAAAGCGTCAACATAAGTACACGCCAAATTAACCAGGTATACAGTATCTGATAATACTCATTTAACTATTTGCAAATGATACACCTTATTGCAAACAAAGGTTTGCCATCAACTTCCTCTGAAACAACACACATTTCATGTAAATGCAACAAATCATCACCTACATCTTAGACAGTGCACAGTGAAGAGTTTAAAATTATGACATGATTGAGAACGACCCAGATTTTGCAACTCTATGTCATCAAGTTTCATTTAAATGTAACAATCCATCACCCACATCTGTGGCAATGCACAGTGGCTTAGAATTTCACTTAAAATGTGCAATCTTATGTCACCACCAAGTTTCATTTAAGTGCAACAACTTATCACCCACATCTGTGGCAATGCACAGTGGCTTAGAATTTCACTTAAAATTTGCAATCTTATGTCACCACCAAGTTTCATTTAAGTGCAACAACTTATCACCCACATCTGTGGCACAACGACGTGTTTAAAATGTGTGACATGTTTGAAATTGACATAGAATTTGTAATTTGATGTCAACAGGTTTCATTTCTATGCAATCTGAGACAATGCGCAGTGGCGCATTTATATGTTATTACATGTTTAAAACCAACTTAGAATTTGCAATAGAATGTCACCACGTTTCATCTTTATTCAACAGCTCCAGTCTCAAGCTCGCTGCGTTAACTTCTCGCAAAACATTTAACCCTTCCAATACTGGGGCTACTTTCGTCCAAAGGACGAGGACGCGAAGATTTTCTAAAAAAAATTAAACCCTGTCATCTTGGTATTTGTTGGATTTCGCTCACTGAGAACTCAAATGAGTACCCATGTGCCAGGGTTTCAGCCATTTTATTTTCATGTTTTGCATCATTTTGTATTGACCAAATTAGCCCCCAGAAGCACAAGGGTTAAAGCCAACTTAACATTTGCAATTGGATGTCACCAAGTTTTTTTAAATTTCAAATTGCACATATATGCAACAGGATTTTTATTCTCCATAGTCATTCAAAAATATTACAAAAATAAATCTCATAGCAGTATTTGGTATCAAAGAAGAAACAATCTTTGTACCTGTACATTTATATCATTGATAATGTCATTCATTTTCATTCGGACATCTTCTGTAAATAGGATTGGGTTTCAATATATTCATTTCTAATCAAGTAGATGTGTACATCTAGTAAAGGTTTTAAATTGTATACCAACTATGTTTTGTGGCAGGGTCAGTCTGGAGACAATCAATTAAAACTGTAGATTTATCATTTCGCACTAGTTCTTGAGTTCTTATTATGTGCACATTTTTTAAGATTGCTCTTGGATGTCACCAAGTTGTATTTGAATTCAACGACTGTAGTCTCAGAATCTCTGTGTTAACTGATGTTAAAGCTATGAGAAAGTGTGTAAGAGGCTGTGAGAGAGCGTAGAGTATTTAAGCCATCAGGACGACAGGTGTTAAAAGGCTAATTGTGGCTCTCAGCAGCAGCCACAGGGTATTGTGAGGAATGGTAGGAACAATACGTCGACTTCCTCCCCGGATGTTGCCTCATGCTCCCCTCAGCCTTGACCGAGGCTCGCCAGTCAGGAAGAAGCCTTTAACACATACTTTAACGCTGGATTTAAAGGGGATAATTGCGTCATGCGTAACATTGAGATAGCATGAAGAATTTACTACATGTCATTAATACCTGTATGAAATCTTTTGGAGGATGGTTCACCGAATTAATACTGAAGTTAAATTCAAATAAACATCTATGAATACATGAACACATACATACGCATAAATCCACACATACATACATAAATAAATACATGTATTCATGCATGCATGCATACATTCACACAGACATGCATACATACACACACATATATATGTATATATATATACATATAAATATATAGAGATATAAATAAATAAATATATATATATACATATATATATATATTTATATATATATATATATATATATATATATATATATATATATATATATATATATATATATATATACATATATATATATATATATATATATATATATATATATATATATATATATATATATATATATATATATATATATATATATTATATGTGTGTGTGTTTACCTTTAGTTTGGCAAAGTTTCATGAAGACATCTTTCAGTTTATTGAAACAACCTACATTTCACACAATCTAACGTCTATTTTCTAGGTCACGAATTAAGCCCGGGGGTCAGTTCAATGCAAACAGAATTGAATACGTCATAAACATCACACGATCATATTCATAATTCTTTTGGGCCTGCACCATGGATACACATCTGATACATTTTGCAACGATTGGACACACATCTCTCCTTACGGTCTATTGCAACTATTGACTTACATGACTGTGAAATAAAAGATGAAAAAATATCAAAATTCTCTGCCGCTTCAAGAAATGCATATCAATTCAATTCCAAGCATCCAGACAGCGTGATGGTACATCCGCATTATTGTCTTGTTCAAATATCAAATGAATCACAATGTCATGAGCCTCCCTTTTTAAAGCTACACATGCATAGACATTTACATTTTACATCATAAACAGTTGAAAGTGACTTTAAGTAAAAAACAAACTGTCATAACTATTATTTTCGTGCTGGCATCATATATCCAATATATATATATATATATATATATATATATATATATATATATATATATATATATATATATATATATATATATATATATATATATATATATATATATATATATATATATATATACATATATATATATATATATATGTATGTATGTATGTATGTATGTATGTATGTATGTATATATATATATATATATATATATATATATATATATATATATATATATTATATATATATATATATATATATATATATATATATATATATATATATATATATATATATATATATATATATATATATATATATATATATATATATATATATATATATTTATTGACGAGAACTTGAAGGGGGAATCTTTTCTGATTACCCGGTGGTTTCCCTAAGATGGGATAAATAAATGTGTCAGCGCGACTTGGTATATATAAAAGTATGAATGGCTGATAGATTGTATTAAATCAGCATTTCTCGGCGACAAAATACACGAGACCGAACTCGTATAAAAGGATATGGACGTCCAATAAAGGGTATCATATGGACTTATCAATGATGTATGGCAGTCCATATTCCTCGTGTGAAACATACACAAAGAATGCAATAGAATGCAATGAAATGCGTCGAGGTAGGATAAACCGATGATATAGTCAATTATACATTCACTTCCCAATTCCACTATCTGGCAGATAACCAAGAACTCTCCGTGATTTGGCCGGATGTGACGTCACTCAGCATATTTGATCAAGACCTGTCCGGGGGCAACATGTTAATTTTTAAGTCACCCACATAATGGGCATAACTGAAGAAGAATGGGACTTCCGTAGGTATGGAGATCATACAAATCATATGCTTAGGCGGGTATGGGTCATATTTCGCGAGATATCATCTTACACAAAGATATTATGTTGATCTTTTTCCTGAATGGTTTTTGGGTTTGCATGTTATCATCTTGATTCTGCACAGCTTCATCGAGTTGGCCGCCCCAGCGATGCTGATGAAATTATTGACACATGCAAAAGCACAGTGGCAAAAACTTGAAATGAAGTACAACTATGCTCTCATACCCTCGAGTCAAAGTTACTTATCGCACGAAAGCATGCGACTAGAACATGGCAAAAAACGTGGTTTGCCTCGTTTGGTTATGGAACACATTTGGTATGAATGCTTAAATTCGATTGGGACAAAGTTAGTTGCACCAAAATTAATAACGGAAATCTTCTGTAATATCAACTTTGAGTTTAGGATCAAAGTGCATTGAGAAGAATTTTTCTACCGATTAAGCAGGCCGTTTACTTAGTACATTGGTTTAGGAAAAAATACTGTATAGCGTTTAGTCATAGTACGTGGAAGCTCTAGAAGCTGACGCTAGTTTCATTCACAGAATGTTCTGCCAAGTCTGCCATGTTAGTGTGGAAAGCCTACTTGATCTATCTGGCAATTCGTCCAGACTAGGCCGAATGATAAAACTCAACAATAAACAGACTTACTTTCTGTAAGGTGATTCTGCTATTGTGCTATCT
>OZ012687.1:27651945-27653480 GCA_963942565.1 Maea johnstoni
TTCAAGAGGAGTTGATTTTCGTTTGACTTTATAGATCAGTAACATATGTCCACCGACTACTTTATTTTACGCTTTTGGAATATGTATAGGAGGAGAGGGCGCAATTTAAATTCACATTATTATTATTATTATTATTATTATTATTATTATTATTATTATTATTATTACTATTCTCTTTATTATCATTATTATTATTATTATTATTATTATTATTATTATCATTATTATTATAATTACTATTATTATTATCATTATTTGTATTATCATTATTATTATTATTATTATTATTATTATTATTATAATTATAATTATTATTATTGTTATTATTTTTATTAATATTATCAATATCATTATCATTATTATTATAGTTAATATTATAATCATTATTATATTACTATCATTATTATCATTATTATTATTATTATCATTATTATCACCGTTCTTATCATCATTATCATTATTATTTTTGTTATTATTAGTATTATTGTTATTATTATTATAATTATTATACTAATAATTATTATTATTATTATTATTATTATCATTATTATTATTATTATTATTATTATTATTATCTTTATTGTTATTTCTATAGAGCTACCGATTACTGGAGCTCGCTGTGCTTGTGCTACCACTATAGCCTACATGTCTAGCTGCTGCTGTTGCTGCTGCTTTGACGTTTGAGTGTGTGTGTGTGTGTGTGTGTGTGTGTGCGAGGAGGAGCGAGAGTGCTGTGAGTGAGGATGGGGGGCTGAGTTAGTGTTTACCTGGCCGCCGTGCTCCTAATCCCTCGCCTAACTTCCCAGCCACCACAGCTATGTGTGCCGCATGTTGACACGACAGCCACACGTCAATAGAAATAAATGAAAGCACAACTTACCCACACCGGTGTCAACACTAGTCAACACCTTGAGTCGCTGAGAGAATGTGCTCGCACTAAACCTAGTTTGTACAAACCCCACACGCTACTGTTTCTATGTATGGCCAGGTTTAATCCTGCTTTATGACCGTTTGCTTTAGACAATGAGATCTGTTCTGATCTGTGTCTGAGTCAGATGGAAGTTGTGAAGCCAGCGAAGCTAAGTCCCCTGAAAACACCACGGCACATACACAACCGCTATTCTCAAGGCCAGATGGCAAGAAATGTGACACTGCTGAGTAAACGAGACAGAAACTGACACCAGACTCAATTGATAACTAGTTTAAACATTGCCTCCCTTCAGCCATAAGCGGAATCAATCACTACTGGATTAACCGTAACTTCAACAAACTTCTTCATAAAACGTTATATATATATATATATATATATATATATATATATATATATATATATATATATATATATATATATATATATGTATATATATATATATATATATATATATATATATATATATATATATATATATATATATATATATTATAAGAGAGGAGGCCCAATCCTTTGCAACGCATGTTCTCCGTTTCCGCGCCTGTTTGCCTAATTCTGAGTTGGCAGTTTGGTGGACGAGTGTATCTAGATGGTTCTTAACGTA
>OZ012687.1:27653680-27687053 GCA_963942565.1 Maea johnstoni
TAAAAGCGTAGGTGCCGCCATATCATCACAAGATAAGAAATATATATATATATATATATATATATATATATATATATATATATATATATATATATATATATATATATATATATATATATATATATATATATATATATATATATATATATATATATATATATATATATTATTTGTTCTAAAAGCGTAGGTGCCGCCATATCATCACAAGATAAGAAATGCTATATGCTGTACCATAATATTCACAGCAAACCTGGGACGAATCAGAAAAAGAAGGTAACATCTACTTTCGATTTTGCGAGTTTCTAACTCGAGGCGATCATCCAGGATTCGGGAAATCAAACAACACAACAGCACAACTTCTACAAGAACATATGCTACACCATGATATGTAGTTTTGTGCTAATTATGAATGCACTATGATTGCGATCAGGACACCTGCAGTACAGAATCTGATTGCTGCACCAGTCGACCGGACGTCCGCCAGTGCCTGTTTGTACAGACACTCTAGGTCAACACGTCAAATTAACTAAGCCAAGCACATCAATGACACACGAAGCTACTTTCAGTTGTGGGGTCTTCCTCATCCATGCATCCATGCTCAGGAAACTGGATGGCATACAAGTGCGCGGTTGTGTTGTATTATGTTCGGGCAGTTTGTAAATGTCGGCACTGTATGCTAACATCAATGCGTGTCAGTCGACCCCCTGCTGTGCCCCGCGCGAGATCTGCGGGCTACAATCCGTGTAATATACGTTTCTCGATACCTATCCTGCAAATTGATAAAGTCTTTCCTTTAACTTCGTCCTATCCTCCCTAGTGAACCCATTGAGGTCCAAGTAATCGTCCACCGAACCATACCTGGAATATAAAAACAATGCTTAGATACAACCATGTGATAATGGGATACCGGAGATTTTATCTTTCGAGTGTCGCAGAATATATGCATGGAAACTCTGATTGGATAACATCATAATTGTACTTTATCATATTCATATGCAGAGATTCAATCTATAAGCTCAGAAAAATATATTAAGAAAAACGAGAATATATAAAATTGTCTTAAAAGATGACAATTACGATTGTTCTTGTTTCTACAATAGCCGTTACATCCTGGAAAAGGTATACTAAATGGAATTTACATTTAAATACTTGGGTAGGATATATTCAATGCTTCGATTTTCAAGCTACGTTCAGGTCATTGATGTACTTGGCTTATTTCATTGACATGGCTGTTTATTTAACCAAGCACTAGCAGACGTCCGGGCGACAGGTGCAGGAATTACATGTATGTACTGTATTCCACTATTCTATAGCAAGGGGAGTAAGGGATCTGATAGGACTCTATTGCAGAATTATTGTATTTTGAGTGTACATAGATATCTAACATTCTCAATCTGTTTTGATACATGGCATGGAACGTTTACGTCTGATGCATTATATTTATATGTATGTCCTATTCCGTTCCTTGAAAGTTTATTTCTTTTTATTTGCCCACTAATCCGTTTGTATTTGTAATTTCGTATCGAAACTGATATGGCCTAAATACAATACAATACAATACAATAGCAAGAGTTATAGTGGTAGACCTTTTGCGAATGTGTTCCAATGGCTCAAAATGTCCTCTTCCTGGGTATCCAGTAATTTCCTCAGAGCTATTCCTTCATGTGGGTAATGTTTTAACATCATCTGGAATAGCCTCTCGTTTTTAGCCTAAAAGAGAAGACAGGATATATATATATATATATATATATATATATATATACATATATATATATATATATATATATATATATATCTATATATCTATATATATATATATATATATATATATATATATAGTATATATATATATATATATATATATATATATATATATATATATATACATATATATATATATATATATATATACATATATATATATATATATATATATATATATATATATATATATATATATATATATATATATATATATATATATATATATATATATATATATATATATATATATATATATATATATATATATATATATATATATATATATATATAGCCTCTCGTTTTTAGCCTAAAAGAGAAGACAGGATATATATATATATATATATATATATATATATATATATATATATATATATATATATATATATATATATATATATATATATATATATATATATATATATATATATAGTATATATATATATGTATATATATATATATGTATGTATACATATATATATATATATATATATATATATATATATATATATATATATATATATATATATATATGTATATATATATATATATATATATATATATATATATATATATATATATATATATATATATATATATATATATATATGAATGTATGTATGTATATATATATATATATATATATATATATATATATATATATATATACATATATATATATATATATATATATATATATATATATATGTATATATATATATATATATATATATATATATATATATATATATATATATATATATATATATATATATATATATATATATATAAGGAAACTTGTCATGGATTAGGTCTTTATTATAACCTTTGACCTTTTTTAAGTTTGGAAATATTTTTATTGTCAAGCAAGTCCATTATGGACACAGAAACAAGTTTACAGCATATTGGCATATATCGATAGTACATTCAAAGCAGGCAGTATTGGTACATATATGTATTGTTTCGAAACAATAAGCATTGCATATTTTACAGATGACTTGAGTATCCTTTGTCAATTTTCTAAAAGTAAATGTTAATGACCAGGAGAAAAATATTAATTGATTAATTATTACCTTTGACTTCATGTAGTCCTCGACTATGATTTGGTCATGTATTCCTAGTATAGAAAGCAGTATTGCAGAAACCGCACCGGTCCTATCCTTCCCCGCATTACAGCAAAACACAGCAGGCAGGTTGTCACTGTCACACAGCATCTTAAGACCTGGTCAGAAAGGGGGAATCAAGAGGAAGAGAGGTGATGGAATAAGCTTTCCATATCCAGAGGCTATGGCAAACAGTCAGATTATAGTAAAACCGCTTAAAACACGTTATCAGAATATTAAACATATTTAACTCAGTACCACTACTGCAGTTAAATAATCTATTTTGAAAGAAGTTTTCTTTGAGAGAGAGAGAGAGAGAGAGAGAGAGAGAGAGAGAGAGAGAGAGAGAGAGAGAGAGTGTGTGTGTGTGTGAGAGAGAGAGAGAGAGAGAGAGAGAGAGAGAGAGAGAGTGTTCGTTTTTGTGTGTGTGTGAGAGAGAGAGAGAGAGAGAGAGAGAGAGAGAGAGAGAGAGAGAGAGAGAGAGTGTGTGTGTGTGTGAGAGAGAGAGAGAGACAGAGAGCGTGTGCGTGTGTGAGAGAGTGTCTGTGTGCGTGAGAGAGAGAGAGAGAGTTTGTGTGTGAGAGAGAGAGAGTGTGTGTGAGAGAGAGAGAGAGAGAGAGAGAGAGAGAGAGAGAGAGAGAGAGAGAGAGAGAGAGAGACGTACATGCCACTATGGAAATAGCACAGTTATCTATCATGTAAGTCATGATGGACGCCCTAGGGTTGATGTCAGTGTGGCCAGTAATATATATTCCCACATCTTGCCCCACACTCATGTAATCGGCATGATATCCAAGCGACTTCCAAAACCAAATTTTAAGCAACCTGGCATAAAAGATTGCTTTCATAATATCCGTATTGGGTAGTTTCTGAAGGAAAGACTTTATAAACGCAAAGTTCACAACGGGCAGAAATATGTAACTTGGTTTATTATGATCATTTTCATCACCGACACAAGTGATTTGAACATCATCAGTTGAGCTGTAAGTTGCACTTGGTAGCATAACACTTTTTATGCAACTGTGTTCGTACACATATTTGCCCTTGCGTCCAGCGTCGCTGAAAAACTCGTCTTGTATTTCACGTAGGTCAATCACAGTGCGAATTCCAAGGGCCTTGTATTTTTCTAAGTCTTCCTCCTTCAGTCCATCCAGTCTACCTGAGCGATAAACGGGGACCTCCGCCTCGCCCTCTGCGCTAACTAGCACAGGACGGAAGTTGGACACAGACTTTAAAGTCCACATGCCAGAGAGTGAAATGAAACTCTGTAATAAAAAATGGGGAAAGTATTATCATCAGTATTAGTATTATCATTTTAATTCTTTTTCTATTTCTTTTTTCTATAGAATATAGTTGTTTAAGTTGCTATCTGCGCGTACGACTGTCGTACGACGCGCCTACGAGATTGTCCGTTCCTTCCTGCTTACTACTAGGGGTTCGATTACCAAACGAATAAAGTGCATTTAATTAACATTCCGAATCATTCTCCCCTACTATGAACACGGTTGCTATCATAGTCCGATAGTAGAATACAGGTAATGCATGTTTAACAAGACATGTTTAACACCCGTATAAACTCATATCGAACTTACCTGTGAGAATTGGGTTCAGACGTGATTTCAGCGTCTAGCTGGACAGCGGTCGTTCGCCTTGCTTCTCTTTCGTCTGTATACGGCCCCAGTCGGACTTCGGCAGCAAGTTACTAATCTAGCAAGCGGGAATTAGGACAATACGTAACTTGAGTGTGAGTTGTGAGATATTGACACAAACACTTTGACTTATCAAGCTCAAGTACTTATATTATATTACGATGTTGCAATGGTGACGTACAAATTAAATCCAAAGCAATGAATCTATACTGAAGATCCAGCGAAAACCTTTGCGTACTTTTTAGGTTTTCCTTTGTCGTCGCTTTTCTGTCATATAGCACCCAACGTCGTACATAAATTGCCAGGTGTCAGTGGTGGCGGAAACCATGACATCAGCTAAAAAACCACAGCCTAACTCCACCATCGCATATACCAACATTACAGGCAATATATATATATATATATATATATATATATATATATATATATATATATATATATATATATATATATATATATATATATATACATATATATATATATATATATATATATATATATATATATATATATATATATATATATATATATGTGTGTGTTTGTGTGTGTGTGTGTGTAAGTGTATATGCAAGTAGTAGTAGTAGTAGTAGTAGTAGTAGTAGTAGTAGTAGTAGTAGTAGTAGTAGTAGTAGTAGTAGTAGTAGTAGTAGTTGTATCTCTATTTCCTGTAAATTTGATTTTACAAATATCATATCATACACTCATTCTACTTTTCACATACACACATTATGAAAGATACAGAACTATATACGCAGGAAAACAAAAGTATATCTATGCTTTGAGATGCAATATGATAGTAAGTAATTCTTCCATGACAACGTCTTTTAACTAAATTAAGGAAATAATTAAATAAAGAAAAGGTTACCTATTTAATTTGTCCGGCCTGTGAGAATAAATGAATCATTCCATATGATATTTGTTAAGTATGTTATTCTTCAATTATCAGCGTCATATTTTCCGATGGAAATTACAGTCAATACATATACATTTACATTACTGTTATCTGACATCAGCTGAAAACCACAACCTAACTCCACCATCGCATATACCAACATTACAGGCAATATATATATATATATATATATATATATATATATATATATATATATATATATATATATATATATATATATATATATGTGTGTGTTTGTGTGTGGGTGTGTGTGTAAGTGTATATGCAAGTAGTAGTAGTAGTAGTAGTAGTAGTAGTAGTAGTAGTAGTAGTAGTAGTAGTAGTAGTAGTAGTAGTAGTAATAGTAGTTGTACCTCTATTCTACTTTTCACATACACACATTACGAGAGATACAGAACTATATACGCAGGAAAACATTTAACCTATTTAATCTGTCCGGTCTGTGAGAATAAATGAATCATTCCATATGATATTTGTAAAGTATGTTATTCTTTCTTTTATCAGCGTCATATTTTGCGATGGAAATTACAGTCAATACATTCACATTACTGTTAAACATGTGTTCAAGAGGCGATATGTGGCGCACCCTGGCGACTGCCAAGCGCATCATATTTTATACTTCGTTCCTTAAACGCTTGCTCAAGTCGACAAAAGGTGGCGCCACTGCGGAAACATTCCTACTGAGCATGGAACCTCGCGGTTAGACTGCTAGCAGTTTAACTTGCATTGATAGCTTATTCAAACTTTGATGATTTTTTGAATTCTGGGGTAATTTTTAAATGAGCTTTAAGTTTTAGATGTTACTTTCACCTTGTCGAATATCCTACTAATGGC
This sequence comes from Maea johnstoni, assembly GCA_963942565.1. Taxonomy (NCBI): domain Eukaryota; kingdom Metazoa; phylum Annelida; class Polychaeta; order Spionida; family Magelonidae; genus Maea; species Maea johnstoni. Next base: position 27,659,941 of record OZ012687.1, read on the forward strand.
TCACGCTTGGCACTTTAAACGCCCGAATACCACGAACACTCACGGAGTTTGCGAAACGGTGATACTATATCACCAAGGCAGACGGTAGTTATTTACTATATATCCAACATATCTGGTGTTTGTCAATTTTATACCCTTTTCGGTTTTGTATTTTGTACGTATAATAAAACAAATATGACATCCATGTAGGGTGTACAACAGCCATGAATTCCCCTCGAAAGGAATCATTCCTGTTGCACACCACACATACTTGTACAATGGTAAACCTGTGAATATGTGGGGCCATTTTGATATCTTAGGAACCGTAGGGACTACACTCTTTTCCTCAAAATGCCCCTCTCCGCAAAATATATTTTTTTCATAAATTTGTGAAATATGGTGGTATTCCTTTCGTAACTGCGCATAAGAGATCCATTCGATTTCACTTTGCATTTTGTTACTATGCATGGATACAAAATGAGGTTTTTGATCTTTTGTTCCAGTCAGCAACGCTAGACATAGCCTGGTCCTAGGACAAGAAATGTCTCATCTCTATATATTTTACATGAAAACATTACTAACTCTAAGATGTGTCTACCCTTCTATCCACCCTCCGCCTCGTGGGATCTAAATGACTTCGGGTGGATATCAGGCCGGACCACACATTCCAACAGGGCGTAACTAAAATATCCACCAGCGCTAGTAACCTAGAACACTGCATTCACGTCTCAATGTGATGAATGGGGAAACTGTCCACCAAAACGGCGACCTTCCCGTGAATGCCGAATCTTACATAACTAATGGTGTCAGAGGCCTGTTACAAAAGGAAGGATTGTCCACCCTGACCTTGACCCTCCAGTAACTGTCGAATCATACATAACCAATGCCGTCTGAGCGTCCAGGTAGAATACCTGCAAAGGAATGTGGACTCCTCCCTGGCAATGGCTCGACGCAATCATACATGCTACTTGATCAAATCAGTGCCCGGTCATTAAAGATAGTACCCTACAGCACACGATTTTGGTGGAAATTTTACCCAAGGAAAGTAGGTCACCAGGAATCCATTGTGACCTACTTTCTTTAGGTAAAATTTCCACAATAATTGTGTGCTGTAAGGTACTATCTTGCAGGAACTCAAAATTTTCCGACAAGTTGCCCTAGCCTAGTATAAATAGCAGACATACATGGTATTTACAAATCAAAGTACCCTTTGTCGACCAAGAAAATGTCATTTGAGGTAAAACACTGTAAAATTGAAACTGTGGTCGTATCTAGGTCGGCTGACAAGCAGCTTAGTCAAAAAAACTTATAGTTGAAACACCAAGACCTCAATGTTTAGATAACCATTGTTAGAAAGGGGACAAGAGTGCTAAACTAGGAGATGTCTTATTTTGAGTGTGTCACCAGCATCACAGCCTTAACTGACTCTTCCCTGAGCTCTCCACAAATGTTGCTCACCGGATACGCAACCAGCAGATCTCACTCAACAGCCACGCCACAACCTCGCTCAACAACCTGGACACGACTCCTAGCCCAGGTGTTGACAAGAACCACTCAATAGGTACGTGCTACGTATGTGCGTGGGCAACCTCCTCCATTATGTAAACAAATACGAGAGCCCCCATTCGTCTGTCTCCTAGTGACATTACCCTGAGGTGAGATTAGTCGTATCTAGGGCTTTACAATGGACATTAGGGTAATACATGTAGGTGTTTGGCGACCAATCCATGACCGATTCATCTAAGGTCTCAGCATAGGTATATACCTATGAGTTTCATAGGTCCCTGGTCTCTCCGATATACCCTGAGTTGATTTCAGTCCAGGTTTAGTTCTGTTCTAGTCCTCAAGTGGCACCCTAATTGAGCTGTGTTGAGTTTCAAACTGCAACCCATAAACACTGTGCTGCCATCTATAGGTGGAGACAGACATCAAACCCAGTCAAGACTAGTGTAATACCACTTGGCGGTGGCATTGTGCCGCTAATGTCGACCACCGGATACGCAACCAGCAGGCCTCGCTCAACAACCTGGGCACGACTCCTAGACCAGGTGTTGACAAGAACCACTCAAGAGGTGCTGTCTGCGCATGTACGTGAGCAGCCCCCCGCTATAATACAAACAAACACGAGAGCCCTCATTGGTCTTTGTTTCCTAGCGACGCCACATCGAGACTAGATTCGGCGAGACTGGGTGTGTCCAGGGCTTTATAATGTGTCCTTTGCTAACGGGTGTGTGGCGACCAATCCATGTTCTATTCATCTTAGAGTATACCTATCTCAACCTAAGAAGCAGGCGAATGGCCCTCCCGTTAGGGAGTATCATACCTGACAATCAATCAAGTCAGGTGTCCGCTACAAAAGGAAGCAATGTCCACCCTGTACTTGACCGTCACAGTGACCGCCTTTCGGGAATGCCGTCCACACACAGTCGCTGACCATGAAAGATGTGTAACCGGCCATTTTGAATTTTAACTCTGTTGCCGAGCCATTTTGGCTTTTCACCTCACATGGGTGCGAAAGGAGGCTGGCTAAAAGCTGGATTATTGAGCTATTTTGAATTGAAAATGAATTTTCCATGCGTTGAAAATGAATTTTCCAGCATGAAAATGAAATTTCCATGCATAAAAATTAATATGAAATGTTTATGCCACGATCTTTTCATGAATGAATCCTTTCCTACGGGCAAGGCACTTAATTACCGATGTACATCCCCTACGATCCTATACCAAATAGATTAAAATCCAAATATTGTAAGAGTCATTTAGGTCAAAATGTACCTTATCATGGTCCATACAAATGTCTTTTTATTCAATTATTGCAACCTATGCATGGAATACTGTAAATCACTTAAATATGGCGTGAACATTATACAGCGCAATTACGGTACTGCCCTGCATAGCGTGATCTAAGTATAGCGATGAACGGGAGCAGCAGCAGCAAGTTCAATTAAGAATTTAATAAAGACGGGGATTTTATAATAGCGCATATGGGCAGAGCGCTATTATCGCTATATTATTGTTCCCGCTATACTTGAGTTATTTACAGTAAGTGTATGCATGGAATAAGTGGTCCTGTCATCGCTGGCCAGGAGGATGGAGGCAACATTGGAAGAGTCTCGGCTTCAAAAATGTTTGTGCGGTATTTATCCTACTTTTTTCCATGTGCATCCGAGTCACCCTCCGATAACCATAGCGACACAGGGCTGCTGTTTTGACATTGACGTTGGCATTGACCGTGACTGACCGTAAACTTGACTGCCTTCTCACAGTCGCCCGCATTTACCTATTCACCTAATATCCTCTATATAGACCGCATACCAGAGAGGGACCCATTGCAACTGGGTTTGACCTATTTGCACTTGAAATGTACACGTGGCCTAAAAAAAGTGAAAAAAATACATCGATCAGACAATTTGAGAAAGATCTGAAAGTTAATAGAAGATGGAGTGTTCAAAGCAACAGGAGTAATACTTTTTAGTCAAGTATCATTCATAACATTCTATTGTTATATGTAAATACAAGCATTCATACACATTCATACATTCAGAAATACACGTACGTATACACATACACATACACAGAAATTGTTTACATAAACACATGGACCCCCAGCTAAATATCTATCAACATGTTTTCAATGTGTTCAGGATCATTTACTTGATCATTAATATGTTTCAGATGTGAAGGGTTAACCCATTAAGGCTCACAGTGGCCAAAAGCAGTCTGGCAATTTTAAAGAAATCTTGCAGGCAAAAGCAAAGTTGAGGAAATATTTGGAGGAGAAGCGTTGTTCAGAACTTCACCGAGAGCTCTCCTTCAAAAGATCTTTATAGAATGATAGATCCAGATGCCAAATAGTAGAAGACTTCTGGAGTATGAATGTGTTTAGTAGCGATAATTCTGTAACTGTCTCATGTGACGAAATGGTCATGCTACTCCAAGGGTGGATAGAGGGTTTCTGTGCGGGGGGTTCTTTCTCCAGGAGAGGGGGGTGGGGTAGGGGTGGGGGGAGGTTGTCAGATGAATCTTTTTGGTTGGTTTTAATTTATGCATATTTAGGTAAACGCGAGAATTCTTTGCAAGGATACCAGCATTTTAACTTGAGGTTTAGTTTACCCCCACGGTACCTGCAACTGATTCTTACCTTTCCCATGAGTAGGGAGATACGTTCTCACCCCATGAGCCCCCTCTTTTATATTCCCCCTCCACAAAATCTGCATCAGGCAAATAAAATGTAGTGAAAACGTCAAATGAATATTAATAGCACCCTTATTTTCCCACTGTTGCGTTATAATCTCACAGTGAAGATAGTGAAATATACAAATCTTAACGGGGTGTTATATAAGAAATGGACACGATTAACAGCTCGTGGCGATGCCAATGCCAAAGTGTCAGTTCAAGGTCACTCTATTTCTAGAATTGCCATGGGCGGTGCAGTAATAGATCATACAGCCATTGTTGTAACAAAGAGCACTGATTCCATGCACTGGATGGATGAACAGGGACCTCGTGAGAAGTACTTCAAACGCTAGGACTTAAATCGCCTCGATCGCAAAGTTTTCAAAAACCATGTGCCCGCTGTGGTACTGATATGATCACAGTATTCCAATGATAACTGGATACCAAAGGCCTGCCAGGAAACTTTCATTGGCTTTTTGTCTAGTTGTATAATTGGATGAAAGTGTTCAAATATTAACCTTGTTAGAAATTAAATTCATTCCGTGGTTCCATTGATTAAAGGTAAATAAATGCTTCTTAAAAAAAGTACTTGTACCCTTTTGCATGATGAATGTCATATGCCGGTTCCGAGTTTCTATCGTCGCAATATGACCTAAGCTGTTGAGAGCGATGTAAAACACAATTCCCTCTACTACTAAAGCTTAGGGAAGTGGGCATTTAATTCGAGCAAAAATTACATTTTCTACATTTTGATGTGCGCACGCCAAACCCCCCTCTCCTTATTTGTTCTTCATCTTTATATGTGTCGTGTGGGTTTATGAGGGCAGTGCAAGGGCATATGATGGGGTTTCCGTGTCCTTCACACGAATCGCCCTAAGTGCACATTGACAAAGGTTATTAGGAGGACAGAGTTGTATGGGTGAAATTAACACGTTTGACTGGTTCCAAATTGATCAGGTGTTTACTGAACAGGGGTTTAAGGGTGTTTGCGAAATTGCCACGCCTAGTGTGTAAATTGTCCTGTTCCACCCATGTTTTGAACTGAATGACACTTACCCTTAGGCTTAAGGTGATGGGTACCATTGCAAGCGAGTTAAAAGCCCCATCCCAAAACACACCTCACAGCAGCATAATCATATAACAAGGTGTATCTACAGGTTCCTGAGTGTTATCAGGGAGAGAATATCATTAAGTCAGCCGTCTGTAGTCAACCCATATTCTAATTCATTTCAATATTTACAACTTTTCACTCAAATGACATAATCTCATTACTTACGCAGGTGATAGTTACTACAGGTTCACAGTTACCTTAGGGATATCATTGGCTATGCCCAATAAGAAGTAATTTTTAAATATTCTACTGCTACAGATTTTTACAGGCTGTAACATTGAAAATTTTAGTGAGATATCTCGTGTGTGGAGGCATGGGAACCCCTTTGATACTAGTGGACATACCTCGCTGATCACTTCTGAGCACTGGAAACAAAATACAGTTGCACAAAGATACACCTCGACGATCTCAAGACAATGGCTTGTGGTCAGGATGCTATAAATAGGTGCTAGCTATGAGCACGTGAGGTTACCAAGTGTAGTTGGTGTGGAGATTTCTAACTAAAATTTTCAACGTTATAGCCTGTAAAAATCTTCAGCAGTAAAAAATCAAAAAAATACTTTTTATTAGGCATAGTCAATGATGTCCCTATCACCCTTTTAAATGTTTGCTCTTTATATAAGCTTTGCTCAAAACCTATAAAGTATGTATATACATGTCTGTCAAAACGAACGCATCCCTTCTCATGCGTATCCACGACGAACCTCCAACACAGAAATGCTGGATTCGCCTCAGTATCAGACATGCAATTTTCATTAACTTTCTTTAGACCTGTCTTGTTTTCCCATCAAGGCGGGGCCACAATAGCATTCTTCTACTTTTAGTTCCCATTAATTACCCTCTTATGTTGGGTAATTCTAGGCAATTTTCTTTTGGCGACTCGGCCAGCAATCAGTCTACAGGTCTCATGGGGCAATGGCTATTTAAATGGGCGTCAGTGGTTTTACCTCGTCGTCCCAGGCCAACGAAGGGGCCCAAAGTATAAAACCTTACGCAGTGCTTGCGAGGTGCTTGTGGTTAGGAATACAATCGGAGAACAAAAGACCACAAGCACATCGCAAGCACTACGCAAAGGTTTATACTTAGGGGCGCTGAGCCCTCTCCTTGGATGAGAAGCATTGGCAAACCGATTGTGCAATTGAACTACTCTAATTACCTTTGAACCTAAAGATGCATTGAAGGCAACAATGGCAGAATTGTCTCAGCGAATGCCCCTGGCCATCAGGGGATTATTTGCCACTCAGCCACAATGTGTGCAGGATAAGAAAAGTTAACTGATAGTTATCATATACCGGTATAGGCACTTTTTTTGAGGTGCATTTGTTTTCGTTCTACATTAATTGGTAGGTTTAGGCCGAGGAAAATTTCGTATGATAATATATCAGCTACATACATACATACATACATACATACATACATACATACATACATACATACATACATAACTACCTACCTTCTAGTACCTACTTACCTACCTACGTACCTACCCACACACACACACACACACACACACACACACACACACACACACACACACATATATATATATATATATATATATATATATATATATATATATATATATATATATATATATATATATATATATATATATATATATAATGATTTGTCAGAAGATTGGATCTGTCTACTTTCAGCAACAAAGAGTTGATAAAGTTGATTATATTTTCCATTGACATTGATCAGAGTTATACCTATACTTAACTTGGGTAAATTTTTTATGCACACATTGGGTCTAACACCTAGTAAAGATATTACAGTACTTTTAAGTAAGGAGAACATTTCAGTGAATGCGTTTTATGCAACTGATTTGGAATATACATATAATGGCAGTGTGTGTGATTATTGCCAGTGTTTCTTGCAACATGGCAAGACGTTTCATTTTAGGATTGGAAGGTACTTACCCTAGGATTTCTAAATTCTAACACATCAATATAAGGCACTTTAGGATTGGAAAGTGAAAACCCTAGAATATCTAATGGTGAGGAAGAACTAGATATTTAACACGCATGTCCTTGCTTTTGAACAGTGTTCAAAATGCGAGAACTGAGCACTTGCCAAAAAGATGTAATGGGCGGGAATGACTAGAATCATTCCAGGTCAAATAAAGTGTTCTAAACGAGTCAGAGGACAGCTTGGTCAAGATGCTAATTCAATCGAGAAAGTTCTTATAGATGCACACATGGGTGAGTTGTTGGGTAATAGCCAGCAAGCTCCGCTATTCTTTGCTATTTTGGGACTTTTTCAAAGCTTGACTGTCCAGTGATGCAGAATAGGATTTCCCCAATCATCAAGCGTCGGAGAGCATTTCAGGGTGACTAAATGGCGCAAGAATTTCCCTCGGGAATATATATATATATATATATATATATATATATATATATATATATATATATATATATATATATATATATATATATATATATATATGTATATGTATATGTACATGTACATGTACATGTACACGTACACGTACACGTACACGTATACGTATATATATATATATATATATATATATATATATATATATATATATATATATATATATATATATATATATATATATATATATATGTGTGTGTATATAGATATATATATATATATGTATATATATATATATGTATATATATATATATATATATGTATATATATATATATGTATATATATATATATATATATATATATATATATATATATATATATATATATATATATATATATATATATATATATATATATATATATATATATATATATATATATATATATATACACGCCCTCGTTCAATTTTGATGTTGTTAAATCTTATACTAGTTCCGTCAGGTCACTGATTTTACCGTATTTAATAGGGATTTCGAACAGGGTTCAAAACGTGCGGACTGATCAGTTGCCAAAAAATGATAATGCGTCAGGCCGGTATAAGAAGGGAGGACATACTTAAGCTTGGTCAAGATGCTATTTCTATCGGGAATGTTCTTAGAAATGTACACATGGATGAGTTTAATCACCAGCAAGCTCAGCAAATACTCTGCTATTTTGGTACTTTAAAAAAAGCAGAGATACAGAATAGGATTTCTCGAAGCATCACGCAACAATCACATGTGACAAATACAAACGTTTAAGTGCCATTGTCTTGACTCCGTATTCAGATATTCAAGTTTTAAAAACGATCCGTTATCAAGTAGGGTTCTACAGTAAGGTAGCAGCTAATGTCATGTGGGGACCAGGCTGACAGATGAGCTATTAATAGACTGAAATGGCCGCTCCCAGTTCCTCCACTTTGTGTGTATCAGGATGTGTCTAAACAGCAATGTACTTCATGTATGAAGGTTGGCAGTGGTGGGAACTTGGGGTAGGTAGAGAATACCATAAAAAAATATTTGGGCCTATGTCTTATGCATGGTGACAATTTTGTCCTTTAAAGAAAATCACACCACACAGTTCGTAAGACAACTTTCTTATCCTGTAGATAATTCTATTTGAGATAGCAAGAGGGATAAGTTTACAACATATGTGTTACTTAGGCAGAGATGTGTACTCTTAATCATTACAAGTCTACTTTGTAATGTCGCTCACAAATCCCTGGTGACAAATTGTGATGGCGAATTGGCCAAAGTCAAATATCAGTTGTTAATGTTTGATTATAATAAACATGATAAAAAATTATCATCATAGCCATGTGATATACCAAAATGAAATTTGTAAGGAAACTATTATTCTGAAAGCCTATTTCCTATTTTAACATTGTTTGGGGGTATTTTAATAGTAGCAAGCCAGTCCTTTATTTAAATGGATGTTGTCGTCTCGAACACCTTTATGAGTCCATAACTGTTTATGTTAGTGTTCCTACACACACATTTATACTACATTATCTGTGGCATTAGACACTCTGAGAGGAGAAAACAGGCCTAATAATTGGGGAAATATTTTACTTCCAAAAGCATGTTATGGAAAAGAGTCGATAGAGAAAATGTTTATCAGATGCCAAACAGCAAACCTCCTTCAAATATATCGTGACCTCTTGCTCTATTTTCAAAGGTATGAGAGAAGCAGACGATACTTTCTGAAGTAGCTGGGAGTGTGAATGGGTTAAGATTGTAGTAACCCAATAGTTTACATGACTTTAACTAGGCCTTTTACCTTGAATACTATATATATATATGTATATATATATATATATATATATATATATATATATATATATATATATATATATATATATATATATATATATATATATATATATATATATATATTATATATATATATATATATATATATATATATATATATATATATATATATATATATATATATATATATATATATATATATTCAAACCTAGACACATTATGGGGATTTCTAACATCTAACGGCATATAACTTAACTATATTTAGGGCGTCGAAGCTTGTCTTGAGGCGGAATCTCACCAAACTATCACTTTCAGTAGTTACAAGTGCTCACTTACACAAATTACCCTATTTCAACCACTTTTGACAGATGGTTTGCAGTTTTAGTGAACCAAGGCCATATTTTGACAAAAACGCTTACTCCGTGACAGCCGTGTTTGTTCGAATTTGAAATTTTGATAAACGTTACCTGCCTACCATATTTAGGCAAAATCGTTTTCGCCATTTGTGAGTGGTTGAGGAAAACCCAGAACCAGGGAAAACCAACGCCTAGCTCCAAGACACTGGCAACTTTCTCACACGTCCGGAGTCGAATTCGAACCCCGTCAGTAAAGAAATGATATTCAATAGGATTCAGCTAGAATACAATCCAAAACATATATTACATACCTATCAGTTTCTGATATCAAATATCAAATTTTAGATATCAAACTATGCAGGAGGAAGGAAAGAAATTCGTTTTAACGTCGCTTTCAACAGCTGAGGTCATTTCGTGACGAGATAGAAAGATATTCCCTTCTCTTCACAAATAGTTCAAAGGGGTTGTTCAGTTGCAGAAGTAGCCTAGATTTCTAGGCTGTCCTATGCATTTTTCTGTTATGTTTTTTTTCTGTTACCAAGCACCAAATAGTGTAGGTAGCCACAGTGGTCAATTTAGTTTACATTCATCTCACCAGGATTCAGTTTGATTATGACACCTGTAAACCTATAGAGATAGGAGGAGCAGGTGGTGCCATCTATCTAACATACCTGGTACCATACCACAGTGCTTGGTCAACGCAGAAGGGAATGTGAACTTTTCAGGGACTAGGAGCCCAGTCTATTGCAGAAGTACCATAGACAGCCTTTGCAACACCGCACATTTACAAATAGCGACCAGGCCAACCCGCTTAATTGGGAATACAGTACCTGAACGAAAAATTCATGCATGAATATAACATTTCCGTGCATGAAAATTACATAATTTGCCCCCCCCCCCAAATTTCATGGGATGATTTTTTCACCCAAGAATTTTTTTATGGGAAATTGGGCTGTGACCATAATCGATATTCCAAATTCCTAGGGCGTAACGTTCCTTAACCTTTATATGCATACCTGGATACAAGGCAGAAAAGTGACGATAATCGAAATTCCAAATTCTAATGCATGACTTTTCTGAACCTATATAGGGATGCCTTACGGTGATGGGTACCATTGCAAGCTAGATAAAAGGCCCGTCCAAAAACACACCTCATTGTAACATAATCATAGAACAAGGCGTATCTCCAGGTTCCTGAGTGTTGTCAGGTAGAGAATGTCATAGCCAGCCGTCCTTATTCAACCCATATTCTATCTCATTTCAATATTTACAATTTTTCACTCAAATGACGTAATCTCATTACTTACGCAAGTGATGGTCACTACAGGTTCACAGATACCTTAGGGATGCCATTGACTATGCCCAATAAAGAGTAATTTTTTGATTCTTTACTGCTAAAGATTTTTACGGGCCATAACATTTGAAAATTTTAATGAGATATCGTGTGTGTGGAGCCTATAACCCAGTGGTGGTTTAGCAAGGACAGGCCTCGTTGATCCCATGTGGGCTAGGAACAAAATACAGTTGTACAAAGACACACCTCAGTGGTCGCGCGTCACAGTCAAAACAAAGGCGATGGTCCGGTTTGCTATAAATAGTTGAAAATGTTTCTAGTTGTAAGAGCCTAATGCACTTAGGGTCAAAATTTCTCACTAAAATGTTCAATGTTATGGCCTGCAAAAATCTTCAGGAGTAAAAAATCAAAAAATTACTTCTTATTGGGCATAGTCAATGATATCCCTAAAGTAACTCTGAACCTGCAGTAACCATCACCTGCGTAGGTAATGAGAATATGTCATTTGAAAGAAAAGTTGTAAATTTTGAAATGAAACAGAATATGGATTGAATAATGACAGTTGGCGATGATATTCTCTACCTGATAACACCCAGGAACCTGGAGATACACCTAGTTATAGGATTATGCTGCTTTGAGGTGTGTTTTGGGATGGGGCTTTTAACTGGCTTGCAATGGTACTCATCACCTTTATGTGTAAGATGACCGCATACATGGCACACAGTTCAGCTGTTGTGACACTTATTTCTCGGTGTGACCTCGTTGATTTCAAGCGTAAACTCTTAGTTTTCCTGACCGCAAAAAGAACTTGGCGGAGCAGAACGGAATTAAATGGGTCGGTTTTATGAACTGGTTCAGAACTACGACCTGATTTTGTTTTCAGACAAACACCCGAGCACACACCTGAAAACATAACGTAAACATGTTGACAATTAAGACACGCCCTATAGTTTAGTACTAGAATATAATATGATATCAAACACATAATGTTTTATGCATACAATATAGTAATAGCAGCAGCAGCAGCAGAAGTAGTAATTTGGAATTTGAAATTTCGATTATCGTCATCTTTTCTACCATATTAAGATTGAAAAATTTCTGGCACTATTGGAACTACATGTATAAATGTGTGTACAATTGCTCTATGTAAGTTATTTCTTTGTTATGTGCGTATACCTGTAACTATTTGTTATCATGTTAATATCACTTTCCCTCAGACTAATGCACCGTACGATGCATTAGTTACACCTCCGAGTCTTCTTATTTGATTCAATTGTTCAGTTACCATTTAATTGATTTTGGTTGTTTTCTGAGCTCAGTTAATTCCATTCTGTTAATATGTATTACTACGTAGTTTATTGATTATTGATTTACCATTTTGAGACCGTTTATTTTGTATTTATTTTGTACTATATGTGTATGCATTTTTACGGCGAGAGTTGTAGTCAATAAAGTTACATACATACATTGATGCTAAATCATGCCTAGCCAGTGGGGGCAACCGGAATACCTGGCGAAATACCTAACCCCAAGTCACTGGTAGTAGTAGTAGTAGTAGTAGTAGTAGTAGTAGTAGTAGTAGTAGTAGTAGTAGTAGTAGTAGTAGTAGTAGAGCAGCAGCAGCAGTAGTAGTAGTAGTAGTAGTAGTAGTAGCAGTAGTAGCAGTAGCAGTAGTAGTAGTAGTAGTAGTAGTAGTAGTAGTAGTAGTAGTAGTAGTAGTAGTAGCAGCAGCAGTAGTAGTAGTAGTAGTAGCAGCAGCAGTAGTAGTAGTAGTAGTAGTAGTAGTAGTAGTAGTAGTAGTAGTAGTAGTAGTAGTAGTAGTAGCAGCAGTAGTAGTAGTAGTAGTAGTAGTAGTAGCAGCAGTAGTAGTAGTAGTAGTAGTAGTAGTAGTAGTAGTAGTAGTAGTAGTAGAGCAGAGGTAGCAGAAATGTTACTTACGTATACCATATGTCTACACTGTAAGAAGGATCAGTAAAGATTCAACTAGTTTGGAGTTTCATTGATCTGAAAATGATTAACCTTTGTATACTTTGGGTGAACATGGCATCAATTAGTTATTACTAGGTGAACATCTTCCCAAATAATTTTTCATTGATAAATGATTATCCGTTTGAAATGTTAGGGTTCACCTCAGGCAGAGAACCTACACTATTTTTCAGTAAACCTCAACTTTTTAAGGTAAGGTTTAACCATTCCAGTGAATGCCATGATAATACTATTACTTTTTTGGTAAATGTTTGATGAAGGCTCAGTTAAACATGTGTCTCACATATCAAGCAACTGAAAGACCACATGTTTCCATTATTCATGGTGATAAGCTAAACAAAGGAGCAGTGGCCTACATAACAGTCTTAAGATACTTTAGATGCAGCGGGCAGTTTGAGGTTGGATTATATATTGAGAGGGCTGTACTAGGATGTTTTATAGAGACTATGTAGGAATATTGTCCCTGATTTTACACACATTTTCGAAGAGTAAGTGACTAAGTTTTGTTTGTAACGTTGGAATTCTTTACATTTATACTTTATGTGTTCTTCCAACATATAGAATGTGCACTACCATGAGTTAGTACACTTAACCACGTTTCACCATTTACTGCAGGATTTTATGATGCAGAGATAGATAAATAATCTTAAAATCTCAAAAGATTAAGGCGAATTCAAATTGATATCATGTTTTACTGTGTAATGATAAACACAGGAGTCGTTGTAATCCGACCAACACCATTTTCTAATAAAGGAGAAGAGGAAGAAAAAGAGGAAGAGAGAAGAAGAAAACCCGCAGGAAAAGAACTGTGTAAGCCCTGTTTAGATAACAAAGAATAAACATATTAATAATTGGACTGCCGTGGCAGTTTTATTGTAGATGTATGTTTTATGAACCTTATAGCGTACTCAATTTAGAGTACTCAGTGAGAGCTATCCAATGAACACCAGCATTGCAGGGTTTAGATGGTTTTCAAAAATCTTTGCGTCCTGGTGGTGCTTTGGAAGGAAGTAGCCTCAGCATGAAAGGGTTAACCAATTCCTCCAGCGGTTTTCTCGCATCTTTGGTTCCCCTGAAAGGATAGTTTTTTCTGGTTTAACATACTTTCAGCCAGGCGCTACGTGTACACGTATGAAAGAGTTCTATAGTAGCATGATTAAGGTTATTTACTCGTACTAAACGTCAGCGGCGAGTTACCTGACACTCGTGACGAAACAAAAACATCTTGTCATGAGTTTGTCAAATAACGCCTTCCTTTAGTGGAGGTCGACGCAGACCGGAACTACCTCTTCAGAAAATACCTGAATATGTTCAGTGATCGTAAAATGGCCAGTGCATGTAGGTCATCTAGTATTCCCGTCCTACATAAATGCCACTGGAGCGTTAGTTGTCAAAATAGCAACATTCGAATGTTAGATCGCTTACAAATACCTCACAGGGGTCTGCCCCCGTGATGAGTGTTCAAAGGCGTTACCACTGACTGCTCGCTGTTTATCATCGTTGAAGGTCTATCCTAATGACCGACGAGTCTGAAGCATTGTCACTGACTGCTCAGTGTCTCTCACCATTGAGGGCCAGCCCTAATAGCCAAGTGGTCTAAGGCATTGCCACTGACAGCTCGCTGTCTCTTAACACTGAGGGTCTGCCCCGATGGCACACACAAAGATACAAACATACATATATGCATAAATACATACATACATACAAACACACACACATATATATATAAATATATTTGTATATATATATATATATATATATATATATATATATATACATATACATATATATATATATATATATATATATATATATATATGTATATTTATATATAATTATATATATATATGTATATATATATATATATATATATATATATATATATATATATATATATATATATATATATATATGTTTATATATATAATTATATATATATATATATATATAATTATATATACATATATATATATATATATATATATATATATATATATATATATATATATATATATATATATATATATATATATATATATATACATACATATATTTATATACACAAACACACACACACACACACACACATATATATATATATATATATATATATATATATATATATATATATATATATATATATATATATATATATATATATATATATATATATATATATATATATATATATATATATATATATATATATAATGCTGGCAAGGAATGAAGACTGTTTCTATCGTAACATTTTATTGTGCTCTGAAATTTTGGTAAGTTGTAGATTAGAATGTCACAGTAGCTGAAACATTTGGCACCAGTTGTTCGTAATAAATGGACATACGGCGAAGTCAGTTAGAACAGCACTGAGGATGGGGGTCACTGCTCTAAGAATTGGGAGCGGTCTTCACCCCATTCCTGGCCCCTTTTGTAAGCCCCCACTGATGGATAAAAATCCATTCATGCTTCCATTTCCGCTTGAAACGTATCATGTGGATCTCTGACACTTTTGAGAACAACTAATAAAGCATATCTGCGAAAAAATATTTGAAGTATTTGTGGGTAGCGTACCAATCAACCTTTCCCCCGCATATATATCTTTAAACCTTCAAATGCCATGCACACATGCATGCGTTTGTGGTAACATAGCTATAGAGAATCATGCATGCATGTATGCGTACAAGATAATGAAATTCATTTGAACTAGCTTGAGTTTTCTTGGCTTAGTTTTCAAATAAATCCGAGAACATTTGATACCCAAAATGCATGTTTGAAGCGACCATTGTTTTGTTGAAACTCAATATGGAAAAAAGGGCCAAAAACATTTCTTGCGTGGGTGCAAGCTTATGGTTATGGACGCCTCTCTAATAGACGGTTTCCTGGTCCCCTCTGTGATTGCCTAGACGTTCACAATAATCTGATTATGAGGAAAACGATGTAGGCTTTAGTGCATGTAAAAATCTCAAAATGACCCTCAAATTAACCCCACAAGCCACCTTAAAGAAGAATCTAATAGCGCTGTCAGAACGTTGTGCTGATCCAAGGTTCATTTTCACATGTCCCATTACTATGGTGGAAATATAATTAGATCGTCAAACAGGAATAACCTGATACTGGATTTCGGCCAATTATTCCCATTACAATTTGGCATCAGACACGTCTCAGGACAAATGTACTTGCAAGGGATATAATGCATGGCTAGAAAAGGGCCTGGTCATTTTAACCCGCTACATGCATAAACATATTAATGCTCAAGAGCTCCACTAGAACTGGATTTATTGGAATTTAGGCAACAACTTGATTTTTGAAAATGGTTTTGCAAAATGTCTGAAGGGGATTTCTGCACACAGCAATTTTTCTTTATATCAATACAGACAATTACTGACATCTAAGCATGCAAACAAATAACATGTCATGAGACATCATATTCCAAAGGAGATTCGTATGAAACAAAATTGAGAGATTATAATAAGTATACTTATGATAGTATAGCCTTCTTTAAAAGTAATTAAACATCCTTTTAACTGTATATTAGGTTATGAATTAGGAACGGAAGTTTTTTTAAAGGGGGGTAGGGGCCGAATTCTGGTGGGGGGTGTCGAATTTTTAATTATATTCCGTCCCCCCCCCCCCCCACACTTTTAAATGGAACGGCCCTTACACAATGTCTAGACAGAGCGCTATATCAAATATCAATTATTATTATTATTATTATTATTAGACAAACTTCTTGGGGTACAACATCATTACAACTAAAATTAAATCATTTTTAGCATGGAAAAAGATTCCATTATATTTTGAAAACAGTGTTTTACTGGTTTTACTCAATTGAAGAGAAAAAGGTTGCTCAAAACGTTATACTAGAATGAACGATTCCTATGATCATCTACTATACAACATAATAGTCGATAAATGGAATGAGAATGCTGAGATTGAATTGAGTACTATATGCATTGGTAGATCCTTTCTAAACCATCATTTGAAATACAAAGATACGTATCTCAAGTACACGCTCCATAAACGATTCTATACCAACGAGAAATTACACAAAATGGGTATAAAAGAATCCAATTTATGTGGTATGTTTCGACTTGAGGTTGACTCAGTAGAACATATGCTTTTATTTGGTGAACACTCAAAGAAATTGGGGAATGAAGTTGGAGACTGGATACCTGAACTAGGTATGAATGACTACAACTTGACAGAAAGGAAAATTATAGTTGGTGATTTAGAGAAAGCTCTGGCTATCAATTCAATCATCTTGTATACAAAGTAGGTTATATACTCCTGTATGAAAAAAAGAACAAAAGCCAAATAAACAATTTGTGAAGAATAATATTAAGAACTTTTATTTTCAAGAGAAATATCGATATTACATAAAGGTAAGGTAAGAATACTCAGTATATCCTACTTTCCAATATATTTGATAACAACTTAACCAATTTATTTTGTAACTCATACAAAACACTCTAACTGTGATAGTGTATATTATATGTATTGTACCCGCTGTGAGCTTTGATGGATTAAACTCTACCCGTCCCACAACCTAGCTGGAGTTATCAAGTACAAGTAGTTGTTTGTCAACAGTTGCAGAAGCCAGAGAATCGCATACCACGCATCCGTTACTTCAGGTGATCTGCGTTTGTAAAAGGCCATGAGACTGCCGGGTCTGCCCTCATGGCTGAGTGGTTATTTTCAATTAATGCTAGTCATCTCTCAAATTATCGTCCGAACGGGTTCGAGTCTAGGACGGGGGCATGTGAGAAAGTATTAAGTGACTCGAGGTTTAGGCTGGGTTTCGAACCTGCGACTTAACGTATGGCAATTTGGAATTTTGATTATCATCATGTTTTCAGTTGTAAGTGGTTGAGAAAACAGGAGTACCAGGCAAAAACCACCGCCCATCCAAGTCACTAGCCAAATTCTCTCATGCCCCCTTTGGGACCACTCTTGAGAGCTACTGTATGCATTGCTAACAGTAGATCCAGAGGGGTACCGAGCCAGTGACGCCACGCTCGGGAATTTAGGATTTCGATTATCGTCACGTTGTCCTTCATAGTTAACCCATTAACACTCAGAGCAGCCAAAACAGGCCATACAATTCTACAAATATTTTTCTAACAAAAGTGTTTTTTGGAAAATAATTGAAAGAGAAATGTTAAAGAGAGGTCAAACAACAACTTTTCTTCAAATATTTTGTGAACTTTTGCTTTATTCCCAAATTATTTTGAAAAGTATGAGAGTGGCAGACGATTTTTTCCAGGGGATCTTTGAGTGTGAATGGGTTAAGCTACATCAGGACTCCGACCAGTTGTAAGTAGGCTGTTCAATTGTGTATTATTTGGTAGAAATACGAGAGTGAGGATTAGGTATTTCATTGCTTTCAACGTCACATTGTGACGAGTTAGAAAGCCAGAACTGGAATCTAGCACTAAAAGTGATAATAAACGGAATTCAAAATTAATTGAATCTTACTATTAGCGAAAGATGTGATGGAGGCCACGTTAATGGCAAAGAGGACTTAAATAATTCTCACTAAATCATAGGTTAAAACTATATCAATAAGGAAAAATCAATGAGACAATGCTTCGTACTGTTTCGCCATATTTGATAACGAGCATAAATCATTCAACTAGGTTCAAAGTATATTAATAAGGAAAAATCAATGAGACAATTCTTCGTACTGTTTCGCCAGGTTTGAAAATAAACATAAATTATTCAACTAGACTGCACCAACAGGAGCACAAAAAATTTGTGGATGAAAATATGAAAATCTATTTTTCCAAACTAGCGAGCATGACCCACTTGCGTATAACAGGATATAGTTTGCAGTCTATATATTTACTTTTAAGTCTGGGAATGCTTTGGAAATGTAATACCTATGCTAAAAAAGCACCTAAAGCCCACGCTTCATTTGATGTTGTTGACTACTATGGTGGTTGTAAGGTAGTTGTTTTGAAAGTTCCATCCTTGTTTTCACACCAATTGCTCTATGAAATTTACAAACACCCCGACAGTTGAAAGAACATGTTTTAAGATGACGTCCACTTCAAAAAAGGACCTAAATCATACGCTTCATTTGATGTTGTTGACTACTATGTTGTTTGTAGGGAAGTTGTTTTGAAAGTTTCATCCTTGTTTTCTCTCGAAATCACACCAATTGCTCTATGAAATTTACAAACATCCCGACAGTTGAAAGAACATGTTTTTAAGATGACGTCCACTTCAAAAAAGGACCTAAATCCTACGCTTCATTTGATGTTGTTGACTACTTTGTTGTTTGTAGGGTAGTTGTTTTGAAAGTTTCATCCTTGTTTCCTCTCGAAATCACACCAATTGCTCTTTGAAAATTTACAAACACCACGACAGTTGAAAGAACATGTGTATAAGATGACGTCCACTTCAAAGAATGACCTAAAGCCTACGCTTCATTTGAAGTTGTTGACTACTACTAGTATGTTAATTGTTTGTAGGGTAGTTGTTTTGAAGGTTTCATCCTTGTTTCCTCTCGAAATCACACCAATTGCTCTATGAAAATATACAAACACCCCGACAGTTGAAAGAACGTTTTTAAAATGACGTCCACCTCTTCAGACCTGACCCGACCTAGTTATTTCATTAGTTTGATTGACGACCTAGTCTTTTACACACGTGTAGTGAATCCATTTAACACATTAATTTTTAAGAGTTCTTCGATGAATTGTCGTCTGGATATTAATAATTCTGACAATAATCGAATGGTTTTCACTAGACATTGGAAAGAGAGTTATCAGTTGTGTCCTGTAGAATATTTATCCATCAAATATTTTTGTAACTATGTGCTTACCTGCAAGATAATGCTTTTGGTCGCTGTGAGCATCAATGGGTTAATGCTGTTGTGTTTATGTTATATAAGAATCACAAGCACGTGACGCGTGACCGATATCTCAACACTACCCACTGTGACCTAGGTATGGGGCTATGGTAAACATGTCCTTGGCTTGTCTCATGTCTTTCTGTTCCAAATAAGCATGAGAAAAATCTACAAATAAAGGAGTGTTACCCAGTTTTGTGACCGAATTTCATTCAAACTAACAGATGCGTGAAGTGGTGTGTCTAAAAAGAAAGAACCTCAGTACGAATTGCCATGTTATGCGTACACTAGTACACTCGCAATAAAATCGTCATATGAATAGCTCAAAAGCAAGTCTTGCATTTCACAGAGGACCAATAGTAGGGCTCGAAAGGTACACATGCTTATATTATACAGGTGAACTTGGATATGACGGACAACTGTATGACGGATTTTTGCATATGACGGACGATATGCTTGGTCCCAGTTCGATGCATATCAAGTATTCGTCATATGTATATGACGGATTTTGCATATGACGGACCAATTTTCCTGGTTCCATTGAGTCCGTCATATCCAAGTTCACCTGTACCATTCATTTTAGTGCATTATAAGAAAGCCATCTTTGATAGTGCATTTACCTGATATGTACAGCATTGACCATATAACATTGCCACGATAAGTACATATCCCATACCCTATTGCCCGATGAGAAAATGTTCCATAATTCATAGGATGATAAGCATCTTCCATATTATTTTGCCTGATAGGTATAACTTCCATAATCTATGTGTCATCGTCATCGTCTGATAGGTACACCAGTCAATATCAGTTTTTGATAAGTAAATCTTCCATAATTGACTGCATAGTGAGCACATACTGTAATTATATAAAGTTCGAAATATTAGCGAATCTATATTTAGCGAATCAATCCGTTTTTCCATAATAGCGGATCGTAATATTCGCGTGTCCTGATTGGTATATTGCAATTAAAGAACTCAGACCCACCGTGTTTACGCGCATCATTCACATTTGGCTGTACACCATGAGCCAGTTATACATCACAACACGCACGTACGTGTGTCTATGTATGTAGTATGGATACCAACTGACCATGTGTAATTTTGACTGGATACACATTTTGAATACAAAATAGAACAAGTATTAACGGATCGTAATATTAACGAATCAGACCCACTCGTTAAAGTCGCTAATATTACTTCCACATTAATATTTCGAACTTTACAGTATTCCATATATCATTGACTGATAAGTATATCTTCCGTATATTATTGCCTGATAATAAGTAAATCTTCTATACTGTAGATCTATACAATTTTCTTGCCATGTTGGAAATTTGACAATCGAGCTTTTATCAAAATTTTCCAAATCTTGATTTACCAATCATGATCACACATGATCGCATAACCCTGCATGCAAGTGCAAGCACCAATATATTTTCTTAAGTAATCTACCATTCATCATACGCATATCAGATGCGTTGTATCAATCTATTAATGCTTTTTCCAAAGTTACTGGGAATATGAGTGTCTTGATTATATTGGGAATTTGAGTGTCTTGGCATAACATGAGTTGTGTCATCAGAACTTTGATCAAAACATTAATATTGCTATCTTATAGCTGTCCAGTGTCAAATATAATTGAAACAAAGAACCTTCAGCACTAGTTTCCTAAATTACAGCAATAGAAAACAATACTATTGGTTGACACAAGTGACTGTGATGTCCTCCTTACCAAGCAAGATTAGATGATGGTAGCGAACTTCAGACCTCTCCTGGCCTTTGTATATGAGGCATTACTGTAAATCACTTAAATATGGCGTGAACATTATATAGCGTAATTACGGTACTGCCCTGGATAGCGTGATATAAGTATAGCGGTGAACGGGAACAGCAGCAGCAAGTTCAATTAAGAATTTGATAAAGACGAGATTTTACAATAGAGCATATGGGCAGAGTGCTATTATCGCTATCTTATTGTTTCCGCTATACTTAAGTGATTTACAGTATCTTTGAGGATTGAAATACTTTTTCAAGTTGCATTGATTCATATTGTTGGCAGTAAAAAAGTGATTCCTCAAAGTACACCTTCATGTGCTGATTAACAGGTAAAATCACACACGCTATCTGAGCTGTAAATAACACAATGACCACGTCTCATTGCCCAGACTTGTTGTGAACCAGCCAACCCTATTGCGGTTATCGGGTCATGTAAGGCTACAACCCCATTTGGATTCCCATTCCTTGCTGTCATCTCTCCCCTCAGCACTCAAAAGGAGGTCATAACAACAGTAATAATGGCTGGAGACATGTGAACAACACTAATTCACCATCACTTCCAACAGCTATATTTCTTTTTAGAATTTCTATTACCTTCACCTTTTCTTCCTTATTGCGGAAGTCATGACTTACCCAGTTGTGAGTGATGGAGGAAGCAGGAGTGCCCTGCGAAAATCACCTCCTAACGCCAGGTCACTGGCAACTTTCTCACATGCTCAGGTTGGGATCATGAGCAGAGGCGAGAGACGGCTCGCAGTCAGCGGCAATGCCCTAGGTAGGTAGTCGTCCACTTACCAGGGACCTGCCCTGGTAGTCGGGTGGTCTGCTAGGACCGTACAGCTGACTGCTCGCTGTAATCCAAGCTTGCACCTAGAGGGGGTTCATATCTGTCATATTCTAAAACAATGGCTTCGAAGACCACATCGTTTATCACTTTCAGCCAAAACATTAGATGAAAATTCTACTAATCTCGAAGGAATCTGCATGGTCGAAGCAGATAGCCATGTCGTTTGGGACCAATTTAACACGGAAGGCCCATTGGGGCACGCCTTATTCCCTCGAGGGCCGTCGTGGCCGTACACGAACAATAGAGAGTTCCTAGGTCGAGGTTCGTTGCGACTGATCACTACTCATGTGTAATCTTTTGTTTTGATATCCATTCTTAGGGGCCAGCCAAGGACACCACCTAGTGGTGATTATCTTGGTGTACTAGACTATCACCTTAAAAGCCCTATCTCAAAACATACCTCACAGCAGCATGACCATATAACGAGGTGAATCTTCAGATTTCTGAGTGTTATCAGGTGGAGAATATCTTAGCCAACCGTCCTTTGTAAAACCATACTAGTAGTCTACTAGTATTTCATTTCAATATTTACAACTTTTTATTCATATGACATTACTCACACAGGTGATGGTCATTGTAGGTTCAGAATTGCATTAGGGATACCATTTACTAGACCCAATAAGAAGTACATTTCAGATTCCTTACCTCTTAAGATTTTTACAGGCCGTAACATTGAACATCATAGTAAGATATCTTGTGTGTGTAGGCATAGGAATCCCATTGAAAGATGCGGACATACATAGCAACCAGGAATCTTCAGATACACCTTGTTATATGATTATGTTGCTGGGAGGTATGTTTTCAGGTGGGACTTTTAATAAGATTGCAAAGGTAATGATCACCTAAAAACACTTCATTATATAGCCAAAGTCAAACATGCGCTTAGTGATCTAAGTCCAATGTGTATATTTCAAAAAGGTTTTTCATGTGAAGAATTGAGCAATTGCACTAATATGAATAGGCACCTTTTGTCTGGCAATGTATGCTTGTAAATACAGACTCACACATCGTAGAAAAAACATTTATTTCCTCCCTATATTTAGAACCAAATGAACTTAATAGCTTACGCAGAAATGAGCATTACATGTATTTAAAGCAAAGTATCAGTCGTAAATAAGGGAGCACCTTGTATTTCGTTTTGTTTGATCTATTTATTTCAAAACCAACATTGGGCCATGTGGGATAGAATAAAAAAAACTTCGTTTCTCATCATGGAATTTCAATTTTTTTCACTTTTTTCTGACCAATTTAGACTTAATCATGACAAACCACTTGCAAGTGTGGGGAAAATCAGAGTACCCGATGATAACTACCGCCTTAACCCGCACGAATAAGTTCCAGGCATGTAAAGATCATTTTATACCTGGATGTTTATAAATGCATGGAATTTCCATGCCTGGAACGTGAGGTGTCCATGCATTAAACATGAAATTTTCATGCATGAAAATGAATATTTCATGCATGGAAAAGGAAACTTTTTAATAAGTGATTTTAGTTCAGAGATAATTCCTAGGCGGCGCTATTTTTATATATTTTCTTTATTCATTTTATAACATTTCAATCAATAGTGTTGCACAACAGTGCAGTAGTAAGTTCAGCCATAGATTGCATACATAAGGTAGAATGGTTCTCTCGGCCTGAGATTGCCTGAAGGAAGCTGGCCATGCTACAAGTCAGAAAGAACTACTCGGACCTGTGGTTTATGGGGGACCACCCTCGGTTCCCCACTCGTGCTGCGCACTCTTGCAGAAACTTGGGTTTTCCCCATAACCCACGGCCCCTCGTGTTCTTTCTATTACATAACCCACACTTTTCAAGCCTTTGTTCTCTAAGCTGCCTAAACCCAGAGGTGTCACCCAAGGGAATTTAGCAAAATTGCTCTGCCAAGCTTTTCTCGGCCTGTGATTGGTGGAATGCAGTCAACTGTGGTACAAGCTACATAGACCCGTCGGAAAGCTGTGATTTATGTGGTACCCTTGAGGTTACTCGGCTCCGCCTCGTAAAACTTTGGGTATATCACACACACCACAGCTTTCGAGGCTTCTGATTGGCTGATGGCACCACCCCATGGTGTAACTACTACTTGCCCAATGTCCTTGAGTAAGACATTTGTGGTTTTATGCAGTCTAGGGGCAAAATTCAATATTACCACTTGGCCACCAGTCTCGTTGTGACCTCCAAAGTTATTTTGAAATTTTATGAGATATATTTGTTATTTTTTCTTAGCATAAAAGAGCAGATGATAAATTCGTTACGTAACCAATAATACCAGCACAATGGAACATGGGCAACACTGCTATCGACTGCTAGCAGTGTCTGAGAACTAACACACACACTATACATATATATATATATATATATATATATATATATATATATATATATATATATATATATATATATATATATATATATATATATATATATATATATATATATATATATACATATATATATATATATATATATATATATATATATATATATATATATATAATATATATATATATATATATATATATACTATATATATATATTATATATATATATATATATATATATATATATATATATATATATATATATATATATATATATATATATATATTATATATATATATATATATATATATATATATATATATATATCAGGGTTAGGGTAATTTGTAATTGTAATATAAAAAATAGTAATTTGCCATTTTTCAATGTAATAGCAAGTAATCAATTACTTCGTAGCTAAACTATAACTGTAATAGGTAATAGTAATTGACAAGTCTTAAAAGTAATTGTAATTTTATATTACTTTCAATTACATCTGTCAAGTTATCATATATAGCTATGCATCTGCTATGGGATGCTTAGAGGCAAGCAGGAACTGGATATGCACATGCAGTGCATATGTATACCCTTCTCACATTGATACTAATAATTGCCATGAAGATTACCAGCACTACACAGATGTCACTTCTGCACTAGATTATAAGTTGACTGGTATCATGGATATGGAAATATTGCTTTTCTTAAATGAGGATATATATATATATATATATATATATATATATATATATATATCAGGTATTGGCTGTAGCGAAATTGGTATAACATTATCACATTATGGAGTGTGAAAGTAACCTCTCTGAGAACTGTTGGGCCCTCAGGGTCCGATCGGGGGCCATAATATGTTTGTATCAAGATAGAATGACGTCAATCGATCGTACCTGTTTGTCGTAGAGTAACAAACAATCCCATTACCGTACCAAGGACACACATTCATATGCATATGTACCTATCTGACCGTATCGGTAAGCTAAGACGTCACAGACCCCGCAAGCGCACACCATACCGATTGACCTATCTAGGCTACGCCCCCTGCAACAAAACACCCTAAACACCCGGGTCGATACCTGAGGGATGGGTCGGAGAAGCGTCATTGGCTGAAAGGTCGACTGACGCGAACCCTGTTGTCAAAGGGGCGCTCATTTAAGAAGGGTTGCGGTTTCGAGTGCGTTAGTTACCGCGACATCGGCGACTAGGTGTGCACAACCTGGCCGGGCTCTAACTGGATTGTGTCTTCAAGAATCGGAAACTTTCTATTAAAAACGTGAGTTACTTGTATTTTTAAATCATCACTTAGTACATAATTAGAACAGATAGACATTCGTGAAACACAAACTAGCTTAGACCTGTGCGGTGTATTTGCAAAATTTGCATGCGTGATTTATCTTGATCTTATCCGCCCGCATCGCGGATACTGGATACTGTCTGTGCGAATTGTCATCTCCCTTATAATGTCCACTACACAGAGAGATCAACGCAAACTTAAATTGCATTTAAAATTCTATAATTATTCAAAAAATAAATCCGTACTTTTTTGCAATTGGCATATACTATGATGGATGGTACATTCACATAACGCGCGAATGTGAGTTTCCTTTATTACATCCGTACATAGTGTAAATCACGTATACTCCAATGATATAGCTTCACGATACGCAAATCTGACGTATCTAAATCGCATCCGTACGTAGTGCTAATAACGTATACATGTCCTTATTAAAAAGACGTTTCTAGCTCTCTGATGTTTGGTATATTCACAAATATCCGCGTGCAAGTTCCCTTTACCAGAGGTACCTGAGTACAAATGTGTCTGACTTTATTAGATCCTTACTAAATACAGATAGTGTTTACTCAACTGGTATATCTATAAAATACACAATCGTACTTAGTAAATACTTAGTAAAAAACAACGTATTGATGTATGCTATACTATATATAGACACTGTTTTCATGAGGACTTGAGGGGCGGGGTAAAATGTTAGGCGAAATGGCCGGCGAGCGATACATCGCAGTATTCCATGTAGTATTTAACCCGCTCACGCCTGTAGAACCCAAAACAGCCTGACCAATTTGGAGATATCTCTCTTACAAAAGGAATGGTTGAATAATAGTTGAAGGAGAGTTGTTCATTGAAACTGAATCATCAGCTCTCTATCAAATATTCTGTAGATTAATGATTCATTACGAAGTTACTTTCAAAAGTATGGCACGTCCGGACGACATTCGTGAAGTGGTTAAAATGGG
>OZ012687.1:27687253-27709753 GCA_963942565.1 Maea johnstoni
CCTTTGCAACGCATGATCTCCGTTGCCGCGCCTGTTTGCCTAATTCTGAGTTGGCAGTTTGGTGGACGAGTGTATCTAGATGGTTCTTAACGTAAACTAATTTCAGAAAGATTAGCAAAAATGTGCTTTTGATGCTGATTTCTCATCCTCACAAGAGGGCCTGGTTTGGTATGACCACCCGGCGTTAGATGGTACTACAGATATCAAACCTCTGCTTCCACAGTGGGGTTGCACTGCATGGACTTTGTTGATTGTACGGTTGCTGAAGAACGCACACAGTAGTAGAGTGGTCTGCCCGGATGTTCAAAAGAAACTCAAGGCATGTACTGAAAGGGTTTAGGCAGCATAGAGACCCTGGACAATGCCTGCACGGGTGGTTAGAGCGTCTGAACACATCCCTTGGGGGTAATGCACAAACAAAGTTAGAGACAGAGAGTATTGACACAACAGACAATTCAGCGAACTACGGTGGCACATGGATAACAATTTGAGCGTACGAAAAATCCTAATTTTCTGTAGTTCCAAAAATATTTTCCAGACAGCCAGCCAGTACATAAGTTACATACTGATGGAACTTAATGTCTAAATACATAGAAGTACCCCATGCCCATACCGCACTTTGGGCATGTATGGAGTGCGTACATGTATCCATTATGAAGTCAAAACAGTTTGCATCCTTGGGAATATTTCGTCCTTCAACAATTATTGAAATAGTTTTTCCTTAACAATCTTAACATAGTAGCGCGTTTCTTTTTTTTTTTTTTTTTTTTTTTGGGGGGGGGGGGGGGGATATCTACATAAAAGGATCATTTGAAAACAATTTGTGGGTAGAATGAATATATATATATATATATATATATATATATATATATATATATATATATATATATATATATATATATATATATATATATATATATATTATAAGAGAGGAGGCCCAATCCTTTGCAACGCATGATCTCCGTTGCCGCGCCTGTTTGCCTAATTCTGAGTAGGCAGTTTGGTGGACGAGTGTATCTAGATGGTTCTTAACGTAAACTAATTTTAAAAAATTAAACAAAAAGGTGCTTTTGATGCTGATTTCTTATCCCCAAGCACGGCCGAGTGTGGTTTGACCACCCGGCGATATATAGTACAACCGATACCAAACTTCTGCTTCCACAATGGGTTTGCACTGCACGGACTTTGTTGGTTGTCCGGTGGCAGAAGCACGCACACTGTAGTAGCGTAGCTACCCGGGTAATCAAAGGGAACCTGGGCATGCACCGAAAGGGTTTAGGCGGCATGGACACAATGGACAATGCCTGCATCGGTGCTAAGAGCGTACGGACACATCCCTTGGGAAAAAACACAATCAAAGGCTGTGCGCTGAGAGAGAGATAGAGCATTTGAACAAACCCAAACAATTCAGCATACTACGGTGGTGCATGGGTAACATGCATATTTAAGCTTACGAAAAATTCGGACTTTTCTATAGTTTCAAAAAATGTTTACCATACAGCCAGTATATAAGCTACCCGTCTTTAACTATTTACAATTTGAAAGTTATCTTTATCAAAATTAATTGTGATGGAACTTAATGTCTATGTATATTTTATAGAACCACCTCATGCTCATACCTCACTTTGGGTATGCTTGAAATTAATCCGTGTTTGAACGAAGATTGTGCCTCCTTTGGAATATGTTTTCCTTCAACAATTATTGAAATAGTATTGTTTTTACATTTCTTTAACAATCATAGCGTAGCAGCTCAAAGAAAAGCCCATTTTTTAAAAACTATTTATCTTTTTTTGTGGGGAGGGGGAGAATATCCACATAAAAGTACCATTTGGAAATAATTTGTGGGTAGAATCATACCAAAATGCTTACTGGCCAACTCATACACATTCTTTCTACGTTTTTTTTCGTATCTGGACTTTATTCCCAACATATTTCATTGATAGCATATACATATATATATACCCGGTATATGTATATATATATATATATATATATATATATATATATATATATATATATATATATATATATATATATATATATATATATATATATATATATATATATATATATATATAAATATATATATATATATATATATATATATATATATATATATATATATATATATATATATATATATATATATATATATGATTATATTTAGCACCTAACCTGCGGAACTTAGGTCAATTAATATCCATGTGCAGCTTTAAAACAACATAGTAAGTTACCAACAGACGTGTAAAGAGTACTGAATTCCGCAAATTGGTAAAATAAAGAATATTTCTTTCAATAAATGTTTTAAACTATTTACGATTTTGACAAATTTATATATGAACTGACCACATTTATTCAATCAAATAACTTGCAAATGTTTAGTTGGCCAATTATGCTAAGCAGATTACTGTGTTGCACTTTTATTGAAATTGCATTATTGCCAAGAGAGAATCCAGCGCAGTGAACGATTGCGAGCTTTCTCTCACGACATTCTTCAACTCCAATTAGGTTGGGGTGCGTGATGAGAATGGCAATGAGGGCTAAGGGTATGTAGGTGGTGTTCGCCGATTACTACGGCACCCGTCACTACGTATCCCTAAGTGGCAGAGGAGAAAGCAAGCAAAGCTACGAATTGTTATATCACAGTTCGTGTAGAATGCATTAGAGTCTACCATTTAAGTGTAAGAGATTTATACATCTGTGTTTCCTCCTCTAACCTACCCCATTAATAATCTTAGCTTTAAAAAGTTGTAAACGAGTGTGTAAATCATACCGAATGACAAAAATTCATAAATGATATCTTTCAACAGGAAGAACCAAATTATGACGGGTGTAAATGACATATCGTATGTCATATTTTATATTGATCTTACTAAATGAAAATTGTTTTGAGTAGAAATGATTAGAATTCGTCATGAGTGATATGATAAATGGACACCACCCCACCAGCACCTTTCCAATACCGGTTTGACAACTTATCTATCAATGGCATATATGTTTACCAAGCCTCTTGAATTATTGATCCATAGGTTAGGTAGCCCTAAGTGTGTGGCTGCAAGGATATCTGGGTGCCCTGATATTTTTGATTTGACGTAAAAAGAAATTTCGTGGTTACCGTCCGTAGGACGGGTACTTTTCTAGTATATATATATATATATATATACAGGTGAACTTGGATATGACGGACCACTGTACGACGGATTATTGCATATGACGGACGATATGCTTGGTCCAGTTCGATGCATATCAAGTATTCGTCATATGTATACGACGGATTTTGCATATGACGGACCAATTTTCCTGGTCCCATTGAGTCCGTCATATCCAAGTTCACCTGTATATATATATATATATATATATATATATATATATATATATATATATATATATATATATATATATATATATATATATATATATATATATTCAAACCGAGACTCATTATGGGGATTTCGAACATCTACTGGCATATAACTTAACTATATTTAGGGCCTCGAAGCTTGTCTTGAGGCGGAACCTCACCAAACTATCACTTTCAGTAGTTATAAATGCTCACTTACACAAATTACCCTATTTCAACCACTTTTGACAGATGGTTTGCATTTTTAGTGTACCAAGGCCATATTTTGACAAAAAACGCTTACTCCGTGATAGACGTGCAGGTTCGAATTTGAAATTTTGATAAACGTTACTTTCCTACCATATTTAGGCACAATCGTTTTCGCCAGTTATGAGTGGTTGAGGAAAACGCAGAACCAGGGAAAACGAACGCCTGGCTCCAAGTCACTGGTATTACTTTCTCACACGTCCGGAGTCGAATTCGAACCCCGTCAGTAAAGAAATGATATTCAATAGGATTCAGCTAGAATACAATCCAAAACATATATTACATACCTATCAGTTTCTGATATCAAATATCAAATTATAGATATCACACTATGTAGGAGGAAGGAAAGAAATTTGTTTAACGTCGCTTTCAACAGCTGAGGTCATTTCGTGATGAGATAGGAAGATATTCCCTTCTCTTCACAAATACTTCAGTTGCAGAAGTAGCCTAGATTTCTAGGCTGT
Source organism: Maea johnstoni (assembly GCA_963942565.1). Classification (NCBI taxonomy): domain Eukaryota; kingdom Metazoa; phylum Annelida; class Polychaeta; order Spionida; family Magelonidae; genus Maea; species Maea johnstoni. The sequence goes on from OZ012687.1 coordinate 27,691,325, forward strand.
CCTATGTAGTTTTCTGTTATGTTTTTTTTCTGTTACCAAGCACCAAATAATGTAGGTAGCCACAGTGGTCAATTTAGTTTACATTTATCTCACCAGGATTCAGTTTGATTATGACACCTGTAAACCTATAGAGATAGGAGGAGCAGGTGGTGCCATCTATCTACCATACCTGGTACCATACCACAGTGCTTGGTCAACACAGAAGGGAATGTGAACTTTTCAGGGACTAGGAGCCTAGTCTATTGCAGAAGTACCATAGACAGCCTTTGCAACACCGCACATTTACAAATAGCGACCAGGCCAACCCGCTTAATTGGGAATACAGTACCCGAACGAAAATTTCATGCATGAATATAATATTTCCGTGCATGAAAATTACATAATTTGCCCCCCAAATTTCATGGGATGATTTTTTCACCCAAGAATTTTTTTATGGGAAATTGGGCTGTGACCATAATCGATATTCCAAATTCCTAGGGCGTAACGTTCCTTAACCTTTATATGCGTACCTGGATACAAGGCAGAAAATTGACGATAATCGAAATTCCAAATTCTAATGCATGACTTTTCTGAACCTATATATGGATGCCTCAAGGTGATGGGTACCATAGCAAGCTATATAAAAGGCCCGTCCAAAAACACACCTCATTGTAGCATAATCATAGAACAAGGCGTATCTCCAGGTTCCTGAGTGTTGTCAGGTAGAGAATATCATAGCCAGCCGTCCTAATTCAACCCATATTCTATCTCATTTCAATATTTACAATTTTTCACTCAAATGACGTAATCTCATTACTTACGCAAGTGATGGTCACTACAGGTTCACATATACCTTAGGGAAGTCATTGACTATGCCCAATAAAGAGTAATTTTTTTATTCTTTACTGCTAAAGATTTTTACGGGCCATAACATTTGAAAATTTTAATGAGATATCGTGTGTGTGGAGCCTATAACCCAGTGGTGGTTTAGCAAGGACAGGCCTCGTTGATCCCATGTGGGCTAGGAACAAAATACAGTTGTACAAAGACACACCTCAGTGGTCGCGCGTCACAGTCAAAAAAAGGCGATGGTCCGGTTTGCTATAAATAGTTGAAAATGTTTCTAGTTGTAAGAGCCTAATGCACTTGGGGTCAAAATTTCTCACTAAAATGTTCAATGTTATGGCCTGCAAAAATCTTCAGGAGTAAAAAATCAAAAAATTACTTCTTATTGGGCATAGTCAATGATATCCCTAAAGTAACTCTGAGCCTGCAGTAACCATCACCTGCTTAGGTAATGAGAATATGTCATTTGAAAGAAAAGTTGTAAATTTTGAAATGAAACAGAATATGGATTGAATAATGACAGTTGGCGATGATATTCTCTACCTGATAACACCCAGGAACCTGGAGATACACCTAGTTATAGGATTATGCTGCTTTGAGGTGTGTTTTGGGATGGGGCTTTTAACTGGCTTGCAATGGTACTCATCACCTTAATGTGTAAGATAACATGGCACACAGTTCAGCTGTTGTGACACTTATTTCTCGGTGTGACCTCGTTGATTTCAAGCGTAAACTCTTAATTTTCCTGACCGCAAAAAAAACTTGGCGGAGCAGAACGGAATTAAATGGGTCGGTTTTATGAACTGGTTCAGAACTACGGCCTGATTTTCAGACAAACACCCGAGCACACACCTGGAAACATAACGTAAACATGTTGACAATTAAGACACGCCCTATAGTTTAGTACAAGAATATAATATGATACCAAACACATTATGTTTTATGCATAGTAGTAGCAGCAGCAGCAGCAGAAGTAGTATTAATTTGGAATTTGGAATTTCGATTATCGTCATCTTTTCTACCATATTAAGATTGAAAAATTTCTGGCATTATTTGAACTACATGTATAAATGTGTGTACAATTGCTCTATGTAGGTTATTTCTTTGTAATGTGCGTATACCTGTAACTATTTGTTATCATGTTGATATCACCTTCCCTCAGACTAATGCACCGTACGATGCATTAGTTGCACCTACGAGTCTTCTTATTTGATTCAATTGTTCAGTTACCATTTAATTGATGTTGGTTGTTTTCTGAGCTCAGTTAATTATATTCTGTTAATATGTATTACTACGTAGTTTATTGATTATTGATTTACCATTTTGAGACCGTTTAGTTTGTATTCATTTTGTACTATATGTGTATGCATTTTTACGGCAAGAGTCAATAAAGTTACAAACATACATTAAGGCTAAATCATGCCTAGCCAGTGGGGGCAACCGGAATACCAGGCGAAATACTTAACCCCAAGTCACTGGTAGAAATAGTAGTAGTAGTAGTAGTAGTAGTAGTAGTAGTAGTAGTAGTAGTAGTAGTAGTAGAGCAGAGGTAGCAGAAATGGTACTTAAGTATAACATATTTCTAAACTGTAAGAAGGATCAGTAAAGATTCAACTAGTTTGGAGTTTCATTGATCTGAAAATGATTAACCTTTGTATACTTTGGGTGAACATGGCATCAATTAGTTATTACTAGGTGAACATCTTCCCAAATATTTTTTTTCATTGATAAATGATTATCCGTTTGAAAGGTTAGGGTTCACCTCAGGCAGGTTTACCCATTCCAGTGAATGCCATGATTATACTATTACTATCTTGGTAAATGTTTGATGAAGGCTCAGTTAAACATATGTCTCATATATCAAGCAACTGACGACCACATGTTTCCATTATTCATGGTGATAAGCTAAACAAAGGAGCAGTGGCCTAGATAACAGTTTTAGGTTACTTTAGGTGTGGCGGGCAGTTTGAGGTTGGATTATATATTGAGATGGCTGTACTAGGATGTTTTATAGAGACTATGTAGGAATATTGTCCCTGGTTTTATACACATTTTCGAACAGTAAGTGACTAAGTTTTGTTTGTAACGTTGGAATTCTTTACATTTATACTTTATGTGTTCTTCCTACATATAGAACATGCACTACCATGAGTTAGTACACGTAACCACGTTTCACCATTTACTGCAGTATTTGATGGTGCAGAGATAGATAAATAATCTTAAAATCTCGCGCAATTAAGGCGAATTCAAATTCATATCATGTTTTACTGTGTGGAGATAAACACAGGAGTCGTAATCCGACCAACACCATTTTCTAATAAAGGAGAAGAGGAAGAAAAAGAAGAAGAGAGAAGAAGAAAACCTGCAGGGAAAGAACTGTGTAAGACCTGTTTAGATAACAAAGAATAAACATATTAATAATTGGACTGCCGTGGCAGTTTTATTGTAGATGTATGTTTTATGCACCTTATAGCGTACTCAATTTAGAGTACTCAGTGAGAGCTATCCAATGAATACCAGCATAGCAGGGTTTAGATGTTTTTCAAAAACCTTTGCGTCCTTGTGGTGCTTTCGAAGGAAGTAGCCTCAGCATGAAAGGGTTAACCAATTCCACCAGCGGTTTTCTCGCATCTTTGGTTCCCCTGAAAGGATAGTTTTTCTGGTTTAACATACGTTCAGCCAGGCGCTACATGTACATGTATGAAAGAGTTCTATAGTAGCATGATTAAGGTGATGGGTACCATTGCAAGCCAGTTAAAAGCCCCATCCCAAAACACACCTCACAGCAGCATAATCATATAACAAGGTGTATCTACAGGTTCCTGAGTGTTATCAGGGAGAGGATATCATAGTCAGCCGTCTGTAGTCAACCCATATTCTAATTCATTTAAATATTTACAACTTTTCACTCAAATGACATAATCTCATTACATACGCAGGTGATGGTCATTACAGGTTCACAGTTACCATAGGGATATTATTGACTATGCCCAATAAGAAGTAATTTTTAAATCTTTTACTGCTAACGGTTTTTACAGGCCATAACATTGAAAGTTTTAGTGAGATATCTCGTGTGTGGAGGCATGGGAACCCCTTTGATAGTAGTGGACATACCTCGCTGATCACTTCTGAGCACTCGAAACAAAAGAGAGTTGCACAAAGATACACCTCGACGATCTCAAGACAATGGCTTGTGGTCAGGATGCTATAAATAGGTGCTAGCTATGAGCATGTGAGGTTACCAAATGAAGTTGGTGTGGAGATTTCTAACTAAAATTTTCAACGTTATGGCCTGTAAAAATCTTCAGCAGTAAACAATCAAAAATAAACTTTTTATTGGGCATAGTCAATGATATCCCTAAAGTAACTCTGAACCTGCAGTAACCATCATCTGCGTAATTAATGAGAATATGTCATTTGAAAAAAAAGTTGTAAATTTTGAAATAAAACAGAATTTGGATTGAATAATGACAGGTGTCGATGATATTCTGTACCTGATAACACTCAGGAACCTGGAGATACACCTAGTTATAGGATTATGCTGCTTTGAGGCGTGTTTTGGGACAGGGCTTTTAACTTTCTTGCAATGGTACCCATCACCTTAAGGTTATTTACTCCTACTAAACGTCAGCGGCGAGTCACCTGACACTCGTGACGAAACAAAAACATCTTGTTATGAGCTTGTCAAATAACGCCTTCCTTTGATGGAGGTCGACGCAGACCGGAACCACCTCTTCAGAAAATACCTAAATATGTTCAGTGATCGTAAAATGGCCAGTACATGTAGTGCCCCGGATGTTGACCTGGTAAGCTGGCTTCTGATCGTGTCCTCAGCAAAACGAACTCTACGCAAGAAATACGCTTATTTATTACGTTTGAGAAGTCACTGTCACTGTGTTAAGATATGGCAACATACCAGGCAGGCGATGAGAGGAGAAAAAGGGGTTGGTCGTTTGAAACGGGCGAGCAGGACTCAGTTAAAAAATCACGTAGTGTCTCACAATGCTCGCCGGACAACGGCAGACATGGCGAACTATTTTTAGACTGTCCTGATCAAGGTGAGCTTGCCGCGATGTTGCGTAACGAAAATCTCACCCTACAGGACGTAATTCGCTCAATGCTACTGTTACAAACTTCCCTGTCCCAGTCCTTCAATTCAAAACTACATCGTTTGGAATCAAATTTAGCTAGAAAATTTGATGATAGACTTAATGGGGTGGACGAACATTTGATCCAGGTGGGATCCAACATTGAGCAATTGAAAGGAGACCTGGCTAACACAGATAGTGAACTAGCTGACGTTAAAAGGAAGGTTACCACCCTAGAAGGAACTGTTCAGGATAGACCCTCCCCTCCAAGTCAGCTTGGGCTTAATATCGTCCTACATAATTTACCAGAAACAAACAATGAAAATATTGATAATAAGGTAAACAATGTGCTCAAAGAGGGTATCAAATTACAAAATATAACTGTTGAAAGTGCCGAGAGGAAAAAATCCTATAAAAGGAACGCTCCCGGCATTGTGGTTGCGAAACTAAAAAATGCAGAAGACAAGAAACAGGTCATGCTCAATAAGAAAAAACTGGCAGATTCAAGAGTATATAATGAAGTGAGCATATCACATGACAAACCCCTGCAACAAAGAGTGCAGGAGGCAAATTTGCGTACTCTCGCTGCTGCTGTCGGGGAAAATAAACTAATCGTTAAGGGCAGCAGAATACTCCAGAGACGTAACTACAAAAGTGCCAGAACTACATCCCCAAGTAGACATTCAGAGCAAGAAACTGGCAACCAGGCCCCTAGCACCTCTCAACGTCCTAATCAACCCCAGACACGCAAATCTGGCCATAGAACTCGGGCTGCCAGTCCACCTAGTGCTGCTGCAAGTAATTCCAAAAATACTTACTACTAGGTCCGTTGTGGTTTCTGGAACGTGCGAGGATGGAGTACAAATATACATTCTGACAATTACCTCCTTAGACTGCGATCGTTAGAATTTTGTGATCTTGATGTTATTGGCATAGCAGAAACTCATCTCAAAGACTCACAGACATTATTGGTCCCAGGATACAGCTGGTTCAACCATCAAAGGAAAGAAATTCATCGCAAGGCATGGTCTGGTTCAGGAGGTGTTGGATTTCTTGTCAAAACGTCCTTATTTGATATGTTTGATGTTACGGTATTGGATAAAGATGTTGACAGTATTCTCTGCCCGCCATGCTACTTACACTTTTTGCACCTGTGTCTGTTACTTACCTCCACAGCGATCTTCTCGTTCAGTCCCTGTTGATGATTTTTATGGAGATCTAATCTCCCAAGTTCACAGATTCCAAAATTTGGGAAGTTTCTTCATTTGTGGTGATCTAAATGGTCGACTAGGGGATAGAGAGGATTTTATAGCTGGAGTGGACGAGGTATCAGAGCGAGATGTTATTGACTTTACAGCAAATGGATATGGGGATGCATTACTGGAATTTCTATGGTCAACTAACTGTTGCATTTTAAATGGTCGAAATAATAGTAAGAATGATTTTACATGTATAAATGCTATTGGTCATTCAGTTGTAGACTACTGTATTGTCCCACATGAAAGTTTGAACCTATGCTCAGGTTTTCAAGTCCTGAGGGCTAGAGAGCTAGTAGACCTATCAAATTGTATATCTTCAGATGGTGTCATTCCGGCCCATGTCGTACCAGATCATTCTTTGTTATCGTGGAATTTTAACATGACGCATCCTTTATTACAACTGAACAACTACCCTGATAATCACAAGGTTACTTTCACAAAATATGAAACCTCACAGGTGCCAGTTAATTTTCTGATGAATCCTGAATGCACCGATTTGGTTAACAGGTGGATCAATCATATTAAGGATGGAGTTCAAACACAGGAGTCCATGGATAATTTGTATTCTGACTTTGTGAAATCGGTTTCAGTTGAAATGGAAAGATTGGTTCCCTTTAGAGTAATAACAATGCAGGATGCTGTCAGTAACAAAAAACGGCGGAGAGGTAATCCTTGGTGGTCCGATCAACTTTCTAACCTATGGAATATTTTATGTGAAAATGAGAAAGCATGGTGTTTAGCAAAAGGAACGGCTAAAGCCAGACTTAAAATGGTAAGAAATGCATCACAAAAAGATTTTGACCGAGAGGTACAAAAATGTAAACGTAGGTATTGGTGTAGGGAACAGGAGCATCTAAGAGATATCCATAGTAACAACCCGAAGCAATTTTGGAATTTTATAGGTAACTTGGGTGTCGGACAAGAACGTAAAAAGGGCATCCCTATGGAGGTTCTCTTACGGGATGGTTCTATATCAAGAAAGAAAGAAGACATCTTAAGTAAATGGAAGGAAGATTTTAGTAATCTACTGAATCCAGAAGATATCTCTGGTGCTCCTCCCCCTGATGTATCACACATACCTTCCACTGTTCCTGACCCTCTGATGAATGCCCCTATCACCAGGTCTGAGGTACAAAAAGCAGTCAGACGTGCCGGTAAAGGCAAGGCCTGTGGATTTGATGGGATTCCAATTGAATGTTTAGTAAATGAGAATGCAATAAGTTTCATGCTTAATCTTTTCAATCGTTGCTTAAATGATGGGATAATTCCTTCATCATGGAAGAAAAGCATAATCCAACCGATCCTGAAAAATAAAGACGAAGACCCACGTATGCCTTCTAACTACAGGGGTATTTCTTTAGCCTCAGGGATGTATAAACTATATTGCTCAGTGTTGAATCATAGGCTCACCTCATGGGCAGAGTCAAATGACATTTTAGCTGATGAGCAAAATGGTTTTTGTCAAGGTCGGTCTCGTCCTGATCACCTCTATGTTTTATCAGAAATAATTCAGACGAGAAAGCAGCAAAAGAAAAGCACGTTTGTAGCTTACATTGACTTCAGCCAGGCATTCGATAGAATAGATAGAGTGTTCCTCTGGCAAAAACTGACAAAAATGGGCCTTGAAGGTAAAATACTGCAGGCCATTAAATCTCTTTACGACAATGTTGAGTCCAATGTTCGAATTAATGGTCATATGTCAGAATTTTTCAATGTTAGCTCTGGCTTAAAGCAAGGCTGTTTACTCTCTCCTCTCCTATTTAGTCTCTTCATAAATGACATGGTGAGAAAGGTCAATGCTCTCGGAAAGGGCGTCCCTCTAGGTCCTTATGAACAAATTAGCATCCTTCTTTATGCAGATGACATAGCCTTGATTGCAGAATCTGAAGAGAATCTGCAAGATATGCTAGACCTGTTAGGTGTTTGGTGTCAGCAATGGGGCCTTAAGGTTAATCCCAAAAAGAGTGAAATTATTCACTTTAGGAACCCCTCAGTGCCAAAAACTCCATTTCAATTCACTTGCGGTAACCTTGAACTTAGGGTGGTCACAAAGTACCGTTATCTTGGTTTATGGTTTAATGAACACCTAGACTTCAAGGTTACAGCTTCAGAGGTGGCTAAATCTGCTCATCGAGCACTTGGCCTTCTCATCTCAAAGTTTAAGCTCTGTGGAGGGATGCCTTTTGACTGTTTTACTACCCTATATGAATCTTCAGTATTGCCCATCATTTCCTATGGTGCTGCTATATGGGGAACCTCTGAATTCAATTGCATAAATTCTGTACACAATCGAGCATGCAGGTACTTTTTAGGAGTTGGTAAATACACCCCAAATGCTGCAGTAAGGGGTGATATGGGATGGAAGACCCCATTACACCACCAATGGCTGTGTGTGACGAGAATGTGGTGCAGACTAAGTGTTCTGCCAAATGAGCGTTTGACCAGAAGAGTGTTTCTGTGGGCAAATAACCAGGCTCAAGGAAATAAGAAAAACTGGGCTTTTAAAGTGAGGAAATTCTTTATTTCAAACCAATCACCTCATTTGGCCAATGTTGAGCACCTCCACCTGGCGGAAATGGTAATTCCTAATGTAGATTCAATTCTGGGGGAGGCCGAGAAGGTTAAATGGCTCACTTCAATAAATCGTGAGGAAGCTCAGCATGGGGTGGGTAAAAACAAACTGAGGTCTTACAATACCTTTAAAACAACTTTTGAAGCCGAAACCTATGTTAGAGCTAATTTACCCAGAGCACAACGTAGGGCTCTAGCCCAATTTAGAGCTGGGGTTGCACCTCTGGCACTAGAAACAGGCCGCTATCAGGGCTTACCAGTGCGTGAAAGGATTTGTTTTCACTGCAAGTCGCTTAATAGAGAAACTGTTGAAGATGAAAAACATGTCATTCTTACCTGCCCTCTTTATAATGCACAGCGAGCAACTCTATTTACAAGACTAGAGGAGTCAATCCAAGGGTTTTCTTACATATCAGAGGAGCAGAAATTCAAAACAATACTAAGTGATGGTAATAATGTCAAGCAATGTGCCAGCTTTCTTAAAACCATCCTCGAGATTAGAAGATCTGAATTGATGAAACCACAGGGACACTGAATGTGTCTTATAAACTTTTAAAAGATTTTAAAATGCATCTATGTTTTAACATCTCTGTGTGATATGTACTATTAACTTGCTTTAATGTCTCTCATAACTCTTTTAAGAGTGGTCAGTATATTGAACTTGCATGTTTTTATCTGTCTGTAATATGTTTATCCATACTGAGTGAGACTTTTAATAAAGATTTTATTATTATTATTATTATTATTATGTAGGTCATCCGTCCTACATAAATGCCACTGGAGCGTTAGTTGTCAAAATAGCAACATTTGAATGTTAGATCGCTTACAAATACCTCACAGGGGTCTGCCCCCGTGATGAGTGTTCAAAGGCGTTACCACTGACTGCTCGCTGTTTATCATCGTTGAAGGTCTTTCCTAATGGCCGAGGATTCTGAAGCATTGTCACTGACTGCTCAATGTCTCTAACCATTGAGGGCCAGCCGTAATAGCCAAGTGGTCTAAGGCGTTGCCACTGACAGCTCGCTGTCTCCTAACACTGATGGCCTGCCCCGATGGCACACACGAACATACAAACATACATACATGCATGCATACATACACACACACACACATATATATAAAATATATATATATATATATATATATATATATATATATATATATATATATATATATATGTAAATACATACATACATACATACTATGTATGTATATATATATATATATATATATTTGTATATATATATATATATATCAATATCATATATATATACTTATATCTATCTATCTATCTATCTATCTATCTATCTATCTATCTATATATATATATATATATATATATATATATATATATATATATATATATATATATATATATATATATATATATATATATATATATATGTATATATTTATATATATATATATATATATATATATGTATATATAATGCTGGCAAGGAATGAAGACTTTTTCTATCGTAGCATTTTCATTGTGCTCTGAAATCTTGATAAGTTGTAGATTAGAATATCACAGTGGCTGAAACATTTGGCACCAGTTGTTGGTAATAAATGGACTTACGGCGAAGTCAGTGAGAACTGCACTGCGGATGGGGGTCACTGCACTGAGAATGGGGAGGGGTCTTCACCCAATTCCTGGTCCCTTTTGTAAGCCCCCACTGATGGATAAAAAGCCATTCATGCCTACATTTCCGCTTGAAACGTATCATGTGGATCTCTGACACTTTTGAAAACAACTAAAAAAGCATATCTGCGAAAAAATATTTAAAGTATTTGTGGGTAGCGTACCAATCAACCTTTTCCCCGCATATATCTTTAAACCTTCAAATGCCATGCACACATGCATGCGTTTGTGGTAACATAGCTAGATAACCATGCATGCATGTATGCGTACAAGATAATGAAATTCATTTGAACTTGCTTGAGTTTTTTTGGCTTAGTTTTCAAATAAATCCGAGAACATTTAATACCCAAAATGCATGTTTGAAGCGACCATTGTTTTGTTGAAACTCAATATGGAAAAAAGGGCCAAAAATATTTCTTGCGTGTGTGCAAAACTATGGTTATGGACGCCTCGGTGATTGCCTAGACGTTCATAATAATCTGATTATGAGGAAAACGATGTAGGCTATAGCGCATGTAAAAATCTCAAAATAACCCTCAAATTAACCCCACAAGCCACCTTAAAGAAGAATCTAAAAGAACCCCCACATAGCGCTGTCAGAACGTTGTGCCGATCCAAGGTTCATTTTCACATGTCACATGACTATGGTGGAAATGTAATAAGATCGTCAAACATGAATAACCTGGAACTGGATTTCGGCCAATTATTCCCATTACAATTTGGCATCAGACACGTCTGGAAAAATGAAGAGTACTTCCAAGCGATATAATGCATGGCTAGAAAAGGGCCTGGTCATTTTAACCCGCTACATGCAATGACATGTTAATGATCAAGAGCTCCACCAGATCTGGATTTATTGGAATTAAGGCAATTACTTGATTATTGAAAATGGTTTTGCAAGATGTCTGAAGGGGATTTCTGCACAAAGCAATTTTTCTTTATATCAATACAGAAAATTACTGACATCTAAGCATGCAAACAAATAACATGTCATGAGACATCATACTCCAAAGGAAATTCGTATGAAGGAACGGAAGGTTTTTTGAAGGGCGGGAGGGGCCGAATTCGGGTGGGGGGTGTCGAAATTTTAATTATCTTCCGTACCCCCCAACCACGCTTTTAAATGGAACGGCCCTTACACAATGTCTAGACAAACGTCTAGGAGTGAAACATCATTACGACCAAAGATTAAATCATTTTTAGAATGGAAGGAGATTCCATTATGCTTTGAAAACAGTGTTTTGATCGTTTTACTCAATTTAGGCGAAAAAGGTTGCTCAAAACTTTATACTAGAACGAAAGATTCCTATGATCATCTACTATAAAACATAATAGTCGATAAATGGAATGAGAATGCTGAGATTGAATTGAGTGCTATATGCATTGGTAGATCCTTTCTAAACCATCATTTGAAATACAAAGATACGTATCTCAAGTACACGCTCCATAAAAGATTCTATACCAACGAGAATTTACACAAAATGGGTATAAAAGAATCCAATTAATTTGCTATGTGTCGACTTGAGGTTGACTCAGTAGAACATATGCATTTATTTTGTGAACACTCAAAGACACTGTGGAATGAAGTTCGGGACTGGATACCTGAACTAGGTATGAATGACTACAACTTGACACGGTAAGGAAAATTATAGTCGGTGATTTAGAGAAAGCTCTGGCTATCAATTCAATCAGCTTGTATACAAAGAAGGTATTAATATACTCCTGCATGGAAAAAGAACAAAAGCCAAATATACAGTTTATGAAGAATAATATTAAGAACTTTTATTTTCAAGAGAAATATCGATATTACATAAAGGTAAGGAAGAAGGTATTTGACAAACAATACTCACTATATCCTACTTTCCAATATATTTGATAACAACATAACCAATTTGTTTTGTAACGCATACCAAACACTCTAACTGTGATATTGTATTTGTATTGTACCTTGCTTGATGGCACGTTGGAAAACGAAATAAAAAACTATTTAGAAATTAAAAAAAAGGTATGAGGCTGCTTATGGTCGCTGTAAGCTTTGATGGATTAAACTCTACCCGTCCCACAACCTAGCTGGAGTTATCAAGTACAAGTAGTTGTTTGTCAACAGTTGCAGAAGCCAGAGAATCGCATACCACGCATCCGTTACTTCAGGTGATCTGCGTTTGTAAAAGGCCATGAGACTGCCGGGTCTGCCCTGATGGCTGAGTGGTTATTTTCAATTAATGCTAGTCATCTCTCAAATTATCGTCCGAACGGGTTCGAGTCTAGGATGGGGGCATGTGAGAAAGTTTTAAGTGACTCGAGGTTAAGCTGGGTTTCGAACCTGCGACTTAACGTATGGCAATTTGGAATTTCGATTATCAGCATGTTTTCAGTTGTAAGTGGTTGAGTACCAGGCAAAAACACCACCGCCCATCCCGAAGTCACTAGCCACGTTCTCTCATGCCCCCTTTTGGACCACTCTTGAGAGCTACTGTACGCATTGCTAACATTAGATCCCGAGGGGTTCCGAGCCAGTGACGCCACGCTCGGGAATTTAGGATTTCGATTATCGTCACGTTGTCCTTCATAGTTAACCCATTAACACTCAGAGCAGCCAAAACAGGCCATACAATTTTGGAAATATATTTTCTAACAAAAGCTTTTTTTGGAAAATAATTGAAAGAGAAATGTTAAAGAGAGGTCAAACAACAACTTTTCTTCAAATATTTTATGAACTTTTGCTTTATTCCCAAATTATTATGAAAAGTATGAGAGTGGCAGACGATTCTTTCCAGGGGATCTCTGAGTGTGAATGGGTTAAGCTACATCAGGACACCGACCAGTTGTAAGTAGGCTGTTCAATTGTTTATTATTTGATAGAAATACGAGAAGGAGGATAAGCATTTCATTGTTTTCAACGTCACATTGTGACGACTTAGAAAGCCAGAACTGGAATATGGCATTAAAAGTGACAATAAACGGAATTCAAAATTGATTGAATCTTACTATTAGCGAAAGATGTGATGGAGGTCACGCTACTGGCAGGGAGCACTAAAATAATGCGCACTAAATCATAGGTTAAAACTATATTAATAAGGAAAAGTCGATGAGACAATTCTTCGTACTGTTTCGCCAGATTTGAAAATGAGCATAAATCATTCAACTAGGTTCAAACTATATTAATAAGGAACAATCAATGAGACAATGCTTCGTACTGTTTCGCCAGATTTGAAAATGAACATAAATCATTCAACTAGACAGCACCAACAGGAGCACAAAAATATGTGGATGAAAATATGAAAATCTATTTTTCCGAACTAGCGAACATGACCCACTTGTGTATAACAGGATATATTATGCAGTCTATATATTTACTTAAAAGTCTGGGAATGCCTTGGAAATGTATACCTATGCAACAAAGGACCTAAAGCCCACGCTTCATTTGATGTTGTTGACTACTACTAGTATGTTGTTTGTAGGGTAGTTGTTTTGAAAGTTTCATCCTTGTTTTCTCTCGAAATCACACCAATTGCTCTATGAAAATTTACAAACACCCCGACAGTTGAAAGAACATGTTTTTAAGATGACGTCCACTTCAAAAAAGGACCTAAATCATACGCTTCATTTGATGTTGTTGACTACTATGTTGTTTGTAGGGTAGTTGTTTTGAAAGTTCCACCCTTGTTTTCTCTCGAAATCACACCAATTGCTCTATGAAAATTTACAAACACCCCGACAGTTGAAAGAACATGTTTTTAAGATGACGTCCACTTCAAAAAAGGACCTAAAGCCTACGGTTCATTTGATGTTGTTGACTACTACTAGTATGTTGTTTGTAGGGTAGTTGTTTTGAAAGTTTCATCCTTGTTTTCTCTCGAAATCACACCAATTGCTCTATGAAAATTTACAAACACCCCGACATTTGAAAGAACATGTTTTTAAAATGACGTCCACTTCATCAGACCTTACCCGACCTAGTCATTTTATTAGTTTGACTGATGACCTAGTCTTTCACACACGTGTAGTGAATCCGTTTAACCCATTAATGCTTAAAAGCTCCTCCGTGAATTGTCGTCTGGATATTAATAATTCTGACAATAATCGAATGGTTTTCACTAAACATTGGAAAGAGAGATATCAGTTGTGTCCTGTAGAATATTTATCCATCAAATATTTTTGTAACTATGTGCTTACCTGCAAGATAATGCTTTTGATCGCTGTGAGTATCAATGGGTTAATGCTGTTGTGTTTATGTTACATAAGAATCACAAGCACGTGACGCGTGACCGATATCTCAACACTACCGACTGTGACCTAGGTATGGGGCTATGGTAAACATGTCCTTGGATTGTCTTATGTCTTTCTGTTCCAAATAAGCATGAGAAAAATCCCACTACAAATAAAGGAGTGTTACCCAGTTTTGTGACCGAATTTCATTCAAACTAACAGATGCGTGAAGTGGTGTGTCTAAAAAGAAACAACCTCAGTACGAATTGCCATTTTATGCATATACTAGTAAACTGTGCAATAAAATCGTCATATGAGTAGCTCAAAAGCCACTTGCAGTTCACGGAGAACCAATAGTAGGGCTCAAAAGGTACACATACTGCACATGTACCATTCATTTAAGTGGCTTATAAGAAAGCCATCTTTGATGGTGCATTTACCTTATATGTACAGCATTACCCATATAACATTGCCACGATAAGTACATATCCCATATCTTATTGCCTGGTGAGAAAATGTTCCATAATTCATAGAATGATGAGCTGATAGGTAAAACTTCTATAATCTATGTGTCATCGTCATCGTCTGATAAGTACACCAGTCAATATCAGTTTTTGATAAGTAAACCTTCCACAATTTATTGTATAGTGAGCACATACTGTAATTGTATAAAGTTTGAAATATTAGCGAATCTATATTTAGCGAATCAATCCGTTTTTCCATAATAGCGGATCGTAATATTCGCGTGTCCTCATTGGTATACTAGTATTGCTATTAAAGAACTCAGACCCACCGTGTTTACGCGCATCATTCACAGTTGGTTGTACACCATGAGCCAGTTATACATCACAACACGCACGTATGTATGTAGTATGGATATCAACTGACCATGTGTAATTGTGACTAGATACACATTTTGAATACAAAATAGAACAAATATTAACGGATCGTAATATTAACGAATCGGACCCATTTGTTAAAGTCGCTAATATTACTTCCACATTAATATTTCGAACTTTACAGTATTCCATATATCATTGACTGATAAGTATATCTTCCGTATATTATTGGCTGATAATAAGTAAATCTTCCATACTGTAGATCTATACAATCTCTTGCCATGTTGGAAATTTGACAATCGAGCTTTTATCAAAATTTTCCAAATCTTGATTTACCAATCATGATCACACATGATCGCATAACCCTGCATGCAAGTGCAAGCACCAATACCTTTTCTTTAAGTAATCTACCATTCATCATACGCATGTCAGATGCTTTATATCAATCTATTAATGCTTTTCCAAAATTATTGGGAATATGAGTGTCTTGATTATATTGGGAATGTGAGTGTCTTGGCATAACATGAGTTGTATCATCAGAACTTTAATCAAAACATTAATATTGCTATCTTATAGCTGTCCAGTGTCGAATATAATTGAAACAGAGAAACTTCAGCACTAGTTTCCTAAATTACAGCAATAGGATAAATACTATTGGTTGACACAAGTGATGTCCTCCTTACCAAGCAAGATTATATTATGGTAGCGAACTTCAGACCTCTCCTGGCCTTTATATATGAGGCATTATCTTTGAAGATTGAACTACTTTTTCAAGTTGCATTGATTCATATTGTTGGCAGTAAAAAAGTGATTCTTAAAGTACACCTTCATGTGCTGATAGACAGGTAAAATCAAACACGCTATCTGAGCTGTAAATAACACACTGATCGCGTCTCATTGTCCAGACTTGTTGTGAACCAGCCAACCATATTGCGGTTATCGGGTCATGTAAGGCTGCAACCCCATTTGGCGCATTCCCATTTCTTGCCATCCCTCCCCTCAGCATTCAAAAGGAGGTCATAACGACAGTAATAATGGTTGGAGACATATGAACAACACTAATTCATCCATAACTTCCAAAAGGTATTTTTTTTTTAGCATTTCGATTACCTTCACTTGTTCTTCCATATTGCGGAAGTCACTCACAACTAACCAGTTGTGAGTGGTGGAGGAAGCTGGAGTGCCCTGTGAAAATCACCACTTAACGCCAAGTCACTGACAACTTTCTCACATGCTAAGGTTGGGATCATGAGCATAGGCGAGAGACGGCGCACAGTCAGCGGCAATGCCCTAGGTAGGTAGTCGTCACATTACCAGGGACCTACCCTGGTAGTCGGGTGGTCTGCTAGGACCGTACAGCTGACTGTTCGCTGTCTCTTACCACTGCTCGGCCTTGAATCCTGTTTCTGACATGTGAGGCAGAGGGTCGACAGTATAGTTAAGGTAGAAGCCTACCCGATACCCACGTCATTTTTAAAACTTAAATATCTGAAAACTGAGTTAAATTTAGACAACGGCACTTATGCTATTGTATAGCTTACATCTCATAGTTACAGAATAATGATAGACTTATCAATAATTTGCTATTTTGACTTGATGTGGCACCTTTTACGAACATATCTGGCTGTGTTTCGTTTTTTGGCAAAATGTCAAGCCTCACCCCTTACTTGAAAATCATACTCTACCATTTGATCATTCATGTCTTTGTTGAGGTGCAAGGTCCTACCTCAACCGCGAATCTGCACGATGAGTATTTAAAAAAATTTTTTGAATGTTCTCATATGCCTCAAAATTACTAACAGCACGTGGTTTACGTAGTTAATGCTGATTTTCAGGTCCTGTCATAATACGAGATACTTGTGATATGACCTTGCACCTAGAGGGGGTTCATATCTGTCATATTCTAAAACAATGGCTTCGAAGACCACATCGTTATTCACTTTCAGCCAAAAAATTAGATGAAAATTCTAGTCAAAATGGTCTATCTCGAAGGAATCTGCATGGTCGAAGCAGATAGCCATGTCGTTTGGGACCAATTTAATAACACAGAAGGCCCATTGGGGCACGCCTTTTGTCCTCGGGGGCCGTCGTGGCCGTACAACAATAGGGAGTTCCTAGGTCGAGGTTCGTGGCGACTGATCACTACTCATGTGTAATCTTTTGTTTTGATATCCATTCTTAGGGGCCAGCCAAGGACACCACCTAGTGGTGATTATCTTGGTGTACTAGACTATCACCTATCACCTCAAAACATACCTCACAGCAGCATGACCATATAACGAGGTGAATCTTCAGATTTTTGAGTGTTATCAGGTGGAGAATATCATAGCCAACCGTCCTTTGTAAAACCATACTAGTAGTCTATTTCATTTCAATATTTACAACGTTTTATTCATATGACATTACTCACACAGGTGATGGTCATTGTAGGTTCAGAATTACATTAGGGATACCATTGACTAGACCCAATAAGAAGTACATTGCAGATTCCTTACCTTTTAAGATTTTTACAGGCCGTAACATTGAACATCTTAGTTAGACATCTTGTGTGTGTAGGCATAGGAATCCCATTTATAGATGCGGACATACATAGCAACCAGGAATCTTCAGATACACCTTGTTATATAAGATTATGTTGCTGGGAGGTATGTTTTGAGCTGGGACTTTTAATAAGATTGCAAAGGTAATGATCACCTAAAAACACTTCATTATATAGCCAAAGTCAAACATGCGCTTAGTGATCTAAGTCCAATGTGTATATTTCAAAAAGGTTTTTCATGTGAAGAATTGAGCAATTGCACTAATATGAATAGGCACCTTTTGTCTGGCAATGTATGCTTGTAAATACAGACTCACACATCGTAGAAAAAACATTTATTTCCTCCCTATATTTAGAACCAAATGAACTTAATAGCTTACGCAGAAATGAGCATTACATGTATTTAAAGCAAAGTATCAGTCGTAAATAAGGGAGCACCTTGTATTTCGTTTTGT
>OZ012687.1:27714753-27722253 GCA_963942565.1 Maea johnstoni
ACTCATGCAGTGAAGTAGTTAAAAATGGGTTAAACATCCATGTAGTTCTCATGATCTTTTTGGGGAGGTGCCAACTTGTCTACGGGTAGGTGGCCATCTTGACCAAAGTGGCCGGCCGTCTTGGTAGGTGGCAGTCTTCAACAGTTTTATTCAACCATACCCGTCAAGTCTCCTGTTTTCAACAGGAGTCTTCTGTTTTTTGGAATTCATTTTACCTTCCTCCTGTTTTTTTCCTGTTTTTTTATTGTCTCCTGTTTTTCTCCTGTTTTTCTAGAAAACCAGTCTAAAGCGACTATAATCTCCTGTTTTTCCTCAAGTTCAGCCCAGATCTACTTAAACTCCTACAGCTTAGCATGTAACTCAGCTCTTCTAGCCTGCCTTAACAATACTCAGTTGACCTAATTGAACCCAGCTTGCCCAAAAGTTGCAATTAGCCTAGATAACCATTCCTATTTTTAGCAGTAGATATGTTTTAATTGGTAGAAAGAGGTGCATGCTGGTCTAGCATCATAACATCAAGAAAAAAAATCCAGGTAATGTAACCTGTTTAAAGTGAAAAAAGGAATAGGTTTCATGAAATTCATGGACTGACAGGAATAATAAATAGGGTCATGTTAAAATTGATTTGTTGTTATTATGTCCATCTGTTTACTGCAGAGAGTTGAGAGTATTGGCACTACATTAGGTAGGAGCCACCTGGTGGGACGTTGGTAAATTGTATATACAGGTGCGGCACCTGGTGGGAAGTTGGTAAACTAACACATATGGTAGCGGCACTGCCGCGTGAGAAAATCTCCTGTTTTTTTTTGGTCTGGGGTTGACAGGTATGTTCAACGTTTTATAAACACTTATCGTAGCCGAAAATTTCAACATCGAGCCTCGTGCACTAATCTGTATTTAAAAGAAGTTCCGCGGGAATAAGTTTGCGATCTCTCGCTCGACATTCTCGTGCAGAAGTGTGAAATGGACACACTTTTAATACCTAAGTACCTTAGATGAAAAAGTGGATATGAAACCAGCCGGTCAACCCGAAAAGGAAGGCTGCGGGGAATAGCCCAAACGTCGTGTTCTGCGCATGTTTCTGCGCAAGTTAGTTTCTGTGTAATGTAAACGATACGACGTCACAATGATGCCACATTCGAGATTCCTGGCATAGCCAGGCCTTCACCGTAGCGCATATAGTAATTGGTCTCTCGATTCATATCCATTTATTTATTCATGAATACGTACACTTACTAGGAGGGTATTTTCTGTCGAACATAATACTCTATGAGATGCGCCTGTGATGGAAGAGACACCTTCTCACTTTTAATCTATCAGATCTGAAACCGTTCTTCACTCTCCATAGTGGAAGATGTTTCAGGAAGAGGTCATATCATAAATGGTGAACGAGAATGAAGTAAAAGTAACTTTTTCATGATTCTCATTATACGCGATAACTATGTACGTGTGTACAAAAGTGCTTAAGGTGATGGGTACCATTGCAAGCCAGTTAAAAGCCCTGTCCCAAAACACACCTCAAAGCAGCATAATCCTATAACTAGATGTATCTCCGGGTTCCTGGGTGTTATCAGGTAGAGAATATCATCGCCACCTGTCAATATTCAATCCATATTCTGTTTTATTTCAAAATTTACAACTTTTTTTTCAAATGACATATTCTCATTAATTACGCAGGTGATGGTTACTACAGGTTCAGAGTTACTTTAGGGATATCATTGACTATGCCCAATAAAAAGTATTTTTTTGATTTTTTTACCCCTGAAGATTTTTACAGACCATAACGTTGAAAATTTTAGTTAGAAATCTCCACACCAACTTCACTTGGTGACCTAACGTACTCATAGCTAGCACCTATTTATAGCATCCTGACCACAACCCATTGTCTTGAGATCGTCGATGTGTATCTTTGTGCAACTCTCTTTTGTTTCGAGTGCTCAGGAGTGATCAGCGAGCTATATCCATTACTATCAAAGGTGTTCCCATGCCTCCACACACGAGATTTCTCACTAAGTTAAGTTATTCTTGAAAGTATGATAGGTCCAGCCGACACTTGTCAAGATGATCTCCGAGCATGACTGGGAAAACACACCTATAGATATAGGAGGATCATATGGTGCAAACTGCCATGGGCCAATTGTGGAACTACACTGGTCATGAACACTATTTAGACCACTGATATGGGAATGATGACTTTTTTATAGAGAATTAGAGCCTAGTTTCAGACTGTCTGGGGTGCTCATACCACCTCACGTGACCTAAACAACGAAGTTGCTCACCTGTGTTAAATTACCACTATTATACACTTTTTTTGAGTCTCAACCTTAGCTCTGAACACGGCAAAATAAAAGTATTGGTTAAAGAGGTTATGTAGAGTTTAGAAAAACTTGTCTCCAAATTACCCGGAGCGTTTCGGCTGGAGTGGTTGCTTAAAAGAATAATCCTTCCACACGACACTCCACCGGTTTTGCTATAGAAGTGTTTTTTGGGGTAGAAAGGCCTCTACTTCATGATCTTAATCTCTCGAGCATATGTCTTCACAATGGTAAACATGAGGAAACGCACACAGGTGTTGCTGAATTCATTACAAAACAGCTACTCAACTTACTATAAAGCATTACACACCTGAAAGAGATGCACAATCAAAACCAAGTGTGAGATTTTTAGTGAATCGGTGTTTGTAGTCCAACATCTATGTGTGGTATGTGTGTACATGTATGTTTCTTTGCTGTATTCAATTTGAAAAGTCAAACTGATACATCGAAAGTAAGATAACAGGTAGAACAATATCAATACAAAAGAACGCAATTTAAAGGACAGACAGAAAGAACAGATGATATCTGGTGTATCCAATTCTGAACTCGCCCTCTTTAACCCTTTCAGTGCTAATGCTACTTTCGTCCAAAGCACAAGGATCCAAAGATTTTCGAAAAACATCTAAACCCTGCCATGTTGGTATTCATTAGATATCTCTTGCTGAGTACTCTCAGATGAGTACCCATACGCAAGGGTTTCGGTCATTTCTTAGTTTTTTTGCAGGATTTTGTATTGGCCAAATTAGCAATCAGCGGCATAATAAGGGTTAAGCCTAAGGTTACGTATGTACATTCTATGGACATTTCCCATTTTACATTCTAATGTAGGATGAATTATCTATATCCCCCAGGAGCTCGTTATCTCCTTCTCCAATCAGCATGGCTTTCATCATACATCATTTTGTCCAGCCAGATCTAAGACCCTGGGAGACCGTTAAACGTACCTCCCCACGGTCAAGATCAGCGAGCTAAAAATAACCAAGCTTTTCACTGTGGTTTAGCGGAATGTCGGAGCATTGTTAGTGAAACAGATTGCATTCCCCGCATGCCAAGTGGAATGAATGTACATTGTTTTCATGAGTGATCACACTTATTTACCTCGGCCACTTTAAAGAGAGATTGATGGATAACACCCTAAGCTGTCCAAGCTAAAATTGGATACCATGTAAACTGAATCATTTCGTCAAAAACATCTTTGTATTTGCAAAGATTTGCGTTGATTTATTAATTTCGAATTGTCGGATGCACACTTGAAAGTAAAATCTTTCATTAAACTGGCATATTTAAAAAAAAGATCGCCAATCAAAAAGTTGTCTTTGACTTTTACGGATCGACAGTGGACACTGCTCTATATTTTACTAAAGAACCCATGTTTAAAAGGCTGTTTGTTAAATTGGCAAGAGCTTTTGGAATTTCGTTTTATCTTCACCTTTTCCGTCATATTACGGTCGTGACTAGCCAGCTTTAAATGGTTAGGGAGACATGTTTACCCGTCGAAAACCACCAACCGACCCCAAGTCACTGGCAACTACGCCCTGCCCTGCCCTAACTAGGCTGGCATTATTGCATTCTTAACCCATTAACACTGAGAGCAGCCAAAACAGGCCTGACAATCTTGGAAATATTTTTCTAACAAAAGCGTTTTTAGGAAAATAATTGTAAGAGAAATGTTAAATAGAAGTCAAACAACAACTTTCCTTCAAATATTTTATGAACTTTTGCTTTATTCCCAAGTTATTTCTGAAAAGTATGAGATTGGCAGACGATATTTCAGAGGGTATCTCTGAGTGTGAATGGGGTAACCACGTGTCCAATACATGTGCCACTTCGATAGTTATTGATTATTCAATCTTCTTGATTTGGAATTTCGTTTATCGTCACTTTTCTTGCCCTATTATTGAAACTAAATCCTGAGTAGCTAGTTGTAAGTTCCTGAGAAAATGAGAGTACACGGCGAAAACCAGCAAGTTATTGGGAAATAGATTTTAGTAATAGACTTTATTGTGTCTTGCCGCATTATTTGTAATTCGATGAGTACATACTACTAAGGGCATATGGCATTTTTTGGCTACTGGTATTTAGTTCATAAAACTCCCACAAGAGGGAGTTGCACCAGCAGTGTATAACACAAGAATGTTCTCAGTTTGCAGTGTTTGGTTGTCTTGATGAATAAGCGGATGATGACATCATCCTTTAATGTAATTATAAGTTAGTTGTACACTTCAGTAACTTAGTTCTAATGGATGTTTTCTCTCTCGCTACTTTGATAAGCTTCGCACTGTTACTAAGATATTAAACACCGTGAGATACTAAGCCCCGTATTACAAGTGCATGAAACACAATGGATATGAGATTGGACCGTAGTCTCATACTTACGTATCTATCATACGCTATGTAATTCCGGAAAAGGTTATTTGTAGGAAGGATTTTCATTGTCTGTCCTGTTCGAGATGATCGAAAAACAAACCTAGTTGAGCTATCATTTATTTAGATAAAGTATGAGTTTAGAACACCATACCAGATTTAACCAGGACCCACCTAGTTGAGCTACCATTTATTTAGATAAAATATGAGTTTAGAACACCATACCGGATTTAACCAGGACCCTGAGCTAGCATCCCTGGTATGAGTATGTGTGTATGTATGTGTGTAATAGGGAGGGGTTTCGTGCACATCTTAACCTTTATGCTGGTGGTGGCTAATTTTGCCAATACAAAATGATGCAAAAAACCTGAATAATGACTAAGACCCTGGCATATGGGTACTCATCTGAAAGTAATCAGCGAGAGCTATCCAATGAATACCAACATGACATGGTTTAGACGGTTTTCAAAAATCTTTGCATCCTTGTGCTTTGGACTAAAGTAGCCTCAGCATTGGAAGGGTTAATTCTATTAGCCATAGATGAATTCGGAAATTGGATCACTGTCACGTGTTCTGTCATACTTTGGCTAAATCATGACTAGCCAGTCGTAAGTGGTGGAGGAAATTTGAGTACCCTGTGACAGCCATCGCCCGGACCCAAGTCACTGGGATACGCCCAGTGATTATGGGGTTGGTGCCAGTACTCCTTACCGTACCAGATATTGAACACTAAACAGTATCGTATCGTTAAACCTATACTGCTTAACAATATCAAACTGACCTATCTGATACCTGGACATCTACACACAAAGGTTGTACACTACTTAATAGCGAAATTTCTGAAGTTGACAATGATAAACTTCTCAAAGTTAAGTCACTGGGAGGAAAGTAATATCGTTAAAATATTGTTAAGATAACGTATCATATAGGATGTAGAGAACACTGCGACGATGGAGAGATGTACTCAAAACAACTAGTAGAGCTGAGTAATGTTGAACGCATGACGATGTGTATTTCTCATAGTTCCATGTGATATCTGTACTTCACTGGCATGACGAATTTGACACTAATGTGTCGACAATAAATACCAATGTGATGCTTTGGCGTATACAATCAGTATGTGACGAGTATGCCAGCAAGTATGGTTCAACCTATAAACAAAAACACAATGTCTTACAATGTATTCATCTTAATCATCATTATCATCATTTTCACTCAAAGTACAATATTGTCAAATAACATCATTATAACATTCAAGATATGTATTTACTAAAGTATGATCAATCATAATGATTGTCATTGGCAATTATACTACTGGCTTGAACTGATCTATCCATATGCTTTACAATAACATGTATACACAATGCCAAGTATACTGATCAGCATCAGTGAAAACAGTCAAGTTATCTGTCATACCATTACAAAATCAAAATATCAATAAATACTCCAAGTTACCCACTAAAGAAAGTCTACAAGTATTCTAGAACTATTCATCCTTTAGATCACTAAGATTTTAACATGCAATACATATTGTACTTACAACTGTGGGCTCTTATATCTGTTCCATCTCACAAACTTTCTTGACAGAGAAAAACATGGCTTCCAAACAAGGAATACGCCGGTGAAACCTACCCTGAAACATATGAACTACTGACAATGGCATTACAACAATGACAAGTGCTGCCACCTATCGCCACAAATCATACCTAAGGTCAATTGCCCTGTGACCCAATTAGTCAATCACACATACACAATATACATTCAAATAACAATGACCTACCAAAATAGCACATAAATTCACCAATATATATACAATATTCACCTGTCCATTACATAGGAAATAATTGTTTTTGTATCGCATCGCGAAAATTTATGCATATTGCTTACTTTATCTTTGATCTTTTCTTTTACTTGCAGAAAAATGGCGTCCAGCTTCCTCCTCGCTGTTATTGCAGTGACCTTGGTTGTCCTTCAAGTATCTGGTAGGTGATCTTCACCATTATCACCGTTTTCATCATCATCATCACTATCATCATCATCATGGTTGACAGCCCCACTCTCAGGAGAGTCATCCTCCGTGGCCTAGTGGTTACGATGCCTACGAGTTCGCAGGCTCGAGTCTCCGCTTGATCCCCAAGCGGGTTGGCCTGGTCGCTATATAAATGTGCGGCGTTGTAGAGGACTGTCTATGGTCCTTATGCAACTGAAAGACCCCTTGGAACTATTCGTGAAGAGAAGGGAATTTCTTCCCGGTTCCGGCTTTCTATTTCGTCGCGATATGGCCTAAGCTGTTGAAAGTGGCGTAAAACCCAATTTCTTTCCTTTCTTCCATCCCACTCTCAGGACAGTATTATGGCTGGCGCATGATAAAATGGTCAATGTTTAGACGAAAGTAGCATCAGCATGGTCAATGTTGTAGGATATGGCTCTGGGCAGTAACCTTGAAAGAGAAACTATCAGATAATGTGTATATAAACCTTTTATTTGCTTTTGACCGTATGAAATTTCGTAAAATAGTAAAATCACCTGTTTAGGGGGATACAATTTAAGATGAATATTAAAGCCTGTATTATATATATTCAACAAACTTGTTAGATAGTTTCATAATATTGATGATTTTTCTTCCTATTTTAGATGGTGCAAAGTGGAATTACGCAAAAGGATCCGCTATCGGTAAGGGCATTTTTATAGTTTGCGATAAAGTTTACTAGAACCCTAATACTTGTCTAGATCAAACTTGTCTATGATATTCCACAGTTGATACATGAAGTTAAATCAATGTATGTAAGTGCAAGATGTATTCAGAGCGAGGTTTATTAAT
>OZ012687.1:27724753-27739284 GCA_963942565.1 Maea johnstoni
AAGTTATTCTTCTGATACAATCTCCAATTCTTTCATCATCGCGATAAAATAATTGGCATGTTAAGAAAACCTGTTCCTCCCTATTAAGAGAGTATTTTGTGGTAGAAAAGTTCCGCGAATACTAGTAATCTGATATCATTTTCCTTTTAAATGAAACCTTAAGACAACCATTTGGTGTCACGGGAATTAGTTAGTGCGGAGCTACATCAGCCAAATATCGGGCTCCTGAGATACACTAGACATATAGGATGGATTCTGAAATGATAATGATGTGAATCCGTATATACAACTCCCCGGTTATTCTAGAACATTGTGTTATGCCGGAAGGTCATCCTGAAAAGGACTCGAGCAATCTAGCGAAGTTCATGATATCGCTATAAGTTTAATCTCCCCTTGATATGAGTATTTGTCCTTAAAACTTCGTTTCCTCAACAAATTGAAATAACTACTGAAATAACTAGCTTAATTATACATTTGGGAATTTAGACTATACCACATATTTATATATTAAACTAAAACATATAGAGTTGGCGAATTATAAAGGTATCATTAAGATGCATCTTATATCTCTTTCTTCTGCTTAACAACACATGCATTCATGTTTAAAAGAAATATCATTTAGCCATGGCTTATTTAGTTATTATTTTTGTGTTTTTAATATCGATTTTCGTCACCTTTTCTATCATATTTCGAATTCGTCTTGACTTAACAGTCGTTGATGGTGGACGAAACCGGAATACCCGGCGGAAACCACTGCCTAGCCCCAAGTAACTGGCAACCACATAAATCGCCAGGAATTTGAGAGAGGGAGAGAGGGAGAGAGAGAGGGAGAGAGAGAGGGAGAGAGAGAGAGGGAGAGGGAGAGAGAGAGAGAGCGAGCGAGAGAGAGAGAGAGAGAGAGAGAGAGAGAGAGAGAGAGAGAGAGAGAGAGAGAGAGAGAGAGAGCGAGCG
The DNA here is from genome assembly GCA_963942565.1 of Maea johnstoni. Lineage (NCBI taxonomy): Eukaryota > Metazoa > Annelida > Polychaeta > Spionida > Magelonidae > Maea > Maea johnstoni. The sequence goes on from OZ012687.1 coordinate 27,725,705, forward strand.
AGCAGTCAGTGGCAATGCCTTAGACCACATGGCCTTCGGGGCAGGCCCCCCTGGTGTGTGTAAAGAGTTTTGTCTGAACTGGTTCTCTATAGAAAGTATATCATTTTGTACTGATCATAATGCAAATTCCGAAACTTGTCAATATCAGTGCACAATAGGCTTTCTCGTCTTTATCCTTACATAAACCTTGTATAAGTTGTTTCATATGCAGAAGTTATATGTAGAATGCTATTTTGCCAAATCATCTTTACCTTGGAGGCTAATGTAAAAATTCCTACATGCAGATTACAGACGAAGATAACCCAGGATACAAGTGGATAACGGACTATTTCTCTGATATTGAATATGCTGGTAAGCACCTAATGTTCTTACGGTCTTACGATACTCCACACCAGTGACACCTATTGAGTATTGAACGAACTAAAATATTTTATTACAATTATCCCGACAACACTGCCAATTTTGAAAAGAAATTGTTACAAAAACGGGTTTTTGATAAATATGTACCATTATGACTATACCTGCTTATTCTAGATAGTTTTAATATTGAATATTTTGGCTATATAGGGTTTTTCATTTTTATAAGATTTGATTACACATGTTTTAAGACTTCGCTCGGAATGTATTTGGCAGGTTTTAATTCAATTCTTATTCTGTATTCTGTAATCCCTTTCAGAGTCCTCAGTTGAGATCCCAGCCTTTCCTATCTCGCAATTGATCCCCAAGCTGAAGAACGGGAACACATTTGATGACTACTTCCGCTACGACGGAAGTCTGACAACACCGCCATGCTACGAATCCGTAGTTTGGACTGTCTTCCAGGAACCTATTATGATATCAAAGAAACAGGTAAGATATGAATTATTCATTTTAAAAGACAGTGATAATGTATATATATATATATATATATATATATATATATATATATATATATATATATATATATATATATATATATATATATATATATACATACATACATACATACATACATACATACATATATATATATATATATACACACACATATATATATATATATATATATATATACACACACACATATATATATATATATATATATATATATATATATATATATATATATATATATATATATATATAATATACTAGTATATATATATATACTAGTATATTATAAGACAGTAGCCCCTATCCTTTGCAATGGGTAATCTCCGTTGCCACACCTGATTCCCTAATTCTGAATGGGTCGTTTGGTGAACGAGTGTGTCTACATGGTTCTTAACATAAACAAATTTCAAAAAGTTTAACAAAAAGGTGTTTTTGATGATGATTATTAGAACCGTACATCTCTCCGAGTGGTCCGGTGAGGAGAGCATGTGCACGTGATCAGGTTGAAATGTAGGTTAGGGGCTAGCTCACCCAAAAATAGCTGAGAACAATGTGGCCCTAACCACAAAACCAACTGATGTGCCGCAGTGCAGTGCAGGGTACCACAGTAGAAAGCCCTTATGTTCTACTTGCGACAACGCAAGCAGAATATAAGGTCTAGAAGCATAAGTATAAAACAAAAACAGCAGGTGGTGCATGTCCAAGCCTGCGGTTTTATTTGCGAAGGTGTCGAGCCCGACGCAACAAGAACATAAGTGGATCAAACAGGACAGTGTTTGAATGACGTCTAGGGCATGCAGACGGCAGTTTAACTGAGAGAGAGAGAGAGAGGGGGGGGAGAGATACAACGAGAGACAGGGGAAGAGATACAGAGAGAGATACAACTAGAGAGAGGGGGAGGAGGGAGATAACGTAGAGAGATACAAAATGAGAGGGGGGAGGGAGAGAAAGATACAAAGAGAGAGAGAGAGAGAGAGGGGAGAGAGAGAAAGAGAGGGGGACAGTCGGACAGACAGACAGATAGATGTACAAATGACATACGTTACACCATACTTTCACTTTGAAAATAGTTTTAAGTAGAAATTATTATAATAAGATATATCAGTGATATCATGAACATACACTGGCCCCTCTTGAACCCTCCGAATAGTGCAGGGAATGAAGGCAGCGATAATCGCGGTCCTGAGTTATGTGTTGGAAATATATCGACAAGATGGCCAATACACCCATAGAGACTAAGACTTTTACTAACCCCGTTCACTGTTGCCCCATTTTGCTACTAACCCTGTTTTTGTCTGCAGCTCTGGTGGCCGTCAGAGATACTGGCATGATGAGATATATATTTTCTGATTGGCCCGTTCACACAGTAGTTTACGGTTGCATCAAACTCTGGCGCACCTGGTACGGAGGCGCATTTAGGTTTAATACTATTCACCTTATATGTAGAGGCAGCGATTTAATCACATGCTGCATCAGTCCTCCCATGGATATAGGTATGGAGTCCCCTGCCTACGCATACAACAACATACATTGGGTTGAGCCCATTTTCTTAGACAAATACGGTCATCCGCAGAGTGCCTGCAGTATCTCATATAATTGGATGTTGTTTGCGCCGGCTTGTCTCAGGCCTGGTAAACATGGATGGATGGTTGCAGCTCCCCTTTACTGTACCACGTGTGCCTGGGTTATTTGGGTAAAATGCGCCGGATTATCACTTACCCTGTACATATATGTTTATCTTGCTGTTCATCTGAAATATCTCCTTCCTCCTAACAAGGAGATATTCGCTAACCGAGTAATACTCGATAATGGCCCTCACAGATGGGCGCATATTTGGTCATATAGCTATATTACTGATGATGATGCAATTACGTACCCTTATAAATCCTGGTGGTTTTTGGTCTCTAGAATTGATGCTTTTATGACATATCTCCTACCTTTTAACAAAGAGATATTCTCTAGCCGTGTATTTTCCAATAATGGCCCTCACATTGAGGCGAAGATATGGTCATATAGCTATATTACTGGTGATTGTATAATTTTGTACTCCTATAAATCTCGGTGGCAGCGAGTTCTTATATCTAGCGGTAGCTGCAGATATAACTGCCAGTACATATGGTATAAAACTATTGTAGAGTGGTCTGTGTGGAACTACGATATATATTGGGTGTGCTGCTCTGCTGGTTGGAGAGGGTCATGTAGTCATCGGGCTGCCCATGCAGAAGTATTCCTTTGTATTTCGGGGTCCGTGCGTGTTGATAGGGTCCATTTACTGGACCCATTCCGGTACTCTGCTGTCTGGCCTAATTATACAGAGCACTACGGTAGGTATACTTTTTCGGACCCTAGCGGGTATCACCTCAGACCCGACAGAACGATATTTTACGGTAGGTACGGTTATCCGGAGGAAATACAACAACCTATACAGCAAATTATAGATGGTTTTATCAAGTTTACTGCTCGGGAAAGTTACGGTGAACACCCCGTATCAGGTTTTTCTGGTTGCTTAAATATTCTGTGTATTCAAAGGAGCCCTATTTAAGTGTATAGCCCTACTGGTGCTTACTGTTTCTGTTTCTGCACTATACCCAGGTAACAGAATGCAAGTAGGGAATCCTCGAGGCATCACGGTTGGTTCCTGGAACGCCAGGGGTTATCTCTCTGCTACTCCCTACTTAAGGGAAAAGCTGAGGGTAACTGACATCCTGGCTGTGTCTGAGCATTGGCTCCACGCAAATAGGCTAGGTATTTTATCCGATATATCCGATTCACATGATGTACATGCACATGCGAGCCGTGCTTCATCTGCGGAGAACTATGGCTCCAGGAGGGGACAGGGCGGTGTCGCCATCTTTTGGCGGAAGGATATTCCGGGGGTATCAAAAGTAACTGATATTATACATGACCGTATTTGTGCAATACGGCTACAGACGGCTGATGGACAAGTTTTTTATTTTCTCTCTGTTTATATGCCCGCCCAGGGTGCCAGTGAAAACCTGGACTCATCCCTTGAAGACCTATCGGAGGTAATTGACTCCATTGAGGGAAGCTCCCACATCATCGTGTGCGGAGACTTCAATGGAGATATTGGTGTGCTAGGCGGTCCCAGGGGGGTTAGGACCCCTGGCCCTAGGGGGCGCTCCGTTGCAAATTTTTTCAAGAGGCACGATCTTGTAGCAACAAACCTACAAGATTATGCCTCTGGGCCAGTAGATACTTTTGTATGCCATAACGGTTCATCCTGTATAGATTATGTGGCCATCCCCGAGGTGATTGGGAACTGTGTATGTGAATGCAGCGTAGAGGAATGGCACCCCCTTAATAACTCAGACCACTCTTTGTTGAGTATAACTCTTGATATTGGGAAAGTCAACCTTACCTCATACAAAATGCCGAACGTGCATAAAGTTAAGTGGGATAAACTGAGTCAAAATGAGATGAGGTCGAAGTACACCGACAGGTTGGAGACCATTTCGGCTGGTTTAGAAGACATTCTAGATCTGTCGGATGGGGACCCATCGGATATTGATGATTGTTTCTCTAAGCTTACCGAGGCCATGCTTCGCCTATCGAATGAACTACCGAAATCTAACTATAAGAAAAACTTGAAGCCCTATTGGAATCCTGAACTGTCCAGGCTAAAGAATATGAAAGTTAGGTATTACAGGCTATGGGTTGGCATGGGACGCCCTAGAGACCCAGACAACCATTTCTGGAGGGATTATAAAGAATCTAAAAAGAGCTTCTCCAGTGAGATTAAAAAACTTTCTAGACAATACGAGAATGAGGAGATCATTCAAATCATAAAATCTGCTGAGATCAACAGGAACTCTTTCTGGAACCGAATCCGGTCCTTCAGAAAGGGTCCCTGCTCTAAGTCACTCGCTATAAAACGTGAAGATGGGAAAGTGGTACACCAAATAAACGACGTTCTTGAGGTGTGGAGAAGACACTTTTCCAATCTCGGTACACCTAAGACTGCGGATAGTTTTGACAACTCTCACTATCAAATTGTCACTGAATTTGTTGAGTCACAAAACAATGGGAATGATTGTAGTGATACCTTCCTGCAAGAAGCCTTCTCAGTTCATGAGGTTAAGGACGCTATCAAGGCACTGAATAAGGGGAAAGCCCCTGGCTTCGATAAAATCGTAGCTGAACATTTTAAATTTGAAGGTGAGTCTACGGTAAGTCTTCTTTGCACACTCTACAACAAGATAAGAGATTCTGAATATATTCCTGCATGTTTTAGACTAGGCATCCAAATCCCTTTGTTTAAAGGGAAGGACTTATCGAACCTAGTTACTGATAGCTATAGGGGGATTACCCTCCTATCAACTTTTAACAAACTTTTCGAGATCTTATTATGGAACAGGCTGAAGACCTGGTGGGTGAACGAGAACGTGGTTTCGGAGTTGCAGGGTGCCTGCAAGACCGGACACTCATGTCTACACTCCGCATTTCTTTTACAGGAGACTATAGCCACGTCATTAGAAAACAACAATAAGTGCATTGTTGCATTCTATGACGTGGCTAAAGCATTTGATTCGGTCTGGATCGGGGGTCTGTTTAAACAAATTTATGACTGCGGTATCACAGGGAGGACCTGGCGTCTGCTTTACCGTTGTTACGTGGATTTTAAATGCTGTGTAAGGATTTTAGACTCATATTCGCAATGGTATACCCTCTCCTGTGGGATTCATCAGGGAGGGTATATGTCATTGTTGAAATACACTGTTTTTATAAACTCTCTTTTGGTTGAACTTAAAAAATCTAAAACTTGTTGTATGATATATAAGACGCCAAGTACCCCCGTGGGATACGCGGACGATCTCGCGGCTGCGTGCCCCAGCAAACCGAAAATGGATCGGGTCATGGAGATTGTGTATGCCCACGGGCGTACTTGGCGATACGACTTCAACGCGCGAAAAAGCGGAGTTCTCGTTTACGGGGAATCCGTCAGGGAGAACGCCGTCAACTCTAAAGATAGGTCCTTTCGACTAGGCAACGAAAGGGTTAAGGAGAGGACCAACTACGACCATGTCGGGGTCAATGTCTGTATATTTTCTGGAGACGACCAGGGTATCGGTGAGAGATTGGCTAAAGCTAGAAGATCTCTTAACGCACTTACGGGCCTCGGGATTAGGAGATGTGGCCTAACGGTGGCCACATGTAGTATCCTGTTTTGGTCCATTGTTGTTCCCATTGCCCTGTATGGGTGTGAATTATGGAAGATGACGGTAGAACACTCACGGTTACTGGAATCCTTCCAAGACTATGCGAGCAAGAAAATTCAGAGGTTCCACCCTAGAGTTCCGAACGCTTGCAGCCGACATAGTCTTGGATGGATTAGTCTTATTAGACTGGTACAAGTGAGGAAACTCCTATTCATCCGCTCTATACTTGCGATGGAATTTGATGATGTTATCCGTGTGGTATTCGTTGAAAGATATAGGGCAATCACCGGGCATGGGCAGCCCGATGACTCGCATGAAGAAAGCGTTGTAGCAGACCTGATTAGTACTGTCAACTTTTTCAGTCTGAACGAGGAAGTTGGCAGTATGGTTGATAGAAATCATATGTACCAAAAGAGTGTATGGAAAAGGCTAGTGTGGGAGCGTGCCTGGTCTCTTGACGAGATGATGTGGAAGATTGAGTACAGGCTACAAAAAACTCTAGACCTTGTTTGCGCCATAAACCCCAACCCTAGGTATTTAACTTGGTGGGCACTGTCGGACAAGTACCCCGAATACACCAGCATGTGCGAGACTATGGCCCGTTTAGTCTGCCATGCGAGCCTCCTAAAAATGGACGATGTGAGGTTAAAGAAACTCACGATGTTTTCGAGATGTTGCCCCTTATGCGAGTCCTCTGTTCCAGATGACGTTAAACATCTCGTCCTACAGTGCCCATCATCCGAGCGTAAACGAGGTGAAATGTTCTATGAGTTAGAGAAACGCACACCCAGCCTAGAAGCTAGGCCAGATGAAGCCCCTGTGGAGATCCTACCGATACTGCTTGGGAAATGCAGGGCCGGATATTCTTTTGAACAAATGGAAGAACTATGGATAGTAGCAGGCCTCCATATACAGGAGATGTATAGAGATAACCTCATACTTAAACGCGGGATTGGTTAAAACCCAAACTGTCCACTTTACACGTTGACACGGGCGACTAGGATCAGGATAATCTAAAAGGACTTGATTTAGAATATGTCATAAGTATCTATACTGTTAACTTATAACCCCCCGTTCTATATACTAACATATCGTTCCTCTGCTTTGTGCTTATATGGTTTATTTGTTACTTCCATATGATATCATTTATATGTATACTTTTTGTAGTGAAACTACAAGTCAATAAACCATATATATATATACTGGCCGTTATTCTTTAATACAGCCGGTATAATAAACCTTGATCTTATTTGTCAATGGTATATCTGTTTCTTCTTGAATTATTGATACATAGGTTAGGGGACCCTAAATGTGTGGTGTCAGGGATATCTGGGTGCACTGATATGTTTGCCATTATAAGACATTTCACAGTTTGCGTCCGCAGGATGGGTTACTTTTTTAGTATATATATATATATATATATATATATATATACATATATATATATATACATATATATATATATACATATATATATATATACATATATATATATATACATATATATATATATATATATATATATATATATATATATGTATATATATATATGTATATATATATATATATATATATATATATATATATATATATATGTATATATATATATATATATATATATATATATATATATATATATATATATATATATATATATATATATATATATATATATATATATATATATATATATATGAGAACGAGAGTATCACTTCCTTTTGTATAATATGATTCGAGTAGAACAGTATCTATAGAAGCATTAATGTGTTTTCTTCTGTTTCTTTAATTTGCAGCAAGACAAATTGCGTCAGTTTCTGGTGACAAAGTCTGGTGAGACCAAGGAATTTATGGTTGATAATCATCGTCCAACGCAGCCTATGAAAGGCCGTAAAGTGACCAGCAGCGACAAGCTGAAGCATGCTCCTAAAACCTGCGGCGTTGCATCCCCTCAGATCTCCCTGCTCCTAGCTGGTACAGTTGCTGTCATTAAAAGTCTGTTCTTTTAGATATACAGACGCCCTCTAAACGTTGTGGCTACGCCCCGTCAAGACGACTGGCCAATCTGCATACAGAGCCACCCACATGCAGTGTGCACATTTCATCTCAATTGTTCAAATTGAACTGGTCTAAAATTTCAGGAGAGGGCTTAACCCTTCCAATGATGAGACTACTTTCGTCCAAAGCACAATAATGCAAACATGTTTGAAAAAACATCCAAACCCTGTCATGTTGGTATTCATTGGATAGCTCTCGTTGAGTACATTCAGATGAGTACCCATATGCCAGGGTTTCTGTCATTTTTCAGTTGTTTTAGCATAATTTTGTATTGGCCAAATTAGCCACCAGCAGCATAAGGGCTTAACACCCTAGCCGCTGTACTTGTGCCTTAGCCGTTCGAGGTTAGGCGGGGGTGTTCGCCGTTTACTTTGGTTACCTCCACCACTTACAACTGGCTCGTCACAGCTTAGCCTAAAATGGCAGAAAAGTGACGATAATTGACATTTTCGAATTCCTACTCTTTGGAAAATATTAGTTCCGTTATATTGTTATGCATGAGTGTAAATTCATACCCCATCTAACCAAGAATTGTGATGAAGCAAAGTATTATGTTATTTGCCCGTTGGATATTTTTTTGTAAAGATATCTAAAGTCGTTCGGATGAATTCCATATATGTGTGTATACAAGTATATATGTGATTGTAACATGACACTTTCAAGCCACCCTACCTCCTAAGTTGTAAGTCGCTTGCATTGGAGCATTTAGATTTCAGTAAAATCCATTGTTATTGACTAGCTGGCACGATTACTCAGGTCATCCTATAGCAAAAGATGAATAAAATGAATGATCATGGAACTGACGCAGTATACACACATTAATCATCCGTGGCAGGTATGCAATGTTCACGTTGTAACATGCATAGGATTGTCTCACTATGGAACATGAACTTTCCGGGAATGTTCATTAAGACCTTAAAGATTTCAAGTATTAGATATGCATGACTTCGTATTGCCTAAAACAGCTAAAGGCACTTAAATCCCTGTATAGGGTATATTGTTTTGTTTACAAATTCTATGAATATTTTTGAAACATATTATCATGCTTTAGCTATAAGTTGAACTCCTGTTCTCTGCTAATATGAAGTACACTTTTATGCAAAGTCTTGTACAAATTTGCAAGTTAGCATCGACCGCACAACCTATTAAATGATGCAGCTGTATAGTTTCTTTGACCTGAAACATAGTAGTAATTGAAATACTGTTTATTATGTTTCCAAGAAGAAAGGCTGGATCATTAATTTTCTTTCACTTATCTTTTGTACATGTAGCTATCTTATATTAACATTCTTTACTGTTTAATAAAAAAACTCTAATTACACTAGCGTGTTTGTTATTTATGTAGTTTCTTCCTTTTGCACTTAAATGTTTTACTAGATTTAGTACTTTATTTTATATATTATGTGCGTAAAAGTTTTTCACTTACCTTACGTATTAAATATATTCAATAGCTGAATAGAATGACACTTAAAAGACGACCACATTAAATACTAGTATACTTAAATGCATCGGAGACAATTTCAAAATAGATTTTGCTCCTTGATAGCAGGTTTATCACAGTATGGTCATGCTATCTTATGGCAATCCGCGAAACTTAACTTCTAATTATCTTTCCTTTCCTTTCGAAGAGTATATATTATAGAAAGTTACTTTTGACATTAGTTGGCTTCTAGTGCAATGCCAGCTACGGGAATATGCGTATTCAAATTGCGAATTATAAAACATTCGTTTTGTGGTATCTGTGTCTAATGGAACTATGGCTAAATTGGTTGCTAGATTAAAGACATTTGGCAAGAAAACCCTTTCAGCCATGGATTGTGCGGCAAAATATATTTCATTGATATCTAGTAGTAGTCGTAGTCGTCGTAGTAGTAGTCGTAGTAATAGTCGTCGTCGTAGTAGTAGCAGTAGCAGTACGTGTATTTGCTGTAGTCGTCAAAATTACAAAATCGTACAAATAACCACAAAAATCTTATAGAGGTAATACAGACGTGCGTCCACGTACAAAACAAGAAAGGTATGTGATAGATAGACCCCAAGGAAGCTGTGGTGTATGGGATATACCCAAGGTATTACGAGGCGGAGCCGATTAACCCCGAGGGTATTCCATACACCACAGCTTCCGAGGGGTCTATGTGGCGTGTACCACAGTTTACTGCCTTCCACCAATCACAGGCCGAGAAAAGCTTGGCAGAGCATTGTTGCTTAATTCCCTTGGGTAACACCTTTGGGTTTAGGCAGCTTAGAGAACAAAGGCTCCGGGCAAAGGCTAGAAAAGTGTGGGACAAGTCCTATATAACCCTACAATTTTCGAGGCCTCTGATTGGTGGAAGGCAAGTAACTGTGGTACAAGTTCATATGTGATCCACCTATCAATTTTAAGGATACACTTTTCATATTTTTAGTTTCATGTAAAAATATCTGGGGGTTGCGATTTTTCACTTTTGGGGGCAATATTTTTATGATTTAGCATTTGATTTTACATTTTTATGTCATGTTTATTAGCCAATAAGGTCGACATTACACGGAACACCGTTAGAGTATAGTAAGGTGGGGTGGGTTAAGATAGGATACCTTGTCCAAGCCCTTACCCAAGTACCTAACGACTCCCATATTCCCCGTTGAGTGTAACATTTAGTGTGTTCGACCAACGGTAGGTGGAGACACCTTACGGTAAATCAGCTAGGACTATATGTTGTCACCAAGGGTGACAACGAAATTCATGCGTCATCCATGACAACGCACACATCAACTATGTCATCATTCTCTCGCGAGAATCTCGAAATTGATTCGAACCTAATCTTCTAGATTGAGTTCTCAGGTATTTACCGCTTCAAAATCATTAATACCATTATTCAGAAGGGTAAAACTACAATTACAGGGTGAAATGTTGACATTCTACTTCTAAAGCTCCAGTACAGCAAAATAAACGCGATTTATTTGTAGACTTGTACCCTCCATTCAATTTCCACCAACTTCATCTCCAACAAATAGATTTATTATAGTATTTGGGTCATGATAAATTGTGAAGAAAAATGACATTGTACTCACTTGACTTTAGCCTGCCTTCGTTTCAAATGTTCCTCCAGTTTCAGAATGAGACCACTGCGATTGGTTAAATTAATCAAATTAACCATATTTAACAAAAAAATAAATGAAACATAAGTTTTGGTTATGTTACAAATAGAGTACATGGGAATAATAGCGCTATAGCCGAACTAGTAAAAAATGTTGTGAATTTGACACAATAAATATAAGGCTGCGGTACTGCTCTACCCTATATCCTGACACAAATGGGAAATTCGTGCTTTAGAAATAAATACGCGCGTAAGCAGATGCGTAGATGAGTGATCAGTTTCCCGAAATAGTGCGCACAATTGCCAAGGTCCAGGAAGATCGTCCTACACACACCAAGAGGAATGAATGCATCTTTCAATACAGTGCGTCTTTGGCACCATATAAGTCATTCATACTGGCTACGGTATTAACCCTTTGAATGCTGAGGCTACTCTTGTCCAAAGCACAAGGACGCAAAGGTTTTTAAAAACCATCTAGACCCTGTCATCTTGGTATTCATTAGATAGCTCTCGCTCAGTAGTCTCAGATGAGTAACCATGTGCCAGGGTTTCAGTTATTTTTTCAGGTTGTTTGCATAGTTGTGTATTTTCCAAGACCAACACATACAAACACCACAGTGTGAGATATACAATGATTTATTACTGACAATGTTTGCGCTTGATACTACAATGCCGCTAATCGTAAGCGGTGGTAATTTGTTTTTCTGATAAGAACACCTCGTGTTTGTCACGAGTTAGTAAGATACGCACCTGTTGTATAAGGTCACACAATCCATATGGATTAGGATGTGTTAACCCTTATGCAGTTATTGGCTAATTTGGTCAATACAAACTTATGCAAAAAATCTGAAAAATACCTGAAACCCTGGTACATAGGTACTCATCTGAGAGTACTCAGAGAGAGCTTTCCCATTAATACTAACATGACAGGGTTTATTCATTTATCTAAAATCTTGTGCTTCCTTGTGCTTTGAACGGAAACGGCCTTGGCATTAAAAGGGTTAAGGTGGATGATGAGGTTATTTTGTGAATAAGGGGCCAATTTGAGATTTTTACATATGTTTAAGCCTACACCCCTTTCCTCATAATCAAATCAATCTTGGATGTCTAGGCCATTGGAGTGCAGAATAAGAGACACCATCTTACAGAAGCGGCACACAAGCAGGAACAGTTTGTAGTCCCTTTCCTCTGTATCAGATTTCACCAAAATATCTTCGCTTCAAACTTGCATAGTGGTTGTTAAATGTCACCAGATTTGCTTGAGATTTGGCATCATTGCACCAAAGAGTATTTCGGACGAAAAGTTATCAGAGTTTTCCCAGTTTTAACTTTGTTCAAAAGTTAAGGAATCTAAAAGTTGAAAAATGCATTTTCTTCTGTTTTTCAACAAAAAATGAAATACTAGTAATGCATATACAGTTTGAATTGATTGAAAATTTGAAAAAGTCTTTCCTCCACATTTGCAAAACTTTGATGGTCCCCTGTCTATAATTGTGGATATGAGCTCTGTTTGAAAACACTAGGCATATTTTTTTCAGTCGCCCCCATAACAAAATCTTGCCCCTAATATAATGGGAGTGTAGTTTCTCAGAACAGGTAAAGAATAAGTAAAAACTGATAGTGTCTACGTGACGAACATAAAACAGACTCTCCCTATTAATTTTGATGTTGTACACTATTAATAGTAACTCTTTGTATAAGAGCAATACACGACCTAGTCAATGCGTTTTTGTCTATGTTTAATTTTTGCTTTCTTAAGTTGATACATATCTTTCACAACCCAAGTTGAGTATTGATGTAATGTAAGTGTCAAATGTACAGTTCCTCTTGTTTTATATCCTTCGTTTTCCTTTTGTATTCTTGTTTATATTCAATCGTAACAATTATTCTATTTCGTTGTATCATTTTTATGTCAATATAAATACAATGCATTACAATGCATTCCCCATCAAAAGACCTTTTAGGCAATTCAGGAATATCCTCAGTCAAAGATGATAACGTTTAAGTGATTCACACTTCCTGTCTGTGACTGTTCCATTGAATAATTTATGATAATGATAGTATGGTAATGCACACTTGCACACTTCCAATGGGAGCGATATCAGATATCAGAAATGACGATCTACATATGTCTTCTAATCGGTGGAGCTAGATTTACTATAGAGATGAATACAAACTGATAAAACCGAAGAACAATTTTTATCAAAAAATCTTGATTATCTGTTTAGAAATTAAAAATGAGTATTGATATCGATTCTACATGGTAAAAGTATTTCAAAAATTTCATACAACTCAACCCAACCGAAACCTTTAATGTTTCACAAAAAGCTCAATCTATAAACCGGGCCTGATAGAAATGGTTAATTGTCTTACTCCTCCCATGCTTTGACAAATTTGA
>OZ012687.1:27739484-27744484 GCA_963942565.1 Maea johnstoni
AAATTGAATAGCTTTAGAGAACTCGACACAATTCGCTTTCCATATTATCTTAGATAATCCTTACAATGTATATACATGTATGTATGTATACATATATATGTATACTCCATCTGGTGGACGCTCTCTGACAGTAGACTTGATTTTATGGCGATAAGTGAAACGATGACAAAATTAATTAGTAGAGCTAGTAGCCTGAAGTCGGATCATTATGAATTCAGAGAGAAATCAATCATGGAGAAATCATGTAACCGTTGTAATTCATGTGAGGAAGAGAGCGTATACCACCGTGTAATGCAATGCCACGCTGTCAACCATATGAGAAACGATATGTACGCAGAAATTAAAACCAATGCACAATTGGGGTATGATAAAATGTCGAAATCCCCACAGGACACGTTCCATGTACTCTTAGGCAAACCTATCAGTGATTTAGAATACACAGAGATGCAAAAACTCTGGAGTATATCAGGGAGATAGATTTCTAGGATGTATCATGACACCCTTAATGACAGAAGGGGTATAGGCTAGAATAACTCCGTAAGGGGACTTCTACTGGCGTTATGGATGAACAACCCTGCTTTGGCTAATGGACTGGCCGTTTTGGCCACGAGAGGGCTCAATGGGTACTTATATTTGGGATTGACTAAAGTACCTTCTTGTCCCCTCTCAGTTCTCTCGCTTTCTTTATATTTCTTTATAATTTAGTTATAGTTTCCTTTCTTCTTGGTCAGAAGTTATGACCGTTTTGTTATAAAGGTTGGTTTATATGTGGGGGTAATTGGTTTTTCCACCCCCTTTCCGTTATTATGTATTAATTTTATTTCTTTTATGTTCTGTATTTTGTAATTCACATTACAGTCAATAAATATATATATGTATGTGTTAACTAATCATTTAGTGCTTTTTTTTCAGATTCATTTTGGTAAGTTCCCTGACGTTGATGTTTACCAGTTAACACTTCATGGCTTAATTCATTTCAACAGTAAATCTATATTATATAAGTATATTAAGCCATATAAGAACACACTACCAGTAACCTCAACTCAACTAGTCTATTTCTATACCAGTCCCCTGTGTTGCAACGTATTGGTACTATTTTGACTATTCATTCAGATTCTCTTGTATGTAAAGGAAATATCTAAAGGTTACCTACCTCGCTCATATGGTTCCACATTCTTTGACAACAGGGATCTCAGTATTCCAAACCAACCTGGAGACCAAATATCGAATAGCACGGCTAAAATACAAAGAACACAATTACAGTTGATGAAAAAGCAATTAAGTGCATGTATCTATGTAATCACGATTTGACTCATTTGCAACTATCAACATACCACATCAAATATTCATATTCAAAATATTTGTGGAGGAAATAAAACCACTAAAAGAAAAAAAACATTTCAGTCACACATCCTTAATATATTGCGTTTCTTTGCAAATATTCTCAAAAGTATCAAACCACGTGTGCACTGCAATAGAATAGGAAATGGGTTAAAATGACAAAAACAGCATTATAATGAAAAAAGCATAGGATTGATATAGATTAAGGTCGCTTATGTGGTTGACATTTAAACTGTTTTTCATTCCTCTCTATATAGAGAGGTATATACATAAACATATATATATATGTATATATATATATATATATATATATATATATATATATATATTTATATATATATATATATATATATATATATATATATATAAATATGTAACATTTTCAATGTATTTTGCATATGAGCCATACCTTGATGGTGGCACCTATATTTAGAATTGGAATTATTTAAGTTCGAGACTATAGCATAATTATTCTAAGCTTATTAGGGACTTACTGAGGTACATCATGAGAGTAGTCCTGACAAAGAATCTGTAGATGTTCGCCAACAAGTAGACACCTCCAGCAAAAGCTAGCATCCAGATATCAGGCAAACACCGCTGCAGCAGTACCACCATAATGATTCCACCCAGTCCAATAGAAATCATAAATATGCAGCTAAAATAGCCAATCATAACTGAGTCCCAGCACAGTGGTGCATCCAGCTCAAATAGTGTCATAACGCTCTCTCTTCCCATATCCAAACCCCATATTGCAAATATGCTCAGAAGCAGTGCCAATTTTAAAGGCCTACGTGTCTCCTTGCCACGAGTCAGAACCTTAAAGCCATCAATGATAATTTTCAGAGAAAGTAATTTGTCGGTATTCTTCATCGTTTCCTCTTTGTGGACCGTCTCTGGGACCAGAAACACTATGTAGAGGATGGTCACAACATATATACCGGCGACAAATATGGTAGGGTAGAAGTACCCGGATGCCTTTATCCAGTAGCCAATACCAAGTTCTGCGCCACCCATTGCAAATGTTGATGGCAACATGACAAGGGCCATTCTCAGTGTCCTATGTTTAGATCCCGTGGTATCAGAGACGTAGGAATAGGCGCCACACATGAGACAGTAAAACCCCCCACCAAGTCCTGCAAAGGCATCTCCAAGATACAGGTATTCCTTAGGCCAATCCAAACCGATCACGACCAAAGCTACGCCAGTTCGGAGAAAGGAACCAATTGTTGGTGCCATTAGTAGGATCTTCCTGCCTCCTTTGTCACTGTAGCTGCCTAGAAGGAGGGTGGTGAGGAGTGCGGGAAAGGAGTAGCAGTAGCTGAGGTACATCAGGAACTGGGAGCTTGCTGCCTGGACCTGTAATAAGATAAGAATAAACACCCCTGTGAGGTATGTACCAATTACTTGTTTAAATGTCTCTCATAAGTCTATGTAAAGTGTTCAGTTTAATGGACTTGTGTATGTTATAAACATATTTGCATCCTGTCTGTTCCGTCTCTTTGCACTCGGCTGGTTCCTTGTCTCAATGTGTCTAGTTTTTTCAAGTGATTTAAGCGAGTTTTTTCAAGTGATTTAAGAGTTTTTTCAAGTGATTTAAGAGAGTTTTTTCATGTGATTAAAGAGTTTTTTCAAGTGATTTAAGCGAGTGGAGTATGTCACACCTGCACCATCATGGGATCCTGATCTTCAATAACCCTTCCTGTCTTCTGCACCCAAGTCTAGGCAGCATGGTTACGTTATAAAAATAATAATAATAATAATAATAATAATAATAATAATAATAATGATGATGATAATTATCATTATTATTATTATCAATGATAATAATAATGATAATGATGATAATTATTATTATAATAATAATCATCATTATTATCATTATTATTATGTCCACCACCATTATTATTATTATTATTATTATTATTATCATTATTATTATTATTATTATTATTATTATTATTATTATTATTATTAGTAGTAGTAGTAGTAGTAAGTAGTTTTGCTATTATTATTACCTGCTGTTGAGCCACGTAGGTAGGATCGTCCACGTCTTGTTGTACGCAATGTGAGCTGCTATTGGACGAATAGGAGACGTTCATCTCCTCAGCAATCCTAGCATAGAGAAACTGCTTGCTGATTGGACTATACGCCGCAAAAGCCAAACCAAAGAGGAAGATCAACGGTTCGACGACGAAGATTCGCTTGGGTGTTTTTGTCCTGAATTCCCACTCATTTTTAGATTGGTCATCGGACACGCCCTTCGGTAAAAGAGGCGCATTCTCATCCTTCATAGTACCATTTCTTATCGAGTAATCGCCATTTTCATCCCGTGCCCGCGGCTGAACCTCGATAGTCATGGTAATACTACAACGAATAATAAAATGAATTTAAAATAATCATTTTTACGACTTAATTGACCTTTACCCATCTTTATTTAAATGGTTTATTTGCTAAAACTGCATGATTTGTTACGTTACATATTTGTCTTGTCAACGCTGTGCTAAGTGATAATAGTGATTTTTATTATACACTACAGTGGGACACTTATTTTACACGATAAACATAATGAATGACCTAAACTGTCCATTACTACGTTGTCACCGACTGCTGGCTGTCTCTCACCACTACTCGTATTCGAATCCTGGCCTCGGCATGTGTGAATATTGCCAGTGACTTGCTATCATGCATCGGTTCTCGCCGGGTACTCAGCAATATTGCAGAAAACGTGACAAAAATCCAACTTCCATTATGCAAAGGTTTGATAGAATTGATAGTTCGCACCTTCATAGATATTGCCAGCACATACAAAGACAATTAGAATTTCGTTTGTGTTTTTGCTCTTTTGGATTTTGGAAGTTTGGTTATCGTCACGTTTCCTGCCATATTTAGACTAAACAGTTACTAGCGAGGTGTAAGTACAGTACAGACATCTAATTCCTGCACCAGTCGACCGGACGTCTGCCAGTGCCTGGTTGTATGAAACCCCATGGATAACATGTCAAAAAATAACCCAAGCACATCAATGACCTTAACGTAGCTATCTGATAACATCTACGTTCAATTTTGAGGTAATCCATGCATCCATGTCCATGAATTTGGGTGCCAATCGGGCGTGCGGTCGTGTAGCATGCCCTGACTGCCCACGCATTTAGTGCAGGAATTAAATGTCGGCACTGTAGTAGAGAAAACCGACAAAACCACCGCTGAACTCCAGGTCACTGGTATTTTTTAACTACCCCCCTTTTCCCCTCCATACCCCCTCCAGTGAGGGATTCGATTCAAACCTATCAATCCAGAGACTGGAAAAGCACGCCCAATAATCACTACTACGAATATAGGTCAACGCACTGATAGGTGCCGAGTCATGATGAATTGATATCTCGTTTGATATTTGCACAACCTGTATAAGTAGGGTTTAACTCTACTCAGAACTGATGCTTTGATAGATATTCACTTGGCAAGCTGCATAGTTTAATATGCATTTACCCTTTCTATGAGGCGATGGAATTCGACGCCAAGAAACCGTTTAAGACGTATACATGCGGTAGAAATGTTTACCCTCATGCTGTTTGTGACTAGTTTGGCCAATACAAATGATGCAAAAAACCTGAAAGATGACTGAACCCCTGGAACTTGGGTGCACATCTGAAAGTACTCAG
>OZ012687.1:27749484-27760432 GCA_963942565.1 Maea johnstoni
CCCAAACTTTTTTCTATACATTTATTACCAATTCAAACCCCTCTAAGGTGACCACCCCTCTACGTTGACCACTCCCTCTAAGGTGACCACTTTATGCGGTCCCAATGATAAATTTTACCCCTCTAAATTGACCACCTGTGTCCAAACTCTCACTCACATCACTCTGAAAAGCCCTTTACTCACCATAGGGCATTGAGTCTGCTGACTCCCTCATCATTTGCCAAGAAAGTCTATTAATCCCCAATGAAAGCATCATGATCCAATTAAGCAGGGAGTATGTCCCATTCTAATTACAATTACAGCCCAAAGAAAGAGGTATGAGGAATACTGACAAGTGTTAGAGTTAAGAGAAAGTATTTGTCTTTATGATTACAATTCATAGTAGCGCCATGGTAACAACCTGTTTTTAGATATTGAAAACTGCAATTAGAACTATTTGTGCACCAAGAGATGGCCCAGAAATCAGTTTCACCCTGGTCATCATGGCAGCAAGTAAGAGAAAAGAGCTCACCCTTGAACAGAAAATTGCCTTGCTAAAGAACAGTGAAAGACTTAGCCAGAGAAAGTTGAGTGCTACCTATGGAGTGTCAAAGACCACAGTGTCCAATGTGCTTAAAAGGATGGCAGAATACTTAGAAGCCTATGAATGCAATGCTTCTCCTAGCAAGATATATGTCGATATATGCTTGATTTTGAAGTTGCATACATTGGATATCTTTAACAATTGATTTGATTTTGATTTAATGCAAATATTGTCTTGGGGAGTGAAGTTTATTTGATATTAGAAGATAATTTTTGATCAACTTATGTTAAAAGGTGCTTGCCGTAACATTAAATGTTTAAAGAAATAGTAGAATTTACGGCTCTTAGTAGCCGCAAGTATGAGACGATGATAATACTGTATGCAGAATATGCTGTTAAGATGCCATTATTTTGCTGTAATGTTTGAAATATTTGCTGCTATCTAGAATAAATATTGTTTATCTCATATATGGTCTTTGTCTTAATGAATCACCTTGTATATTAATGTATCCCAAGTGTTTTATAGCAGTTACAAATGCCCAATCAGGTAATTCAGGTAGCCCGGTGACATTCAGGTAAAACCCCATCTAAGGTGACCACCCCTCTAAAGTGACCACCTTTTGCCGGTCCCTTGGGTAGTCACTATAGAGGGGTTCGACTGTATATATATATATATATATATATATATATATATATATATATATATATATATATATATATATATATATATAAATATATATATATATATATATATATATATATTTATATATCTTTTATTGACTGTATAGGAATACAAAATAAAGATATAATAAACAAAAACAGGATAAACTAAAGAACAGAAATCATACTATGTGCAAAAATATCCAGGTGCGTCTATGCAGAATCATAATACCAGGTCTATAATCAGGTGCTTAAGGGGGATCAGTATACCTAAAGATGCTAATATTAAGGGGGCACCAGACATCTCTGGCCAATTTTTCTTTTACATTTCATAATTTCATGTATAATAGCATACATTAAATATAACAGGAGAAAGGTATTACAAAGAGTAGTAAACATAATGAAAAGTGATATTGTACTTATCGTATTCATATGAATTATTTTTGTAATTGAAAAAATTAAGCAATAAAGACCACTTTCTTTCAAAAAGTTTAAGTTTGTCGCTTATTAAACCTTTGTAATAGCCATGGTTGTTTACTTATTTTACACTTGATTGCAACTTGTTTTCAATGAGGATGTTTCTTTTCTAGTTTTGATTGGTACAATATATATATTTTTTTGTATTTAGTATTATAACATTGATTGGAGGGCTATTCTCTAGATCACTAAGAACATTCCTTCCATCTGTCTGTATATGAGTATAATTTTGTAACCCTAAAGAACTTATCCAGATTTTTATCTGTGACCATAATTCTATTGAGAATGTGCAATCAATTAACATGTGAAAATTACTATCTTTAGCCATTAGGCAAAGAGAACAAGTATCTATATCGAGTACTTTACATTTAACTAGTACGTCATTTGTATAATATCTACAGTGTAGCGTTCGGAATTGTGTGTACTTTAAATAAATGTCATATATTTGTCAATGTGTTATATTAAATGAATTCTTGACCTCAAAAGAATGTAATATGATATTGGCCTTTTCATACCAATATGAGCATATAGTTTGTATTATATTGTTATTTTTATGATGTATGGCTTTATAAAGGTTGGAGACTTCCGAGTCATCTCTTAATAAAATAGAGTAAATGAGACTATTAGCTGGTCTTGTTAAATTGAAGTCTGGTTCTTCATGGTTATCAAGATAGAGTTCAACTATCAATGCAAAACCTTGATATTCAATAAAAATTGTTATTATATCGAAGTTCTCTTGAAAGTCTTCTCAGAAGAGAAGATTGCAGTCATCAGTCAGAACATTACCTATAATACTTATGCCCTTTTTAAACCAGTTTGGCTTCAAGGATAGTCTCAAGATTTTATTGTACCACAGTGTTGTATCATATACAACCTTGATATTGTTGCATTTGCTGCTTTTAAACAATAATCTAAAACTATCAAGAACATCTTCCCTAAAAAGGAATTTTAATTACCTCACACATTCGTTCAATAAAGTCAACACCATAATTGAAAATTTCATGGAAGTCTTCTAAATCCAAGAAGATTTTCCATTTACCCTTTGAGGATAGGCTCTTCTTAACCACCCTAATTCTAGGGCTTTATCAAAGATGACCAGGTCGTGGAGTTTTAATCCTCCTTCACTTATTTCTGCTTCAAGGATTGATTTACTAAATTTCACTGGCTTGTCACTCCAAATGAAAGAAAGAAAGATTTTTTCAGAACTTTTTATTGTGGTTACCTTGGGGCTAGGTAGGGACAGGAGGATATGTGTTATTTTTGAAAGTAACAGGGATTTGACAATCGTTACTTTGCCATAAGGAGTTAGTTTCCTTGTACTCCAAGTTCTTATCAATATTTTGATTTTGTTAGATATCAGGTCTAAGTTTAATTCAGCTATTTGATTAAGTTTATAAACATCACAATGAATACCTAATACTTCAAATGAATGGGTCCAATTTAGGCCAAAATGTCCCTCCCGAGAAACCCTCCTGTCCTGTGATGCCCCAATTTTTATTACTTTGGTTTTGTCTTTATTTATTGCTAAACCAGATATTTTATTGAACCCTCGCAATACGTCCATGACACATCTAAGTGATTCCTTGTCTTCATCCAAAAGCAGAGCAGTGTCATCTGCATATTAGGCTAATTTTGATTCAATATCACCTTTTTTAACCCCTTCGCTGCGGTTGTCGAGATATCTTGACAAGAGCCGTGTTGTGCCAATAGCAGTTGTCGAGATAACTCGACATAAATGAGGTCAAGTCATTGCCCCAATAAAACATATATTTTTCCCCCGCAATTTGAAATAAAACTTACCTGATATGTTTCACTGATAGTAGTTGCAACTACTACCGGTGTCTTGAAGTCGGCTTAATCGGAAAAGCTGTGAAATTCATATGTAAAGTTGAAGAGTATGCATGCTACTAACAGCGTGCAATGTTTATTTAAAAATGGCAGCCGTCTCATGTCAACATCAATCATACTCTCGAGTGTGATCGATGTTTCATGGACAGACCGCTTTGAATGTCCATAAATGCAAATACATTTGCATTTATCACATTCAGAACTATGATTTGAAAAAAAAATGAATAAAATCTGAAGATCGGAAGTGGGTTTCTGTGGGAATTCCCACATGGTCTATCTGCAAAAATTGGATGTCAAGTCATTGCCCCAATAAAAGACACATTTATTCCCCCCCAAATCGAAATAATAATCACATGATACGTTTCCTTGATAGCAGTTGCAACAACTATCAGTGTCTTGATGCCGGCTTTGACGGAAAAGCCGTTAAATTCCGATGTGAAGTTGAAGAGTATGCACACTCCTGACAGCGTGCTATGTTGATTTCAAAATGGCGGCCGTCTCATGTCAACATCAATCGTACTCTCATGTGCGATCAATGTTTCATGTACAGATTGCTTTGAATGTGCATAAATGCGAATACATTTGCATTTATCACATTCAAAACTATGATTTGAAAAAAATATGAAAGAAATGTGAAGATCGGAAGTGGGTTTCTGTGGGAATTTGGTGGTGGGGTTAGAGGCTATTTCCTATGGAAATAGTAAATTTAGGTTGATTTATTCATTGTGCCGAGAATGTGACCTATCTATGTAGGTCATGATATCAAAATGTAAACAGACCAAACCCATTCAGCTAAAAGTACCCTTACATCAGGGATGTCCTTGATGAGGAAAGTACACAACATTTGCTTCATATCAAATAAAAAAATGTCCCCTTATAGTTTAATGAAATAATTTTTGTTGTTGTCATGTTGTTGTTATGGCTATTTATTAATTTGTATCTATTATTGATATGTATGAATACATGTAGTTATTACTTTCAGGACCATAAAAATCATAGTTAGATAAAAAAAATCATAATATGTGATAGCCCAATTTCTACATCGGATATTTGTGTTCGTGTACAACACCTATAAATATATTTATTGTTAATAAAAACATTGGGACTTTTTTGAGTAATTACTCCCTGACCTTTGAGATTCATGTTGGTGCTCTTCTAATCAACTGAAAGTTATTGTGTTCCTGGAATATTCTATATAATATTTCATTTCACGCATTCTTCACAAAGTTTGGATTTAGACTTCAGATTTCACATGGATTTACACGTACCTAGATCATATTTGGATATTACAAAAAGGATTTTTCCCTAAAAATGTATCAGGATAGAATGCAGGAGATCAGAATGGATGCCAACAGTGATGATGACGACTTCGAAGGATTCAATTTACCTGCCATCACTGCAGCTGAAGAACGAAATCGGGTTCACGTGTATGGTCTAGACAGCGATGTGGAGGAGGATATTCCACTCGATGCATTTCGCCGTCGTGAATATGATGAAGACGACCTACCCCTGCATGTTCTACACGGACGCATGTATGATTCGGAGGATGACATGCCGCCTCAGGATTTTCTGGATGATCTTCCACTTCAGGCGTTGCAAGGGCAGCGGTTTCAACAAACGCATGATGACGCATGGCTTCCCCCTTTCAACGCAGCCACTGATCCAACTCGTGACATGAGTGGGTGTATGCCAATAGAGTTTTTTGAACTTTTCATGGGGGATCGATTCGTGGAGCATATCACCCAAGAGACGAACAGATATCAATCCCAGTTTATCACAGCCAATCCCAATCCAAAGCATAACGCCTGTGTCTTGCACATGAATGACAACACAACGGATGTGCAGCGCGATCATCCATAGCACGACAGAATTCACAAGATTCGTCCCATCGTAGATATGTTTCTTCGCTCTTGGCAGGAGGCGTACACACCTGATCGAAATATTGCAATCGACAAGATGATGATTGCCTTCAAGGGGAAAATGCACATGATTCAATACATGCCGAAAAAGCCGAACCAGCCTGACAAAATACAAAATGCGACCATGAAAGCTGGCGACACCATCATCACTGCGGAAGAGGGGCATATGAAGTTTATCGGTTGGTTTGACAAACAACCAGTGTTTATGGTGTCAACCATACACAACTTCGCAACCTTCGAAAAGGATGTTCGTGCCCGTGGAACAGGAGGCGAAACCAGGAAAGTGGTTAAACCAATCATGGTGGAACTCTATACGAAGAACATAGGTGGTGTGGACCGGGCTGACCAGCTTGCCCAATATTACAAAATCCTACACAGAAGTTTAAAGTGGTGGAAAAGGGTGTTCTTTTTCCTGATCGAACTTTCCTTTTGGAATTCATACATCCTGTACGCCGTGGCCACAGAGAAGCCAGTGACTTCTGGTAAGTACCGCCTGGCAGTTGTCCACTCCCTCCTGGATGGATACAAGCGCCCACAGAACAGCGTTGGCCGGCGTTCGGACCAGGTTCCAATGCGGCTAAGTGGTCGTCACTTCCCCGTCATGACAAAAAAGAAGACAACCAAAGGGAAAATCTCGATGCCAGATTGTGTGGTCTGCAGCGACTGTGCCACAAACAGGAAGCAAACTCAATTTGAGTGTGACACTTGTATGCTGCCGATGTGTGTGGTTCCGTGTTTCCAGCGGTGCCACACACTGGTAAACTACAAGTAAATCAGACTGACAAATGTACATAGTGTAAATAGTGTAAATAATGGACTTGTTGCTGTACCTACCTGTACCTACCTATAACAGAGGCCGTTAGCTGTGACATCAAAGGAAATGTAAGTTACACTAGCTGAAAGACAATGATAGACTGGCGGGTGAGTCGATGATACTCCCCAAGTACGAAGAGTTTCTGACAGACTGGGGCACCAGTCTATGTCTTATGTCAACGAAAACTGGTCCATCCAATCTACTTTTGATTAAAACAATCCCTATTTGCATATAAACTATTATCATAAGTTCCTGGGATTAGATTGTGTCCGTAATGTGATTATTTCATTCAAAAAACATAACGAGCGAGCCCACCCCCAATTCCCATAAAAAGTCTAGGAAGGACTGGCACACCAGTTTATGTACCCCAAAAATTACCCTTCCAGTCTACTTTTGTTTAAAACAATCCCATTTTGCATATAACCTATTATTGTAAGTTCCTGGGATTAGATTGTGTCCGTAATGTAATTATTTCATTCAAAAATACATGACCAGCGAACCAGTCTAGCTTACCCCGCCCACTCCCATTCCCATAAAAAGTATAGGAAGGACTGGCACACCAGTCTATGTTACCCCTAAGAGTACCCTTTAAGTCTAGTTTATGTAAAAATAAGAACCCCTTTTTAAAAATGATGTTTAATGCTGAACACAAGTCTATGGGATTAAGTTGAGGCCCTATTATAATTATTTTTGTTAGAAAAGACTGGCAAGCCAGTCTATTTAACCCCTAAAATTACCCCTTTTATACAACAAAATTCAGATTCAGTCTTCCCCCTTCATACATATTTATTCTAATGAATTACATACTTTTTTTTTTCAATTACATGTTAAAAATGATAATTGATTTTACTTTATTAAGGTGGAAGAGACTGGCACAAAAGTCTATATTACCCCCCAGTCTGATTTACTTGTATTTTATTTCATTTCAATATTTACAACTTTTCACTTAAATGACAACATCCCATTACTTTCACATATAATAGTCACTGCCGATTCAGAGTAACCTTAGGAATATCATTGACTAGGCCAAATAAGAGGTGAATTTCATACTGCTTATGTATTTACAGACCATAATGTTGAAAATATTAGTGTGAAATCTTCACCCTGCTCAGTTATTGCCTATACACTCACAATTAATTTGACGAAGAAAAAGGTATAGGCTTTAACACATGGGAATATCTCAAAATGACCCTATATTCACAAATTAACCCCACAAGCATCCTTAATGCCACGGATAAAGCTCTGTGACTTATACACATGGTGCATTCATAGGTTGTAAGTGCAGGACTGCGCTATCGGTGTTATACATTCAAGAACAACAGATTTTAAAATAGGGTAATGGTATGTAGCAGCAATCAAAATTTTGATAATTGATGTATGTCTTGTGATAGCACTTGTCAACAGGGTCTGCGTTTCTTATGTAATATGACAATTGTACATTGTATGGGCTTAGATCTAATTCAGAACCTATCCATAATCCTTCCAACACTCTTTAGAGACTGATCTTCCTTGATGATAACATTGATGCCTCACTACTCATAGCTCTAATCAGCAGCACATGTTTATATGATTAACAAACTAGATGATCCACATCAGATTAGGTGAGTATTGGTATTTTTCATCAAATTATGCCTCTATCACACTTACATATGACTTCCTACAAAAACTGTCCTATATGTATTTATGGTATATGGTCAAAAGACGATCATATGTGGTTACTGCAACGCTAATGTTGAAAAGGCGAATTTGTCTGTGGAGTGGTGGTTAAATCCAAGCCTTTCTAATGATTTTGACAATTGAATAGCTGCAATACACATACTTTGTTACAGCACACTTGCACGCATTTAAGTTAAGATCAGTGTAGTTTGCAGACATCAGTTTTATTTGGAGAAGAGATTGCTGTTTTGTTTTTGTATGAACGAGGATTGTGGCCATCATAGCAAAAGCTCACCCCTCTTAAAATGGTCGAACACACCTCCGTGTATGGGTCATGTGTTCCTTTTTAGACCTTGGGTATATTATGAATCGGGTTTCGAGTGGGAACTAATTTACCGAGACAAAGAAGACGGGTAAGTATGTTAGATATATATTACGAATTTCGTACAATAACATTAGAATGTATACTTCTAACCTGTTAAGAACACAACCATTTCCTCTCAAGGTTTAGACCACGAGAAAGCATGTAGTAAACACAGCTGCACAATCATTTTTAACTCATTCACGCCTGGAGGCCTTTCGATTTATAATAATCTTAGAAATGATGTTGCCATTAGTCCTGACTTCAAAATTCAAAAATATTTGAAGGAGATTTGTGTGCTGTGTTCTTATTAGCATTTTCCCTTCAAATCCTTTACACAAATGGCCTTCCTCAAAAGGATATCACAAAAATAATCAGGACAATCTTTGTCCAATACAGGCATATATAACTTAATGAACAACACGTATCCTTGGACTTAGATAACCTGAGATGGAGACCGTTTTTTTCATTATATGAGAGGACCATTGTTTCTTCCTAGACGATCAGGGCTGACTCCAAACTCGACACCTTCGCAGACTTTACACCCTTGCAATTTTCAATCCAATGCATATACACAGTGATGTACATTCAGTATTGACATCTTTGTATAGACGGCCCCGGTATATATATATATATATATATATATATATATATATATATATATATATATATATATATATATATATATATATATATATATATATATATATATATATATATATATATATATATATATATATATATATATATATATATATATATATATATATATATATATATATATATATATATATATATATATATATATATATATATATTACTAGGCCATATCTGCACGATAAACGGTTTCTTTCCCCATATACCATTTTCCAAAGCATCAGTTCAACCCTTCTTGCATAGCCTGTGCAAATATCAAACGAGATGGGAATCTATCATGACTCCAGCACCTATCAATGTGTTGACCTATATTCGTATAAAATATTTTATTGGTAATTAAAGTAATGGTGTTCACAATACAATGATATTCAACCAATCTAAATAGGTTCCCTATGCCTGTTATTTGATATCTCTTTTGTACACTCTTTGAACCCATCTTTTAAAATTGTATAATTTGTACTGTCAGCTCCGTTATCATCAAGGAACAAAGTTGAATCATTGATTCAAACTGGTGATTGCATTTTTAACCACTGTTTATGCTAAATGTTTGAGGGTCTGATCTGGCCCATTGAAAAATGAATAAAAATGATTAAAAACAAAATAGAAATTCTAATTGTCTCTATATGTCTACTATGCGCGGACAGTTTCAATGAATATTCGATTCTATTTCAACTTTACATACTGGACAGTAAGGGCCAGTATCTTCATCGTGTAAAATAAGAAATTATTACTCAACCTCTAATGTATAACTTATATAGATTCATTTCATCATTCATTGAAGTGTTACCATGACTATCGAGGTTCAGCCGCGTGCTCGTGATGACAATGAGGGAGACTCAATAGGAAATGGTACTATGAATGATGAGAATGCCCCTCTATTACCAAAGAACGAATACGGTGACAAATCTGGAAATGCAGTATTTAGGACAAAAACACCCAAGCGAACATTCGTCGTCGAACCGTTGATCTTCCTCTTTGGTTTGGCCTTTTCGGCGTATAGTCCAATCAGCAAGCAGTTTCTCTATGCTAGGATTGCTGAAGAGATGAACGTCTCCTATTCGTCCAATAGCAGCTCACATTGCGTCCAAGAAGACGCGGAGGATCCTACCTACGTGGCTCAACAGCAGGTATTAGAAATGATAAGAAGAAAGAGCAAACTATGGTATTTGAAATGATGATAATAATAATAATAATAATAATAATAATAATAATAATAATAATAATAATAATAATAATTACTAGCGGGCCCCCGTGCACATCACCGGTTTGGATTCTAAGTCACACTCAATGATGTGCATGAGGTTTAGAGGCATAGGAAAAAACACACAAATTTCTCTAACCACTTGAAGCATTAGAACCCTTACTGAATCATTGGATTCGCTCTTGATTTTTTAGTTTCTAGTTCTTAGTCATGAGTCATCACCAGGAACTATGAGATAGTTATTTCAAATTAGAGACTAAAATGTATCAATCAGAAAAGAATGACAAGTTTAGGCCCACCTTATAGCAGGCCCCCTGCTTGCAAAGAATAGGCATGCTTTAATTTTTATAGCGCACCATTTATTACACTGCAGATATGTTAATTGAATTGTGCAGCACACTTTGTGACCACTGTGATTGTACACTGAGAGCTTCATGTCTTTACAACTACCCGGGTTCTAATCCATCTTCTTGCGGGATTGTTGAGAAAATGCTTAAAGCTTGAGACATTGAGACTTATTTACATTGCCCCCGAGTTGATGTAGATGAAAGCAGACTCTATCCAATATCGCTCACAACAGTTGTACATTACCATTGTTCCCACTGGGTGTTTATTCTTATCTTATCACAGGTCCAGGCAGCAACCTCTCAGTTCCTGATGTACCTCAACTACTGCTACTCCTTTCCTGCACTCCTCACCACCCTCCTTCTAGGCAGCTACAGCGACAAAGGAGGCAGGAAAATCCTCCTAATCGCGCCGGCCATTGGTGCCTTTTTTCGAACTGGCATCTCCTTGGGTGTGATTGGTTTGGATTGGCCTAAGGAATATCTGTA
>OZ012687.1:27760632-27780991 GCA_963942565.1 Maea johnstoni
CTTAATTATATACAAAGAAACTGAATTAATAGTAGTCTGTTACACTTCTTAAACCCGGGTAACTCATTAATATAGTTCGCTAAATCATAACGGAATATAAAACAAACCGGATACAATTGCCAAATCATTGCAGCAAAATGGTTCAAATGGAGAAAATGAATGTGTACTTTCAATATATTTTAAACGAAAATATGTTATGTATGTATGTATGTATTTATGTAAGTATGTATGTATGTATGTGTGTATGTGTGTGTGTATGTAAGTATGTATGTATGTATGTATGTATGTATGTATGTATGTATGTATGTATCTTTATTGACCGCAATTGCGAATGGTGAAATATACACGACAACAATACCATTAGAAAACAACAACAAAGATGATCTAGTGGGCAGCTAGCCAGGTACTGATAGCCTACACTGTACACTATTTGTTTTAGGGCTACATGTGGGCGGTGTGTAGGTGTTAATGAGTCTGGTGTCATACGGTGCGCCCTACATCCTGCTAGGCCAGCCAACTCATCACCTGGGCCCTTATCCTACCATCCTCCAGACAGGCTTTATTACCATGTATACGGGCTACTAATCAAAAGCATCCTGGAAACTCCCACTTAATAGGGCCCATCCATGACGTCATCATCATTTCTGATCGGATCGAAGTGATTGAGCATAATAATTGTAATGGCGTAGTGTCTCTGTAACGTCATGGATATATAGTTTGATTTGTAATTGCAAATACAGAACCGGATCTGAATGTCACGGGCATTCTTTATGATACGTACCAGCAGTCACGGGACGCTGCTATGAAACATTTACCTTATATAAAGTGTTGAATTAACAATTATTGTAGAGTCATTTGTAGTGCAGGAATTGTAAATTATCCTATTATAAAACACCGGGAGTGATTGGTGCAAACTCATCTGTTCCAGAATAAATATGTTAATATAGAATATGGATTATCAGTTTGTTATAGTGTTTGTAGATAATGTGTTGTCATTTATCTGTTTGTTTTTGTTGATCGAGTGATACACTCTTAACAATGTCATTGCCCTCAATCTGATGCGAAGGGTTGATCTGAATAAATGGAGACAATAAAAACAGCTGTTCTCAACTTATTGAAAAAAGCTGTAAGTTTTGAGGTTAGGAAAAGTACAATAGGATGACATTTACTAAACATATATTTCTTTTATATATATATATATATATATATATATATATATATATATATATATATATATATATATATATATATATATATATATATATATATATATATATATATATATATATATATATATATATATATATATATATATGTGTATATATATATATATGTATATATATATATATATATATATATATATATGTATATATATATATATATATTTATCATCAGTTCCACAGTGATACTCGCAGCTGATTGGTCAATTGCTGTTGGGTACTGGACTGTATCCCCACTCTCAAATTGAGGCTCCCACTCTCAATGTTATATCCCACTCTCAAATTGAGGCTCCCTCTCTCAATGATATATCCCACTCTCAAATTGAGGCTCCCACTCTCAATGTTATATCCCACTCTCAAATTGAGGCTCAAAAAAATTAAATTAAAATCAAAAAAATTAAAAAAAAAAAAAAATTTATTTTGAAAAAAATTCAAAAGATTTTCGAAAAAAAAAATTCCAAATTTTTTCAAAAAAAAAAATTTCAATATTTTTTTTCAAAAAAAAAATTCAAAATTTTTCAAAAAAAAAATCAAAAATTTTTCAAAAAAAAAAAAATTCAAAATTTTTTCAAAAAAAAAAAAAATTCAAAATTTTTTCAAAAAAAAAAAAAATTCAAAATTTTTTCAAAAAAAAAAAATTCAAATATTTTTCAAAAAAAAAAAATTCAAATATTTTTCAAATTTTTTTTAAAGAATTTTTGTTTGAAAATTTAAAAAAAATTGGAAATAAATAAATATTTTTTTTTTTTTTTTTTTTTGATTTAAAAATTATTATTATTTTTTTTTTAATAAATATTTTTTAATTTAAAAAAGAAACTGATGATAAATTCGTTATCCCCCTTGTAAAAAAGGGATACGGCCTGGTATCTGCGTTCAGCCAGCCGTATCGCACTCGGCCTCCGGCCTCGTGCGATACGGCTGGCTTCACGCAGATACCAGGCCGTATCCCTTTTTTACAAGGGGGATAACTAATAATATATATGTATATATATATATATATATATATATATATATATATATATATATATATATATATATATATATATATATATATATATATATATATATATATATATATATATATTTCTGACAAACTATACCTGGCTTCTGTCCTCGTGATTCGTAATAACGAAACCAAATTGATGAGTATGTTCCATTATTGAGGAGTAGGCGTCGTTTTTACCCGAGGGGCAGGCTGAGGACTCTTGGGGATTACTTTTTTGATCAATTCCCCTTAAGCCTCTCATTACGATTACAAGTGACGTGATGACGCTAACATCTTCCAGTATCGAAGAGTGTTACTTGTAAGGCTTTAGCTTATGCAAATCTAAAAAAATCAAGGATCATCTCTAATTCAGCAAACGTGATTAGTGATCTAAGCCTGCTCTCACAAAATTAATTGCAAAAAGTGTCAGAGTTTATTTACTGCTTCAGTGGGCACTTAAACTAATGCTAGCAAAGTTTGGAAATTTGTAATACACTTGACTATCCTGTCCCTATGTCAATTGCCTATTTTAATAATGAACATAAACGTGCAGAATTTGCATATTACCCCTCCACTTCGGGTCACTACGATACATTCTCAGTGACATAAATAGCATGACGGTGAAAACGGTTTCCAAGGCAACGGATAGTTTATGAGTGGGAGGTAAAGCTGAGTTTATTGGGTCGCTCGGGACAGGACGAGTTAATATATGCACGGAGTGAGGGCTTACCTGAGCCTTAGACACTAATTAACATTGAAAATGTGCCTAGTTTTATTTGGCATTAAAATATGCAGGTTTTCTGTACAAACATGCGATTTTTACTAGGGAAGATATATCTGTGCGCTTAGTACTATATACGATATATACCACACACACACACACACATTTTCTCTTTACCGAAAGTATTTAGCTCACATGAATGTTCATTACATTTACACACATATATATATATATATATATATATATATATATATATATATATATATATATATATATATATATATATATATATATATATATATATATATATATATATATATATATATATATATATATATATATATATATATATATATATATATATATATATATATATATATATATATATATATATGTATATATATATAAATATATATATATATATATATATATATATATATATATATATATATATATATATATATATATATATATATATATATATATATATATATATATATATATATATATATATGATAATAATAATAATAATAATAATAATAATTGATATTTGATATAGCGCCCTTTCCACCTATAATGTTCAAAAGCGCTTTGGAGTCATTGGACAGTTGTCATGGTCCATATAGTCAACTAAACTCCTTTCGAAATAGCAATGTTTTCAGCTCTTTTTTGAAGTTTTGCACACTATCAGCAGCCTTGATGTTGTCAGGGAGCTCATTCCAAAGGCGTGGTGTATAGGCACAGAATGCTCTGTCACCAAACCTTTTTAGATTAGAGAGTGGTATCTGTAATAAGTTCTTAGTGTTTAATCTTAGAGTCCTTGTATTGGCTTGTTTGACTAACAGTTCCCTCAAGTATAGAGGGGCACATCCTTGCATGCATTTGAAAGTCAAAAGCAGAATCATGAACTCAATCCTTTTCCTGATGGGCAGCCAGTGAAGATCTTTTAGAACTGGTGTAATGTGATCATACTTTTTAGAGCCACTGACCACTCTAGCAGCATTGTTTTGGACTTTCTGGAGCATGCATAGCAGCTCATCAGTGATTCCACAGAGAAGTCCATTACAATAGTCAAGGCGTGATGTCACCAAATATATATATATATTAATATATATATATATATATATATATATATATATATATATATATATATATATATATATATATATATATATATATATATATATATATATACGTGTGTGTGTATATATAGACTTGTCATGCCAGTGCTCGCTGTAAATATACTAACATAAATATATAAGACGTATTCAAACTACAATGTAAGCAGTGAAACGAAATGTGCAATGAAAGGATAATAGTACAGCTTGATAACTGCATGATAATAGAAGTCCATGGGCAGGAAAGAGTGGATAGTAACAGGTGTGGCGAAACAGAATCAAATGACATGAATTGCCTTTGCAATAAGATAATGACTTCCATAAACATGTACCTGGCTTTCCAGGGTAACTTCTGTGTAGTACTCGCTATAGAGTAGTAGTAGTAGTAGTAGTAGTGGTAGTAGTAGTAGTAGTAGTAGTAGTAGTAGTAGTAGTAGTGGTAGGAGGAGGAGGAGTGGTAGTAGTAGTAGTAGTTGTGGTAGTATTAGTAGGAGTAGTAGTAGTAGTAGTAGTAGTAGTAGTAGTAGTTGTGGTAGTAGTAGTAGTAGTAGTAGTAGTAATAGTAGTAGTAGTAGTAGTAGTAGTAGTAGTAGTAGTAGTAGTAGTAGTAGTAGTAGTAGTAGTAGAAGGAGGAGCAAGAGGAGTTGTAGTAGTAGTAGTAGTGGCAGCAGCAGCAGCAGCAGCAGCAGCAGTAGTAGTAGTAGTAGTAGTAGTAGTAGTAGTAGTAGTAGTAGTTGTGGTAGTAGAAGTAGTAGTAACAGTAGTAGTAGTAGTAGTAGTAGTAGTAGTAGTAGAAGTGGTAGTAGAAGGAGGAGCAAGAGGAGTTGTAGTAGTAGTAGTAGTAGCAGCAGCAGCAGCAGCAGTAGTAGTAGTAGTAGTTGTAGTAGTAGTAATGTACTAGTCGTGGTAGTAGTAGTAGGAGAAGTAGGAGAATTAGGGTTGGGGGAAGGAGTTGAATAAGGGGTTGATTGAGAGGGAGGAGAGTAGTAGCAGCAGTTGAAATGTAATAAGCATAAGCAATTTTCAAGAATTTACTGAAAAGTAACAAGGTGATCACTGTGACATCGCCAAACTCGCATGTTATTGTAATTAAGCAGTACAATATTCTAGAGAGACATTTTTAATTGACCACTATAAAGTATAAACCAATCCCCATTAACCTCACGAGGTTAACCGGAAGGGTAGTAGACAGACCTGAACGCTGGAATCATGACCACATAAAGCACCAAAATTTAAAATGGAATCGAATCAGAAATTAATTGCTGCAAAGAAAAGGCGATTTAATTATTGATGCGGTAGTGGGTGTATGAAATGATATATTGTTTTTCTTGCAATTTAGGCACGCGTTCAGACAGATGCCGAGTGCACGCAGGTTGGGTACAGCGCAGCCTACATTCGACAGAGGCGAGACTATTGTGCGTTTTCTCCAGCAAGTATCGATCCAGCGTCGGCGCTTATTGTTCTTTTGCCCCAGATGCCAGACAGACTAAGCAGCTTCGCGGCGTCCTAGTGCAGGTCGAGATGCAATGCGGTAGTAGCGTAGTATTGATCAGCTTGTGGCGGGAAAATACTGGTTGCCTGTATCACTTCTCCGCTATATTCCTCAGTCAATTCAGCAAGTATCATTGAGACAAGGAACCAATTATGCGCGATTCCATTATCTGGCGCCATCTCGCGGGGGTCGATGAAACTTTTCGATCGATTCCATACTGGCATTGATGTGACATTGCTTGGGAACACAAATCACGTAAGCCGAGTCTGGCGTTCTACAGACAAACATCAATAGATTTCGGCCCAGACCTAGACATGGCGGCTGGGTCCTTTCCAAGATCAAAACAATGCATTTGGCAAATAAACGAGACAATTTCTAAAATTCCAATTACCCATTATGGAATCGTATCGAAAGATGATACACGTTGTTGTGGTAGTGTAATTATATGACATGCTTGTTTAAATCACATTTCAAGTGGCGTCACTATTTTCAAGTTACTACAAAGTATCGTGTTTTACAAAGTATTTCAGTATGAGTTTTTTGACAGTGTTCTAAATATGATTTCTGCATCAAATAGTTTACCTACTATGCTATCTTCTGAAAGACTTCACCAAAATACAGGGCTGCGTTTTTGGTTTTTAATACAGAAGAAAAAAGTAACCACAAAATGAAATCAAACAGACTTACTAAAGCTGAGTTCATTAGCTTTCATTTCCTTTTTTGATTACATTTGGTAAGTCTACATACATGTTCAAACATTTGACCACTCAGATATAGAGGAGTCGCAACTAACTATGTTTCTCATTACTTGATTGCTTTGGACTACACTACGTATAACAGTCCTTGCGTATATAACACTACTCGAATTTCCCGTCTATTGTTGCAGATGCATCACCTTGGATGGGATTATGACTAACCCCCTCCCATGCAGCTTTTATGAACCCCACTCATAATTCATAATTGGCCTGTCTGGCTGTGCTTTAATGATAAGCTGGGCTCGAGTTCCTGTTGCCTGGTGTAGGATGACATGAGATTCATTCTCTAGTCGTTTGAGATGCACTAATGTAGACATCTGACCGTGCCCCTACCCCTACCAACCCCCCCCCCCCCCCCCCCCTCTGGCCACGCCCCCGTCACCTGAGCTGGTGGCCTGTTGCTCACGTGACGTAGCGTCTAGACCATTAGTTCCTGGGAGACTGAGGCCTGAGTTGAGATCTTTATTGAAAGGCTCCTATTTATCTACCGTCTACACACGTAACCCTTGCACTTGACGTTAATCCCAGACGTGCTCTGTAGGACGACGCATCACTGCGTCCGGATTGATCCTAGCTGATCCTGACTGCTCATCTGCTCAGGCATCACGGCCTCACTCTAATATCTCACTGTGGAAAAGTACAGACAACTAATAATTATTATTAGGAGTAGTAGTAGTAGTAGTAGTAGTTGTTGTTGTTGTTGTAGTAGTAGTAGTAGTAGTAGTAGTAGTAGTAGTAGTAGTAGTAGTAGTAGTAGTAGTAGTAGTGTGTGTGTGGAGGTATAAATACTTATAAATTATAACATAAATCTGTTCCTCAGGTACGCTTTGTCAATGGAAGACTTGTACTATCTATACACGTACCAGTTTTTCTCTTTAGTTACTCTTAGTTTCATAATAAGATTTCTATCTAACAAGTAACTCAAACAAATGATTTCAATCATCACATTGCTAATTAAGGGATTCTCATATGGTCGAATGCAATAGTTGTTTTTATGGATAATACTAATAGTTATACAATAATGCAAGCCATTGCTCCTATAAAGGGTGGGCGGAGACTGTTCAAGGAATTAGTGCTCAACAATAGTTAAGAAGTTCAGTGTATAGTTGAATTGAGTTGAT
Organism: Maea johnstoni; assembly: GCA_963942565.1. Taxonomy (NCBI): domain Eukaryota; kingdom Metazoa; phylum Annelida; class Polychaeta; order Spionida; family Magelonidae; genus Maea; species Maea johnstoni. The sequence continues at coordinate 27,768,045 of OZ012687.1, forward strand.
CTGAAATTCCAAAATAGGATAATTAAGATTAGGCTTACGGTACTAGAGGTAAAACGTTTCTAACAGAAAACACACACAAAACATTCATCTTCAGTAAAAAAAAACTGCACAAAAGCTGATGTCACTCCACAAGAATCCTATGACATCCAATGAAATGTATACTAAAGTAACTCGTAGATATGAAACGTGCTTGTGCTGTGGAATACATTGATATGATATAGACGAATGCAATAACACCACTGCTAACTGCACAGTAACCGTTCATCTTCGAGAATCATTGTGACGTTATGAAATAATGGAATAAGGATGTACATGATCTTATGGTCAACTAATTATAAAACATTCTTACTATCTATATTTTCATCGAACTGAAATGGAGAAAGCACAATCCCCAGCTTCGAATGCATATATGTGGGACAAAGTAGCTGTATATACATACATACATGTACATACATACATACATACATACATACATACATACATATGCATGTATATATATATATATATATATATATATATATATATATATATATATATATATATATATATATATATATATATATATATATATATATATATATATATATATATATATATATATGCATATATATGTGTGTGTGTGTGTGTGTGTGGCGATAATATAAAAGCTTGCTGTCTAAATATGAATATATTCAATAATATAACAAATGGCCAAACATGAACTGCATCTGACATCCACTTGGCACTCAGACGGCAAAACCGTTCCACTCCTAGGAGCTTGTTTACTTGGCAGTAGAAGTAATTAAGCTAGCAGAAAGGTTCGGCCTTGCCATGTACATTGTAGCACATCAATAAAGCAGAACTAGTGGCCTCCACCCAGTTACCTAACACTATATAGTGCGCCCAGTTTGCAATTTCGTTTTACCGTTTTTTCTGCCATATTGCGAAAGAATGGCAATGCTACTTTTTTTTTCAGAAAACTTGGAATTTTGAGTTTAATTTCGGAGTCAGTGGCAATGCTTTAGACCACTCGGCCATCAGGGCAGGCCCTCAGGGGAGAGAGGCAATGAGCAGTCAGTTGCAACGTCTTAGACCACTCGTGTATCAGAGCAGACTGTTCATTAGAGAGAGAGAGACATTGTGCAGTCAGTGGCAACAAAGTAGACCATTCGGCCATCAGGACAGGCCCTTAGTAGAGAGAGACATTGAGCAGCCAGTGGAAAGGTCTTAGACCACTGGGCTATATCAGGACAGGCCCTCGGTGTAGAGATACAGTGAGCAGGCAATGGCAACGTCATAGACCGCTCGGCTATGAGGGCAAGCCCTCGGTGGTGTGAGACAGTGAGCAGGCAATGGCAACGTCATAGACCACTCGGCTATGAGGGCAAGCCCTCGGTGGTGTGAGACAGTGAGCAGGCAATGGTAACGTCATAGACCACTCGGCTATGAGGGCAAGCCCTCGGTGGTGTGAGACAGTGAGCAGGCAATGGCAACGTCATAGACCACTCGGCAATGAGGGCAAGCCCTCGGTGGTGTGAGACAGTGAGCAGGCAATGACAACGTCATAGACTACTCGACTATGAGGGCAGGCCCTCGGTGGTGTGAGACAGTGAGCAGGCAATGGCAACGTCATAGACTACTCGGCTATGAGGGCAGGCCCTCGGTGGTGTGAGACAGTGAGCAGGCAATGACAACGTCATAGACTACTCGACTATGAGGGCAGGCCCTCGGTGGTGTGAGACAGTGAGCAGGCAATGGCAACGTCATAGACTACTCGGCTATGAGGGCAGGCCCTCGGTGGTGTGAGACAGTGAGCAGGCAATGACAACGTCATAGACTACTCGACTATGAGGGCAGGCCCTCGGTGGTGTGAGACAGTGAGCAGGCAATGACAACGTCATAGACCACTCGGCTATGAGGGCAGGCCCTCGGTGGTGTGAGACAGTGAGCAGGCAATGACAACGTCATAGACTACTCGACTATGAGGGCAGGCCCTCGGTGGTGTGAGACAGTGAGCAGGCAATGGCAACGTCATAGACCACTCGGCTATGAGGGCAGGCCCTCGGTGGTGTGAGACAGTGAGCAGGCAATGACAACGTCATAGACTACTCGGCTATGAGGGCAGGCCCTCGGTGGTGTGAGACAGTGAGCAGGCAATGGCAACGTCATAGATTACTCGGCTATGAGGGCAGGCCCTCGGTGGTGTGAGACAGTGAGCAGGCAATGACAACGTCATAGACCACTCGGCTATTAGGGCAGGCCCTCGGTGGTGTGAGACAGTGAGCAGGCAATGACAACGTCATAGACCACTCGGCTATGAGGGCAAGCCCTCTGTGGTGTGAGACAGTGAGCAGGCAATGGCAACGTCATAGACCACTCGGCTATTAGGGCAGGCCCTCGGTGGTGTGAGACAGTGAGCAGGCAATGACAACGTCATAGACCACTCGGCTATTAGGGCAGGCCCTCGGTGGTGTGAGACAGTGAGCAGGCAATGACAACGTCATAGACCACTCGGCTATTAGGGCAGGCCCTCGGTGGTGTGAGACAGTGAGCAGGCAATGGCAACGTCATAGACCACTCGGCTATGAGGGCAGGCCCTCGGTGGTGTGAGACAGTGAGCAGGCAATGGTTACGTCATAGACCACTCGGCTATGAGGGCAGGCCCTCGGTGGTGTGAGACAGTGAGAAGGCAATGACAACGTCATAGACCACTCGGCTATTAGGGCAGGCCCTCGGTGGTGTGAGACAGTGAGCAGGCAATGACAACGTCATAGACCACTCGGCTATTAGGGCAGGCCCTCGGTGGTGTGAGACAGTGAGCAGGCAATGACAACGTCATAGACCACTCGGCTATTAGGGCAGGCCCTCGGTGGTGTGAGACAGTGAGCAGGCAATGGCAACGTCATAGACCACTCGGCTATGAGGGCAGGCCCTCGGTGGTGTGAGACAGTGAGCAGGCAATGACAACGTCATAGACCACTCGGCTATTAGGGCAGGCCCTCGGTGGTGTGAGACAGTGAGCAGGCAATGGCAACGTCATAGACCACTCGGCTATGAGGGCAGGCCCTCGGTGGTGTGAGACAGTGAGCAGGCAATGACAACGTCATAGACCACTCGGCTATCAGGGCAGGCCCTCGGTGGTGTGAGACAGTGAGCAGGCAATGGCAACGTCATAGACCACTCGGCTATCAGGGCAGGCCCTCGGTGGTGTGAGACAGTGAGCAGGCAATGGCAACGTCATAGACTAATCGGCTATTAGGGCAGGCCCTCGGTGGTGTGAGACAGTGAGCAGGCAATGGCAGCGTCATAGACCACTCGGCTATTAGGGCAGGCCCTCGGTGGTGTGAGACAGTGAGCAGGCAATGACAACGTCATAGACCACTCGGCTATGAGGGCAGGCCCTCGGTGGTGTGAGACAGTGAGCAGGCAATGGCTACGTCATAGACCACTCGGCTATGAGGGCAAGCCCTCTGTGGTGTAAGACAGTGAGCAGGCAATGGCAACGTCATAGACCACTCGGCTATGAGGGCAGGCCCTCGGTGGTGTGAGACAGCGAGCAGGCAATGGCAACGTCATAGACTACTCGGCTATGAGGGCAGGCCCTCGGTGGTGTGAGACAGTGAGCAGGCAATGGCAACGTCATAGACCACTCGGCTATGAGGGCAAGCCCTCTGTGGTGTGAGACAGTGAGCAGGCAATGGCAACGTCATAGACCGTTCGGCTATGAGGGAAGGCCCTCGGTGGTGTGAGACAGTGAGCAGGCAATGACAACGTCATAGACCACTCGGCTATTAGGGCAGGCCCTCGGTGGTGTGAGACAGTGAGCAGGCAATGGCAACGTCATAGACCACTCAGCTATGAGGGCAGGCCCTCGGTGGTGTGAGACAGTGAGCAGGCAATGACAACGTCATAGACCACTCGGCTATTAGGGCAGGCCCTCGGTGGTGTGAGACAGTGAGCAGGCAATGGCAACGTCATAGACCACTCGACTATGAGGGCAGGCCCTCGGTGGTGTGAGACAGTGAGCAGGCAATGGCAACGTCATAGACTACTCGGCTATGAGGGCAGGCCCTCGGTGGTGTGAGACAGTGAGCAGGCAATGGCAACGTCATAGACCACTCGGCTATGAGGGCAAGCCCTCTGTGGTGTGAGACAGTGAGCAGGCAATGACAGCGTCATAGACTACTCGGCTATTAGGGCAGGCCCTCGGTGGTGTGAGACAGTGAGCAGGCAATGGCAACGTCATAGACCACTCGGCTATTAGGGCAGGCCCTCGGTGGTGTGAGACAGTGAGCAGGCAATGGCAACGCCATAGACTACTCGACTATGAGGGCAGGCCCTCGGTGGTGTGAGACAGTGAGCAGGCAATGACAACGTCATAGACCACTCGGCTGTGAGGGCAGGCCCTCGGTGGTGTGAGACAGTGAGCAGGCAATGGCAACGTCATAGACCACTCGGCTATGAGGGCAGGCCCTCGGTGGTGTGAGACAGTGAGCAGGCAATGGCAACGTCATAGACCACTCGGCTATGAGGGCAAGCCCTCTGTGGTGTGAGACAGTGAGCAGGCAATGACAGCGTCATAGACTACTCGGCTATGAGGGCAGGCCCTCGGTGGTGTGAGACAGTGAGCAGGCAATGGCAACGTCATAGACCACTCGGCTATGAGGGCAGGCCCTCGGTGGTGTGAGACAGTGAGCAGGCAATGGCAACGTCATAGACCACTCGGCTATGAGGGCAAGCCATCGGTGGTGTGAGACAGTGAGCAGGCAATGGCAACGTCATAGACCACTCGGCTATGAGGGCAGGCCCTCGGTGGTGTGAGACAGTGAGCAGGCAATGGCAACGTCATAGACTACTCGACTATGAGGGCAGGCCCTCGGTGGTGTGAGACAGTGAGCAGGCAATGACAGCGTCATAGACTACTCGGCTGTGAGGGCAGGCCCTCGGTGGTGTGAGACAGTGTGAAATCGGGGTAGGCCGGCGAGGTGAGACCAGTCTACTGCACTTCAAGAAAACACGGTTCAATTGCCTGAAATTAGTGCAGTAAAACATTTTCACATTCTTTATCCATTTGACCTGTGATCTGCACACAAATAGCTGCATTTCTCACTTATCTAAGGATATGTGATGCTTTTGGCCGGAAAATCAGATTTCCCCAACCAGTTACAACGCGTTAGTCACGTTTTAGCTGCAATGTGGAAGGAAAAGTGACGATAAACAACAAATTACAAATTAGCTTTTTTAAATACATTTGAGGGTCTCGACCAAAATACCATTATCTTTACAGATACAATATGGAAGGAAAAGTGACGATAAACGACAAATTACAAATTGGCTTTTTAAAAATATATATTTGAAGGTATCGACCAGAATACCATAATCTGAAGAAGTACATTATGAAACACAGCTGCTATGTTTAGCCTGGCCATGCGAGGGGAGGGAGGGTGTAGAAATTGGAATAAAATTAACAACCGGCAGCAGAGTGTCTATTAAAGTGCGGAGGACCTGTTGACTGCATGCGGCCACTCAAGGCTTGGCTTTAAGACAATCTATTGATTTTCTGCACGAGGCTCAAAGCGACCACAGAACAACAGTTCGTCTCAGCCAGGCATTTAAACCAATGCACTATCCACAAAGAAGTAGAGTAGTTTTAAAGCCGTTATTAGACTATTGGCTCTCCATAGTGGTCCACATACCTACACAACGCCAGTTAAGCCCCCATAACATAGGATGGTATAATGCGTAACAGTACAGTATAATATATTATAGTATAGTATAGTAGTATAGTATAGTATAGTATAGTATAGTACAGAACAGAATAGAATAGAAAAGTATAGTATAATATAGTAATAGTATAGCATTGTTTATTGACCATCCCTCAAGAAGGCGAACATATAAGATACATCAAGATAAAAAACAATATGAATAACAGAAGCAAAAGGAAATATATTAAATGACAGTAGAGCACGATTACAAGATCAAAAGAATAAAGAAATAAAGTGAAATAAACTCGGATGCAACATAACACAGATCTTAAGATATTTGTATCCCCGGGGCAATTTTAGAAGAGCTGACGCAACAAAGAAACGAATTGATTGGTTTCAAGTATCGATAAACACCTGTTGATTGAAAGATTTGATGTGGGTTGTTTTGATTCGACGTTAATAGGTGAAGACGCATGAGGATTGCTCCCACATTATCCAGTCTGAGACAAAACATGAATACAATCCCTTAGTGACGTCAAGGCTGGGCTATTTTTAGACTCTTGGAACAAGCTGCGTGTTTATCTCTGGCTGCGGAGAGGGGCGGATCTGATGCGCAGTTATCAATTTGAAAGACGCAATTTCTCACCACTACTCTGATACACCCTGTGGTCGCGTGCACACACATGTGCGTACACACACCCCACGTACACCCCCCCCTCTCTCTCTCTCTCTCTCTCTCTCTCTCTCTCTCTCTCTCTCTCTCTCTCTCTCTCTCTCTCTCTCTCTATATATATATATATATATATATATATATATATATATATATATATATATATATATGTAAATATATATATATATATATATATATATATATATATATATATATATATATATATATATATATATATATATATATATATATATATATATATATATATATATATATATTCGTATCATGCAGTGAATGTGTAATTTCAGGTAGAATGATACTAGCAATATGATTTGATGTTTTAGTACACCTGCACTCGAGGCACTTGCCCATGTCTAATAGTAAGGACAGATGCCACGTTGACGAGCGAGGCTGTAGTACAAACTGCGTGGGATGCTGCAGCCAGTACCGCACCGTGTTGATATTCTACAAGTAGTCATAAAATCAATACTTCTGTTTGGATATTATACCTTAATATAACACTGTCACGAATAACCTGTAGCATCCTTTACCGCCAATTAACGGTCCAAGCAGACGTAGGAGACGTAGGATTTAATGGTAGTCGATTGTCAAATTCAATTTAACATGTTATACCTTCGTTCAAATTCGAATTCGAATTTAAATAAGGCCCCCAGAAGTGAGAGACAGCGAGCAGTCAGTGTCAACCACTAGGCCATCAGGGCAGGCCCTCATTGATTAGGTTACATATCTTCTCTTGTTGCATTCAAACCAATACACAATATAACAGTTACTTCTTCCTAAGACTCTACTCCTGATATGACTACTATCATTCCTACCACTGCTGTTGTTGTTGTTGTTGTTGTTGTTGTTGTTGTAGTTGTTGTTGTTGTTGATGATCATGATGATGCAACATCTACTGTTGTGCTTCATACTCTACTAGTAGTAGTATTAGTACTACTACTACTACTACTACTACTACTACTACTACTACTACTACTACTACTACTACTTCCTCGACTCCTACTCCTTTGTACTAATACTCCTAATTTTACTGCAACTACTACTACTACTACTACTACTACTACTACTACTACTACTACTTCTACTACTACAAATTCGCTCTCGCATTATACATCAGTCACTACACACGGTTACCTGAGAGTACTGGGTAAATAACTCCAATAACTCTTCTGAGCCATATACTAACAGAAGCGACAGAGAGCGGCCTCGCCTGCAGTTTGTTTGATTTCGTGAAGCCTTATTTCCTGTTCACCTCCATTGTTGACTTTCGAGGTGAAATATGGATTGAAAATCTTCCCCCTGTAAGGCTTTGCACCTGTTCTTACCACGCGTTTTTTTTCTCTCGGGTGCATTTACAGCGAGATGCCTACACACCTACTGTTTGGGTGTCTTCTTGACAAAGTCTGATTGCTGAATGCATTGCGAGGTGTATTATCTGTATACTGTTTGTGTATTAGCTGTATATACTTGTATTGTATCTGTTTACTGTTTTTCTTGACAGAGCTTCATTGCTGAATGCAATGCGAAGTGTCTGTATGATCTGTATATTGTTTATGCATTAGCTGAATATATTTGTATTGTATTTGTATACTGGTACTGCCAGTAGTCTGGATTTCTGGAGCCGTGTATCAAGTGCTAAGACAAGTCAATTTGTGTGTGTGTGTGTGTGTGTGTGTGTGTGTGTGTGTTTATGTGAGGTCAAAAGCTGACGATCCAGAGGTTTGGATGGTCGAAGCTTGTCCTGATGCAGGGCATGTGAGAAAGTTACTAGTGACCTTGAGATAGGCGTTGGTTTTCGCAATGTACGGCAGAAAGAAGTGACGTTCAACGAAATACTGGGTCTTGCTTCTAGCTACACACTACAGGTGTCTTTAGGGTCAAATATCCCCACATGCATTAGGTCAGGTGGCCGGAAGCACATTTTGTTATACAAGCTTAAAAACCATCTATTTCCGCTGGATCAGTAGAAACGTATAGATTTTCAATAATGCAATACAGTGGAAAAGTTTAACCAATCCACAAGATATCGATCCCCACTCTCCCTCCGGCCATCACAGGCCTGCTGCATATGTTCTAAAAGTATACCAACCAAGTTATACCAATAGTCCTATTAGTTAAACAGCTGAGTTCATACGTGAGTATAGTCCATTGACGCAGTGTTTGAGGTGGATGTGAAAATACCAACCGTAACACCTGTTCCCTATCTTTATATGAATGAATTCCTATCCGTTTGCTATACGGAAATGCAATATATCAACTTTTCCCGGGGACCTAGACTGTTTTTGTTTGTGAGGGATATATACGGGTTGTTTGCGAACCAATATAGCACAGACCTGACATTGAAAAGTATCTATTTTTAGCACTAACATTTGTAGCACCAAAACATGTAAAACTATGTACTTCAAAAACATAGTATAAATAGTCTCGTTTTTCTGTTCGTCTTATAAAAGGTGATAAGGAGGTGAGTATAGATAAATGTTATGTAAACAGGTCGGTAAAGTTATCCCCCAAGCACAAAGCCATTCACAAACAAAGTACAACGCATTTGCCGTTGGATAGTAACTCCCCCTAACGGCTATTTCAAGCAACCGTACCTTGAATAAAATGAAATTATGTGTGTGTGTGTGTGTATATATATATATATATATATATATATATATATATATATATATATATATATATATATATATATATATATATATGTATATGTATATGTATATATATATATATATATATATATATATATATATATATATATATATATATCTTCATTCTTCACATTTTAAAGGGCACTTACTTCAAATACCAATAAGATGTTCAAGGAAATAATACAAATAAAATGAGACAATGTTTGAGTTTTATTTGAATGTCTTGTATTTCGATGGTGGGTGAACAGGCTTCAATTGAAAAAAAAACACGATTCCGTTAAACAGAATATCTGTATTTTTCTGGAGATCAGGAGAGTAATTGGCTGGAATTGGTGTAGGCGGGTAAGCCAATAATGCATGCCTCAACAGGGATCTGAAGGATATCATGTGTACACACGTAGTCGAAACTTCGTAGAATTCACGTTTAACAACCAAAGTCAATTTACTCTTCTAATGACAGACATCTTCGATATTTGTCAATGCCGACCACAGACTACTAAATACCCTTGGTAGACAACTTTACAATCTATAACATAATTCCGTCAAATTGAGGCGAAACACCGAAATAAGCATATTAGTGCATGTTAGATATACTGTCAATCATGGTAATGCAATGAACATGTAGCCCCGTTACAAATTAAACAAAAAGCATTCTCTCGATTGGCGACTATATCCTATGCTGGGCAGAATTCACACGGTTGGAAATGTCATATGGAGTTGGAAAGGAAGGGCTAATGTGGGAATGGCCTCTGTGTTATCTTATCAATTTCCCTTTCTAAGGGCGTGGGAGGTTTTTGTCGTGTTTGTGGTAAATGTAGCATTTGGGCGTTATCAATATGAGTGAGATAAAGAATTGATTTTGATATGGACATGCGTAGTGTATAAGTTCTAAATGCAATCACCACCAAGTGCATATGTATATCTGTCTGTGTCTGTCTGTATGTATGTACATGCATGCCTGTGTGTAAGTTTGTGTCTGTCTGCCTGTCAGTTAGTTTTATGTATGTATGTATGTCTGTATGTATGTCTATATGTATGTATGTATGTATGTATGTATGTATGTATGTATGTATGTATATATATATATGTATGTATGTATGTACGGATAATTTGGCCTTTACCATTTTCCGCCCGCACCGACCCTATTCGATGATTTTTTTTCATTTGAAAAAAGGAACACAAAATGTTAGAATGTCAATCGTAATAGTTGTTAGTTGTTCTGTTAATGTATAATGTGAATTCGGGAGCAGTGCTTATTGACTGATATCTTATATGGTAGCCATAGTGTCCATTTAGTGATACTTTAAGCGGTAACCTACTAAAGGTGGATATACTTATATTAAAATATCCACCTTCACGTAAATACCTTGCCAATAGCGATGCGTTTGGTAGGATACGTGTTTTTGTCTGGAACAGAATGCTGTATCACTGAGGTATGAGGCAGATAAGTCTAGTATCATTTGACAGCTCCATATTTTGACTAGATTCGCCATCCTACGCAATCAAGCTTATACAAACACATCTAACAAAACAGAGGGCCATATTGTCAATCTCATAGCGAATATAAAGTATTATTCTATCTGATTTATGTGTCTGTTATACCATCAGATAAACTCAACTACTGGCAACTGGGTTATATTAATATTTCGTTAAAAAGCCAGCATGTCGCATACTTTGAATTTGGTATGCTATGTAATAAGGCGTATGTTTTTCATGCAGCTTTCGCCACTATGAAATACTATTGGAATACATGCTATACTATATCCGGAACACTGGGAAATGCCATCTATGATCATTGATCACTGTATGCTTTCTATAGAGATGTACCACAGTGATGGTAACACATGTTGTTATGTCCAGGTTTCGATAAATATTTTGGAGTTTTTATTTTGCTTTTTCATTGACTGGCGGTTTTGATGTCACATATTGCGGGATAGTGCATGTTTTTCTGGTAATGAAAGTAGTCCATCAATACAGACGAACACTGCATTTAAAGCACTTTATTATTCATCTCTGATCTTTTTTATGTTTTGGCATTTTTCCACATTCTATTTAAAGATGTTATTGCCATATGTATGTTTTTATCCCATAATTATAAAAAAAATCATACTATGATCCCTAGACTTTTGATCTTTCCATGATATTGGTTTAAGAATAATTGCTCCAAAAACAAACACCATTATAGTCGTTTGTACCTCTGTCTAAATGGGTAACATACTTGCGAAGGTCTTAACTTCACATTTTATTCTATAATAAACAATATCTCCATCGAATGCAACCTTCAAAATTTAACCGTAGCTTACTGTATTGTATATATGATATGATTTTCCATCCAGCGATGCCTCTTCAAAAAATATGAAAACCTTTAAAGGGCTCTGCTTGATCAGTGGGCGTTAATTGTTCATATCTTAAACCAAATATCTACAGATAGATCAGTAAAACTTGGATCCCAGGTTAGTTACCAGTGACTTGGCGTGAGGTGGTGGTTTTTGCCGGAGTACTTCAGTTTTCCGCACCACCAACTGCAACTGGCAGTGGGTACAAATAAGCCGCAATATAGTAAGAAAGTGACGATAAACTCCGAGTCCAATGTATGTATGTATCGTTATAAAATATACCATATGAAATGAAATCATACAAACGTGAACATAGGAATAAGGAGAAAAAATATTTACAAATGTAGGAACAAAAATAAATAATAACAAAATACTAAATTTTGGAATTGCTTTGCATTGGTTGAAATCTACTGCATTCTTTACGTGGCCCCATTTCAGGTGAAGGTCGCATAAGTAGGGCGTGGACTGTAGACAGACATTTAATTCCTACAGATTCATTGTGGAGGGAGATTAATGGTGGCGACACCGCTGCAGCCAACATAACAGGAAGGTGATCAAAACAACTTTATTTTGCTGTTGACAGCAGCAGAAGGCTCCAGATTTGCGCACAAACATGTTTTTGCTTTGCGCGACCAAAACATACGTCGGCGAGGGAATTTCCAATTTCCGACGACGTCTCGTTGCATTGTGGACGCGGGTTACTACGTGTTATGAATGTGAATGGATAGTGTGAGGGGGATGCCATTATTTTCCGCGGCATGCTGCTCGCGAGTCCTGCTTGCTACCTGTCTCCTCTCTCTTGATTAATTTCCCAGCACCCACGTCATTTATCAAGTCTATTTGGAAATGATGTTGTTTACCAATAGTAATAATAATAATAACAATAATAATAATAATAATAATAATAATAATAATAATAATAATAATAATGATAATAACAATAATGATAATAACAATAATGATAATAATAATTATGATAATAATAATGATAAAAATAATAATAATGATGATGATAATAATAATGATAATATTAATAATATAATAATAATAATAATAATAATAATAATGATAACAATAATAATAATAATAATAATAATTATAATAATAATAATAATAAAAGGGTAATAATAAAAGAAATGAAAAAAGATGAAATAAAAAAATCTTCGAATGTATCACCGTATTCTGATTGAAAATTACTTCTTTTACATAACATGGGTATGCTACACATTGGTACGTCATTTACGTCATCTATAAGCTTGAGCCGTAAAGAGCGTTGTATACCAATACAATCCATCTACACTCCGATCACCTTATTCTGGTTGAAAAGTAGTTGTACAGGCTGAGCATAGGTTACAATCCGAAATTCATTTCGCACCTAAATATAAACAACTGTTTAGTAAATATATATTTACTTATTAGGTAGCTTATGGGTTGATTTCCTCAACCAAGTTAAAACACACACACACACACACACACACACACACACACACACACACCCCACACACACCACACATATATATAATATATATATATAATATATATATATATATATATATATATATATATATATATATATAGTATATAAATA
>OZ012687.1:27781191-27801191 GCA_963942565.1 Maea johnstoni
TAATATATATATATATATATATATATGTATGTATATATATATATATTGAGTATATATATATATATATGTATACATATATACATATATACATATATATATATATATATATATATATATATGTATGTATGTATGTAGGTATGTATGTATGTTTGTATGTGTGTGTGTGTTATTCTATCTATCATTCAAGGTTGACACGCCCACTGTGGAAAGCCTTACCTCTCATTGACCTCTCTATTATCTATCTATCATCAACACCTATTAAGTGTAGTTCACTTGGTCATCAAGACCATTCGCACCAGGCGGTCAGCTTGACCAGAGATAACCTAAAAGTTACGATTAGATATTGGACACTCTGGTCAAAGTATCAGTAGATAGAATGCAGTTATGTATACACCCCTCTGCAAAAGGTCATACCGACCTCGCTCTTACTCTGAATACTTCTGGTATTCTATCGAATCTTAATTTTAATCACGAATTTTAAACACAAAAATGTACATCAAAAAGAAATCAAAACAATTCCTATGCCTTATGCTGCTGGTGGCTAATTTGGCCAATACAAAATGACGCGAATAGCTGGAAGATTACAGAAACCTTGGGACGTGGGTGCTCACATGAGAGGACTCTGTGAGAGTTCTCTAATGAATTCTAACATGGCAGGGTTTAGATTGTTCTTTAAAAAGCTTTGCGACCTTGTTCTTCTGGACGAAAGTAGTCTCAGCATTGAACAGGTTACATTCTTGAGCGAAGATAAGTGTTGAGAAGAGGGAAATCATTATGTCTTCTTCCTCCTCCTCTTGTCCTCTTCTTCTACAGTGTTATAAATGGATTGCACCAAAACAAAACATGTTTTTCTTGACGTTCAGAAGGTGGGAGATTTGTATGGTATTCCTTTTCATTCGGGATATTCTCTTTGAACTGATCTGATAAGAACAGAACGTGACATCAAAGTGATACACTGATACATTGATCTGTGTTGCAAGTCGAATAAACACATACTTTTAATTTGCTCGGTACTTAAAGTAAGTACGTGATATATATATATATATATATATATATATATATATATATATATATATATATATATATATATATATATATATATATATATATATATATATATATATATATATATATATATATATATATATATATATATATATATATATATATATATATACTGCACGTGTTTTTATCACAAACATGTTTAGTAACGAGGTGTTTTCTACATTCTAGAAGATCTACAATTAAGATTGAATCGCATTTCTGGTTCCACACCTTCTGCTTCGTTGTTCCACCAAAATCCTCCTTTTGTATGGCCTAGGGATGTATTGTACAATATAAATGGAGATACCCTCAACCGCATTTAATGCACAGGTATGCTTTTTATCTAAGTAAACATAAGACATGCACAATACATTGAGACAGCTTTGTAAACATATCTAATGGATTATACTATTTACATGTTAGTTATGTTAAGATGTGGCACTAATCTCGGTTAATAGGTTATCTTTATAATTGTTTCTTTACCAGTGGTATGTAATATATGTAGGTTATCTTCCCTATTGTTTCTTTATCATTGGTATGCATAGGCTCAGTGGTATGTATAGGTGTAGATAGTCCATGTTCGTCAAAACAATTGATTGCAAGCATCTTGCCCTATGGAACTACAGATACCAATGTCTCATGATCAGGACTACACATGATCTGACGTGGCTTAGCTGCCGTGGTTAGATTTTAGCAAATTCGTCACGCTATATAATCAAAGGCATTATTTTGGGTATTATGAAATACTAGTATCATGTACCTTTAGGAAATGAGTTATTCCGAAGAAAATTTATGAATGCAGAAAAATGATTATCAGTAATGACGGTCAACAATAACGATACTAAAAAGAGTATTTTGCTATTTAAAAATAACCATATTTTACCATTACTTGAGTCTTAATATGATGTGCCTTGTTGATTGTCAATACTCCCAAATGTAGACAAAGTTCCTAACAATGGCAGTCCTCCTAAAAGATAATAGGGAACAGGATCGTATTTTTTAGAAATAGCCAAATTCCACCAATACACGATTCTCAATTTGATATGTGGTTTAGGGAAATGATTGATACCAGCCAGAAAATTTAAAAGTAGGAAAGGTACCCTACTAATGACAGAGTGAAGTAAGACTATATGATATGTTACATGGTATAATTTATCTTTTAGATTTAATCAACTTCCACCAAAATCCGCAATTCTTGATGGGCGTGGGTATTACAGGTATGTAATGGGCATGGGTATTGAGAGTGGGTATTACAGGATCTACAGTGTCGACATTTAATTCCTGCATTAAATGCGTGCGCAACCCGGGCAAGATGCACGATCGCGCACTTGATTGCCTCTCAGCTTCCTGGCTATGGGTGCATGGATAACCTCACAACTGAAAGTAACTTTGATTTGAAAGCTATGTGGGTCATTGATGTGCTTGGTCTATTTCTTTGACATGTTGTCTTTGGGTGTTTGTAAAACAAGGCATTAGCAGACGTCCGTTCGACTGGTACATGAATAAAAGAATCTGTATCGTAGAGGAAACTTCCCCCCCACAAGGCCACGGTAGCGACAACACGCGTGCACGTTTGATCATCTGAACATCTGCGTGCTAACTAGAAGGATTGCGGAGTGTGTCGACGGTCGATATTCCCTTCTCCTCATCTCGGTGCATCCTCGTGGCTCGACCGACAGCATTGATCTCATATCCATGACGGTTAAACCCTTCCAATGATGAGGCAGAAGTACGCAAATATCTAATTAAACCTTGTCATGTTGGTATTCATTGGACAGCTCTCGCTGAGTACTCTCAGATGAGAACCCATATGCCAGGGTTTCACTTGATTTTTCAGTTTTTTGCATCATTTTGTATTGGCCAAAGTAGCCACCTGCAGCATAATGGTTAAGAGCAAGAGCACGCGAGGTTGTCTCTTTTGGAAAACAGTGATTTCGTGTAATGATATAACTTTTTTCTTCATCATCTGACACGCGAACATGTGGTTACTTATTCTCTGTAGCAGGTGGTATTTTTAATGTCCATTTATATAAGAAACCAATTCAAATCAAAATGATAGCAGTGTTTTATGGTCGAAAAGACGCATATAAAGAATAGACTAACTAAAACAATAATGCGCAACAATTGGGTATTTGGAATTTTTGGATACAAAAACGTAAAATGCAATTGAGTTGGTCAAATACAAATGATCTTCAGGAAAGAGAAGATTTTTTCAACAAATTGAAATACTATGGAATAATTGAAAAATGACACATGCTGATGATAATACGTACATTTTCAGCTTGAAATGTTACACAATGTTCTTAAATCTACACAAATGGACACATTGCAGCCCGGATTTTTGTTTCCACTGGCTTTTAATTGCAAAATAAAAGACATAAGTTGTCCTTGTGGGAACTGTACATGTATGTAGTTCTTCCCTGTGAATTCACCAGGAAATGTTTGCAGGTGACAGGGAGGCATGTCTTTTGGAGTGCTACCAAGTGCGTGTGTTTGTGTGGAGACAGGGAAATATGTCTTTGGTGTAGATATTGGCAATATGCTGTCCTTCCGCGGCCAGCAGATGTCCATTACAGGGCGTGCCAGGGAGCCAGACCAGCTACAAAGGCCCACAGTGCCAACATGCCGCACTGCCTGGCCAACACCTTAATGCACTCAACCCCCCTTGTGCTATTGCTGCTAGAGAATTTGGCATATACAAAATGATGCAAAAAACAACAACTGAAAAATGACTAAACTCTGGCACATGGTACTCATCTGAGAGTAGTCGGCGACAGCTATACAATGAGTACCAACATGATAGGGTTAAGATGGTTTTCAAATATCTTTGCATCCTCGTAATTTTGGGTGAAAGTAGCCTCAGCATCGGAAGGGTTAATATATAGTATATTGTAATCCCACGAGCTTTGCCTAGCCAATAGTCTGTCACTACCCCCTAATGCATTTCACATAATTCTTGTCCAATGCAATTCCAATTTCCTCTCACATTCAAAATTCATAAGTCTGTCACTTGCCGCATATTTCTTATATCTAAACTCTTTTACTCACTTCAGTGCTCTACGTATAGTCTTTCGTAATTCTGTCGGTCACTCGCCGCAAATGCACTGTGTGAAGTCCTTTGCAATTCCTGATGCCAGTCAAGGGACAAGGGAAATGACTGGGTGGGATTCAAACCCGGAGAGCGGTGAGAGACAGCTAGCGGTCAGTGGCAACGCCCTCGACCACACAACCATCAGGGCAGGCCCTATACATGTATATATATATATATATATATATATATATATATATATATATATATATATATATATATATATATATATATATATATATATATATATATATATATATATATATATATATATATATATATATATATATATATATATATATGTGTGTGTGTGTCATTTATTAAGCAGCAAAAGAGACGTTAACCAGTTTCCCCACCACACGTACCAGAGGACGTCACAGACCGTACTTAATTCTGAGAATCGCAAATATTTTTTTCCTCCATGATGTCCCTGAGAGGAGCGGATGACAGGTGCAGTTACTAACTATGTAGAGTCATATGAGAGCTGCTCACGACCTTGAGCTCGTGACAGCTTATCTAGTTAACAGTAAAGATACATGTACACTCGTTCAATAGGCACTTCATTAATCGGGTACGATTCATTAAATGGTAATACTATGTGTTGCACACATGTACTACAAGGGCGTTTGTATGACGTAAGTTTATTGTATGAACCGGAAGAAAGCTAAACGCATTTGCAGTTTGCAAGGTCGAACTTTTGAATAGCTGCCTCCATTGGGATCAGCAAAGCGAACAAATGTTAGCTATACAACATGTTATGTAATCATTGGCATTGATAAAATCAATAGCTTTTTTAAACCCACGTGCATGTATGTATGGATGTGTGTGTATGAATGTATGTATGTTTGTTTGTACGAATATATGCATATATATGTTTATATATATATATATATATATATATATATATATATATATATATATATATATATATATATATATATATATATATATATATATATATTTGTGTGGGTGTGTGTGTGTGGATTATGATTGGTGTTTTTGGGAATAAGCTTATATAAACCTCTTAACCTAAATAACCATGAAATATCTACACTCAGTATTGTAAATAAAATTAAGGATCATAGTAGAATGTCATTCGCTCTCACAGAGCATGCAATGTGTCTTAAAAAAACTAAATCCACCAAGTTGCGTTGTTCACGAAAATATCTCAGTCACTCCAAGGTACTGCATCCCACGTATCCATTGGGTGTCGCCCTCTGGCGTATGATCGACGATACTACTCGGATATGGCCTGCCAAATTGGCAGTGCCAATACTATCGATTACAAAAGATATCACCTGTGGCCACGAGACTGAAGGTCACTATTGATGATCTGTGCTGACCAATAGATAGCGAGTATTTGCCGTGATCACGCACTGATCAGATGTCGGCGGGGGGTGCCTGGTGAATACAAGTAGTTCTTATGCTGCACTGTTATCGATGAGAGTAGTGTATCCTGTTATAAATGGCAGTCACGAACCATAAAACTAATTGTATGGGCCATCCAGGGGATACAAGGGGACGGTAATTATTAACCTGGGGACACAGCATGAAAACACTGTTTATGGTTGGATGCCTGAGGAAAAGAAAGGGTTATTTCGCCTTGAGATAGTAAAACAATCATCCCCAATTGGTATCTATTTCTCGCCTTGATTTGAAAATCCCCCACCACCTTATCATGAAATTATCTCTCTTTTTATATCCAAGAATAACTCCATAAGCCTTTGACCAGATAGATAAGCGCTATGTAACAGATTTGGGTTTGTGTGATCAGTTTTGTTTTATTTTACCATATGATACAACTTGTTAGAAAAGAGCAGTGTGAGGGCTGTTGTGCTTGTGCGCCAGAAACACCCACACATGGTATTGATTTTATATCATCAAATATCAAATGTGAATGTACATAACCGTGTATACTGTTTGCAACTTTGCGCATATGACGTCTAACTGAATATCACTTTCTCAAATTTCAGCCAAATTTGGTAGATTCTACGTTCCTTTACATACAGCCAAATCTTTATATATATATATATATATATATATATATATATATATATATATATATATATATATATATATATATATATATATATATATATATATATATATATATATATATATATATATATACATATATATGTATATATATATTTATATATATATACTTATATATATACATCTTAACCTAAATTGGCATGAAATATCGATATTTAGTATATATATATTATATATATATATATATATAATATATATATATATATATATATATATATATATATATATATATTTATATATATATATATATATATATATATATATATATATATATATATATATATATATATATATATATATATATATATATGTATATATATATATATATATATATATATATATATATATATATATATATATATATATATATATATGTATATATATATATTTATATATTTATATATATACAACCTACATGATCCATATAGCCACTTGAGGCCTACTGCGTACGCTAGGCAAGACATCTTAGACTGTACATGAATCACTTAGGTTAGGCACGTCACGCCAGCTCTCCGCGCGCTGGCAATGACGCAAGAGTTACACCAGGACTGATAGCCACTCTGTCTGGGTCAACTAGCCATCCCTGCTATGACGTCACACGGGGATGCATGGCACGACTGCGATGACATTGGCATCCAGCCACACAAAGGCCATAAGTCATGACCTTTACTATGCAGACACTGCAGCAGTGCCAGCAACAGCGGCAGCAGCAATAGTAGCCTAAGCCGCACTATCATCCCTTAAAGGCCTCAACGCGCATTTCTTGGTGAAATGTTAGGAACTTTAAACACCCGATGTGTACAAATGTACTTGTTTTTCGCTTTTATGTTTCTTTCTTCTTTTGCCGTTTTAAAGATTGTAAGCTAGTGTAATCTCTAGCGAATTATTTGATAAATGGATAGTTGTTACTTTGCATACTGTCAATGAATTAAACTTTCAAGCATTCTTTCATATATTGGTTCATATATTCATTCATGCATTCAATAGTAGATGCTTAACACCGTTACTAGCCATCATTTCCTATGTGTAAACGCAGAGCAATCAGATGTTTCCTCACATTTACATGATTCCTTGCCACAAAGTTGTGGAAGAATTTAGAGTATGAAAACATTGGCTTTGCAATATATGTTAACATAGATTTTAAATACTTCGCATTTCTTTAGTTTTAATACAGATTTTGAAGGTTTTTCACATATATCAGTAAAAGCGGAAGTCTGCTTCGTAAAGATAATAATGATACGTTTATTTGCTGTTATATAGGATATTACAAAATCGTACATATAACATAAATAGAACATAAATACACCAAACAAAGGATTCTAAAGATACACCTGATAGGTTGACCATGCAATGTCGTACGGAAGCGTGATATGATCTTAAAACTTATCCACAAAGAAACAAGAAGAAGGAGAAGTTGAACACAAAGGTAGTAAAAAGTAACAGAATGTAACAAAACATAAACTCCTTCAAAAAGGGAGAAGAACAAAACAAAACGAGAGGTGACCGTGTATTTACAATATAGGGAACTGTAAAAAGAAACGAACACTTCTGAAAGGGTTAGTTGTAGATAGCTTTAATGATATTTATGGATCTACAGTTTATGCATATATCTACGCGGGAGGTTTAGGAAAATTACGTATACCTAAATATGTATTGTACTGTGAAATAAGTACATTTAAGCCAACTCCGCAATTGTAAAAACAATTCAATGAATGCTGCAATCAGTGTGTTTAAGTATATTCTGTGCGTCACAAGTCTTAGTAATCAATCAGTTTGACGCAGTAAGGCTATTATTGTCGGATGTTGTTTTCCAAGCTGGGGGTCTCCGTTGTTATCATCTGTAGGTAATGCTAAGGTTGATTAATATATATGAATGTGATGTAAATGGAAATAGACATCCCTTATCTTTTTATTTGTGGTATATCCCAGTAACCCTATGGTCTAAATTAGGGGATAAAAACAATATTGACAAATTAGCTTTATATGTACCGACCATTATTCATTATTGTATTGTGCAAGAGTTAAATGGTACTTGTTATTGCATGTGAAAGTTTAGAACAGAATAGATATCATGTGTAAATCTTCACAATGTTTGAAAACTTGATTTTATATCACTCATTGTATCTTCAGAGTGCAATGCTTCTGCTACCAGTCTTCTAATAACTACCATAAAATGCTTTCAGTACAACGACTTAATTTATCATGACGTGTGATGTGTGAACATTTGCACGTCACTAGCTATACCTAATCAATTGGTTTGACGCAGTTAAAGGCTATTATTGTGGTATGTTGTTTTCCAACACTGAGGGCTCGGCGTTAATGACCGCTACATGTAGGTGACGCTTGGAATAATGAACTTGATAACTGGACATCATGAAAATGGAATTCCTTTATCCTATATCATTAGATACTAAAATGTTTCATATTTGTGCCATTCTCTCCGGGCATATCTCGCCAAGAAATCAGATTCCAACAATCCATTGCTCGACCCAAATACCTTATTTCCCACAATCCATTGCTTGAACCAATACGTCATTTGCCACAATCCATTGCTTGACCCAAACACGTCATTTTCCACAATCCATTGCTTGACCCAATACGTCATTTCCCACAATCCATTGCTTGACCCAATACGTCATTTCCCACAATCCATTGCTTGACCCAATACGTCATTTGCCACAATCCATTGCTTGACCCAAATACGTCATTTTCCACAATTCATTGCTTGACCAAAATACGTCATTTCCCACAATCCATTGCTTGACCCAAAGACGTCATTTTCCACAATCCCTTGCTTGACACAAATACGTCATTTTCCACAATCCATTGCTTGACCCAATACGTCATTTTCCATAATCCATTGCTTGACGCAAATACGTCATTTTCCACAATCCATTGCTTGACCCAAATATGTCATTCCCCACAATCCATTGCTTGACCCAAATATGTCATTTTCCACAATCCATTGCTTGACGCAAATATGTCATTTTCCATAATACATTGCTTGACCCAAATACGTTATTTCCCACAATCCATTGCTTGACCCCAATACTGGAGATTCTTTGCACAGTAAACGCTTTGGACACAATTGGTGAAAATGTATCTAGACTCTTTTATCTTTAATATTTGTAGGATTTCCTTCGCAACTTTTCAACAACTACGAACACACCAAATTTATCTAAAGCCATATTGAAGTAAAAGATTCACCTTACTCCAATTGAACTAACGCAACAAATGATATGAGAACACGATGTTAGAATTTCGATATAGATTTTCCCACTATCAACATCTGTTCAGATTCTTTTGATCAACCTTTGATATAGTTCACACAAATAAGTGTAATAGTGGACAATATTGCCTAAATAGAATGCAATAAATCTGATGAGGAAGGATTTTCCATCCTGACCAAAAACTGGGTTTTCAATGCTTCAATCGAAAAGGACAAACTGAGCATTTTTATCAGGTTTCCATGGAATATGTGGCCACTTCGCATCAGATTTCCTAAAATACTCTTTAAAATAATGCAGTTTAAGTCCTTCCCCAGTCTTATTGTTGTCTTTACTGAATCCAAAAGTCTATCATATTAAAACATACATAGAGTTTTCTATACATTAGAAACGTGTGTCAATTGGGCAGGGTAAGGGTTTAGCTACCGAGGCTTTAGATTCAGTCTGCATACCTTACATATATACGGCGAATCTACATTACATTGGAAAAAGCAAAATGACACTGTTACCCTGAAGACTGAAATTCTCTTTTTCCTCTCAGGACTCTAAAATGAGCAGTTTCAAGGAGGGTAATATGCAGACAGAGAGATGAAATCTGCAAAAAGCAATTGCTTACAAATTATGATGGATTTAAAAGGAAAAGATGCGCATTATTAAGCCCACGTATAAAGAGATCAACTGCATAATGACAATGTCTAAAATGACATTAACATGTCTGACCTCCGTATTGATAACTAGGCCTGTCTGTCATTAGGTTATGAACATGTTTGAATACTAGTATTTAGAGGTCTCCTTTCAGCAAGAAAGGAAGGAAATGATATAACTAATCGTAGAACATGAAAAAGAATAGGAAGGTACTTGTACGGGCGGAAACCCGTAATATCTATTCATTCCTGGGGCAGATAAGAATATGCCGTACATGGCAAAAATGAGCCAGGTGAGTTAGCCAAAGGTGCGGTGATTACAGGATAAAGAGTCAGTGCCACCGGCAGTTGGCCATGTTACGTAATCTATGTTCCCTGTCATCTTGATGCTCAGGAAAACAGAAAACGCTTCGTTATTTAATGTCCAGATTTGCATGAAAGAAATGTTTAGAAACATTTCTGAAAGCTTTGGGGCAAATTACTTATTCCAGCGTGTTTTTTATCGCCACACCTTCTGTTATATTACGACATACCAGTGACTAACCAGCGGTACGTTTTAGAGGAAACTGTTGCGGTAGCCGGTCATTAATAAATGCAATTTTTACGTTTCAAATTTAGAAAATGCATTCCAAATGATACTGTCTCGGTACCAACGATATAAATGATGAACATCATTGAAGGAATGCAATTCAAAAGACCGTAAAATGATAGAAAAATGTGTTATTTCCTTATTAGTTGTTTGAATTACCATATATCAATACACTGTAATTCGAAACATCATGGATGAACTTTTTTCATGATTTCGGTCTTTGTACAGTATCAGATCATTTCGTGTAATTGAATTGGAGGGCCAAGACATATCTGCAATCACGATCAGTGATATCGTCTATTGCCCGGGTAGACGTTGGAAACTCGGCAGTGTGGGACATTTCCCGAACACAGACTGAAATTCTAGGATCTAACACCCACCAAACGAAACCCACTAGCCAGCCATGCCACAATATGGCAAAAATAAAAGAGGAATGAAATTTCAATTCAAATGCTGTAACTGAGCTAAACGATAGGCATGCGTTTGCACTGAGGGAGTATCAACTTTAATGATGGGGCATTCATATGTTTAGTATGGCGGGAGAATAAATGTGCGCCACTAATTCCATGGATTCGAACTTAATTTTAATCCAATTATCATAAATGATTTCGGTAACGCGTTGCTGCAGTTTGAAAGAGCCATCTTATTATCTGTATAACAGAATACGAAAATTTGAATGCAAAATAAAAACGTTACTTTCAATGAAATGTTTCAACCGGCAAATAAAGGCAAGAGGGCTGAGAAGATAACGAGGTATTAATGGTTGGATTAGCACGTCAACCAGGTGAGCATTACCATAATTCAAAGTTCGTTTTTTATTATCAACTGAAATAAATATGCGTATATTGCTGTATACCACACAAATGCACTCGGGATGTAAGTATCACCAGAGGTTAAGAATGTTGTCAGTTTCCAATATGAAACACGTGACGACGAAAACGGTATGCAACTTGGATAATGAATTGTTCGTCTACAGATACCAACTCAGGTATTGGTCTACATGCAGCAGGTGAAATTAACTTTCGAAAGCTCATTTTATTGTTTTAAAAACACAATCATACTTAATCGTAAAAGTTACCTTAGCTGGCCTTTTTCTTGAAGCTACTGCTACTGCTACTGCTGCTGCTGCTACTACTACTACTACTACTACTACTACTACTACTACTACTACTACTACTACTACTACTACTACTACTACTACTACTAAATTGAAACGTATCTTAAACAGCGTGTATGTAAAATGTTTGATATGTCCATATAAGTCCATGGCGTATACTAGTAAACTAGTAAGTTGTACGTTTCACATGGTGCTATCATTGTGGAATCATCGAGGGGTTACTGTGTTCATTTGGCCGAGAGAAACAAGCCACAGGTGCTAATGATGAACCATTAGACAGGTATCCACTTACATAACCCAACTCACAGGTATTATGTATCACACTGACACTTGGATGAACTCAGAGACGCCGGTGAATCTCTGAATAGCTCTCTTCCATTTCCTCTCCTCGCACACGCAAACACCACTCTGTGTGAACTCTTCATGATCATATCACAGGTTCCCGCCTACAGCAGCCCTATCCCCGAATGACCACGCGTATAGTATTTCACACTTACGGCTGATGAGCGCTATTGTTAACTACTAGCAGAAAAATAAACCCTTTACTTAGTAAATAGGTAATGATCAACGCACATATAGAGACACCTGCAAATGGACACGCATTAATTGGTTGCTATCCATTAATGTCTGCTGGAAGAAATGCAATATCTTAATCATTGAATTAGTAGGTTATAGCGAACAACTTACCTACTGGTTTGCATAAGATAGGACATACAAGGCGTTGCTACTGCTATATATATATATATATATATATATATATATATATATATATATATATATATATATATATATATATATATATATATATATATATATATATATATATATATATATATGTATATATATATATATATATATATATATATATATATATATATATATATATATATATATATATATATATATATATGTATATTCATATATATATATATATATATATATATATATATATATATATATATATATATATATATATATATATATATATATATATATATATATATATATATATTTGGCATGCCTAATATGCAAGGGTTTGGTGTTTAGCTTGTCTGGTATAAAAGGTAAGGTGTTAAGCTTGTTCGATATACAAAAGTATGGTGTTTAGCCTGTTCAGTATAGAATAGTATGATGTTAAGCTTGTTTGTTATACAAGTGTTTAGCTCTATGTCTATGCCCCATGGGGGTTGGATGAATCTGAGTCTATGGATCCATAGTTGCGCAAGTTCCAATCTCAGTGCCAGGGATTCTTTTGCATCTGGATGGTGTATGTTTGGTAAAGAAGTGTATGGTGTGTAGCATGTTTGGTGTACACGAGTAAGGTGTTTAGTGTGTGTTGTATACAACAATGTGTTTAGCTTGTGTGGTATCCACGTGTATGGTGTTTATAACTGGTTTGGTATACAAGAGTGAGTAAGGTGTATAGCTTGTTTGGTATATAAGTAAATGGTGCTTAGCTTGTTTAGTATACAATAGTACGGCAGTTTATCTTGATGTTTGGTGAAACATGTATGTATATATGTATGTATGTATGTTTGTATTTATGTATGTATGTATGCATATATGTATGTAATAATGTATGTATGTCTGTATGTATGTATGTATACATGTATGTATGTAATTATGTATTTATGTAGTTATAAATGTATGTATGTATGCATGCATGTATGTCTGTATATATGCATATTCCATGAGTTCGTCTCCTCCGGAGGAGCTCAGCATATGAATGTTGATTAGTAACACTTGGGATGGATCACGACCCCTGACCCCTGACCCCTGACCCTGGTTGACATTGCGTCATCACCTTATCAGGACGGCAGCCTGTCTGTTATGGCTGTTATGTGTCCTGGTGAAGCATTCTAACACCTTTGACCTTGACACGAGGTCAGGAGGTCATGACCTTGACACGAGGCCATGCTTTGTTATTGGGTATGGTGTAAGAAGATGACCCGCTAGGTCCAGCTGGTGTGGACTAACAACTTCAAATTACTCCTATGGCCTGGAATTAATCACTTTGACAGTTGCCCTCCCCATTGGTGAATTCTGATGTAAAATCAGTGATTTGATTTGGTGCATAGAGTCCCTCCCGTAAACATTTGTCACTCACAATCAATATATATACAACGTCCTAACATACCGAAGTTGTATATCTATCCGCTATATTTGACCTTTTATGCTATTATGTGATGGCCTTGCAAATATAATTGGTCTCGTTAGGAGATAAAGATCTCAAAATGATCCTATTTTGAAAAATTATCCCCATAGGTCTCATAATGTATTAAAGGATATAAGAGCTTTCAAAATATCCCAAAACAGTATTTTTTGATGATATAAGAATTGCACTTAGAATGTGATGACGTCTACGCTACTATTTCTCTATTGGTAATCTCCGCTCTTTGAAAAGGGAATCAGATACCATAGTCGTGCGCCAATGACGTACGTGTCTGATTGCGCAATCGGTCAATGGGTTAGATAACCCGGCTATAAATAACAGGAGTGCATCGCTGGCTCATTTATCTACGTCAGATCGAGGTATAGGAACCAACAAGGGAAATAGCATTAATGTCTTGTTAATGATGTGTTGTGTCCTCTTAACTGACCGTTCGTTCCTTAGTTAGTACTGTAAATCACTTAAGTATAGCGGGAACAATAAGATAGCGATAATAGCGCTCTGCCCATATATGCGCTATTGTAAAATCTCCGTCCTTATTAAATTCTCAATTGACCTTGTTGCTGCTGTTCCCGTTCCGCGCTATACTTAGATCACGCTATCCAGGCCAGTACAGTAATTGCGCTATATAATGTTCACGCCCTGTTTAAGTGATTTACAGTATATGGTCACTTTTCAGAAGCGTCATCATAACCAAAACATTACGCCATACGATACGATACTAATATCACACAGAAATATGCTCATATTATAGTCAGCCTGATCCAAGCTTGGCTGACCGTTTTCTCTTTCCTTTTTTGTTACAAAAATGTTGTGTTTGCCATCCAAGCTTGCCAAACTTATTAAGAGCACCAACTTCTGAATGTATATACCTACCTTGTGTTTCAACTCCGTGAAATGTTGATCTTGCTTAAAAGTGTAAAATGTGTTGATTGCAAACGGGGCAAATGTGAGCGAGAGTGGAATTTTACGCGAAATCAACATTTTGAGCAGAATCAACACTTCACGGAGTTGAGATAGAAAGCGGTATACATGTACAAAGTAGTATTAATGTACAGTTCACCTTTGCAGTCAATGAATATACAATGCAATACAATACAGGACATAGTGATCAGAGGTTTGCCAAGTTTGGATAAGAAACACTATTTTTTGTAGGAAAGAACGGTCAGCCAGACTCCAGCAATCCTTAAAAAGCTTCTAACGAATTGCAATTCGTTGACAGAACGTAGGTCAGTCCATACAAAAGTCAGCATACAAAAGCAAATAAATTCATACGTACAAAAGATGTAAGAAGTAATGATGGTCTTCCAGGGATAGTTTTCCCCTAATTTTCTGTTCTCCAAAGAAATAATTGTGAAATATTCACCACGTGCATCACGTGTAACAAGTTTGACATACGCCATTGTTCTAATTTTGTAACAAAAAAGCTGTTTCATAGCTCGTGTCATATGCGTGTTGCACGTTGGTGTGATCATGTTCCATTACGTCAAGTAAGAAAATTGTTATTGATCTTTTTTTCTCTTCTACGCGGAAATATTTTCCGTATTCACGTGTAATAAACGTGACTTTGATCATTGGTTTATTTTGTCATAAAAAGCTGGCTAATAGCACGTGCCATTTACGTGTTGCACGTTGGGGGTGGGGGAGTATGTTTCATTACTTCAAGTAAGAAATGTTTTATGTCGTTTTATGTTGTGCTCGTAAAATTTGCCCGTATTCACGTGCACCAAACGTGACTTTAATAATTGGTCTTTTTTACACAAAAGGCTTGCCAATAGCAAGTGCCAAATACATGCTGCACGTTTGGGGAAGTGTGTCTTCTTATGTCGAGCAAGATATGATATTATTGTCTTTTTCTGTTTATTCGCGGAAATATTTGCCTATTTTAACATGTATCAAACGTCACTTTGATCACTGGTCTATTTTTTTCACAAAAAGCTTGCCAATAGCACGTGCCAAATACATGCTGCACGTTTGGGGAAGTGTGTCTTCTTATGTCGAGCAAGAGATTATATTATTGTCTTTTTCTGTTTAATCGCGGAAATATTTGCCTATTTCAACATGTATCAAACGTCACTTTGATCACTGGTCTATTTTGTCACAACACAGCTTGCCAATAGCAAGTGCCAAATACATGCTGCACGTTTGGGGAAGTGTGTCTTCTTATGTCGAGCAAGAGATTATATTATTGTCTTTTTCTGTTTAATCGCGGAGATATTTGCCTATTTTAACGAGTACCAAACGTCACTTTGATCAATGGTCTATTTTGTCACAACAAAGCTTGCCAATAGCACGTGCCAAATACTGTAAATCACTTAAGTATAGCGGGAACAATAAGATAATAGCGCTCTGCCCATATGCGCTATTGTAAAATCCCGTCTTTATTAAATTCTTAATTGAACTTCCTGCTGCTGTTCCCGTTCACCGCTATACTTAGATCACGCTATCCAGGGTAGTACCGTAGTTGCGCTATATAATGTTCACGCCATATTTAAGTGATTTACAGTACATGCTGCACGTTTGTGGAAGTACGTCCCATTGTGTCGCGCAAAAAAATGTTATTAGTGTCTTTTTCTGCTTGATCGCGGAAATATTTGCCTGTATGAAAGTGTATCACACGTAACTTTGATCGTTGGTCTATTTTGTCACAACAAAGCTTGTCAATAGCCCTTGTCATATACTCTGCGTTACCATAACAATCTGAATGAAAACATGCAAAGTGCCTGCCCTGATGACCGAGTGGTCAAATATTCCCCGTTGACTGATAGCCGAGTGGTCTAAGGTTTTGCCACTGACAACTCGATGTCTTTCCCACTAAGGACCTGTCCTGATAGCCGAGTGGTCTAAGGTTTTGCCACTGACAACTCGATGCCTTTCCCACCAAGGGCCTGTCCTAATAGCCGAGTGGTCTAAGGTTTTGCCACTGACAACTCGATGTCTTTCCCACTAAGGACCTGTCCTGATAGCCGAGTGGTCTAAGGTTTTGCCTCTGACAACTCGATGTTTTTCCACGAAGGGCCAGTTCTGATAGCCGAGTAGTCGAAGGTTTTACCACTGACAACTCGGTGTCTTCCCACTAAGGGCCTGTCCTGATAGCCGAGTGGTCTAAGGTTTTGCCACAGTCAACTCGATGTCTTTCCCACTAAGGGCCTGTCCTAATAGCCGAGTGGTCAACGGTTTTGCCACTGACAACTCGATGTCTTTCCCACCAAGGACCTGGCCTGATAGCCGAGTGATCTATGGTTTTTGCCACTGACAACTCGATGTCTTTCCTACTAAGGACCTGTCCTGATAGCCGAGTGGTCTAAGGTTTTGCCACTGACAACTCGATGTCTTTCCCACTAAGGGCCTGTCCTGATAGCCGAGTGGTCTAAGGTTTTGCCACTGACAACGCGGTGTCTTTCCCACTAAGGGCCTGTCCTGATATCCGAGTGGTCTAAGGTGTTGCCACTGACAACTCGATGCCTTTCCCACTAAGGACCTGTCCTGATAGCCGAGTGGTCTAAGGTTTTGCCACTGACAACTCGATGCCTTTCCCACCAAGGGCCTGTCCTAATAGCCGAGTGGTCTAAGGTTTTGCCACTGACAACTCGATGTCTTTCCCACTAAGGACCTGTCCTGATAGCCGAGTGGTCTAAGGTTTTGCCTCTGACAACTCGATGTTTTTCCACGAAGGGCCAGTTCTGATAGCCGAGTAGTCGAAGGTTTTACCACTGACAACTCGGTGTCTTCCCACTAAGGGCCTGTCCTGATAGCCGAGTGGTCTAAGGTTTTGCCACAGTCAACTCGATGTCTTTCCCACTAAGGGCCTGTCCTAATAGCCGAGTGGTCAACGGTTTTGCCACTGACAACTCGATGTCTTTCCCACCAAGGACCTGGCCTGATAGCCGAGTGATCTATGGTTTTTGCCACTGACAACTCGATGTCTTTCCTACTAAGGACCTGTCCTGATAGCCGAGTGGTCTAAGGTTTTGCCACTGACAACTCGATGTCTTTCCCACTAAGGGCCTGTCCTGATAGCCGAGTGGTCTAAGGTTTTGCCACTGACAACGCGGTGTCTTTCCCACTAAGGGCCTGTCCTGATATCCGAGTGGTCTAAGGTGTTGCCACTGACAACTCGATGCCTTTCCCACTAAGGACCTGTCCTGATAGCCGAGTGGTCTAAGGTTTTGCCACTGACAACTCGATGCCTTTCCCACCAAGGGCCTGTCCTAATAGCCGAGTGGTCTAAGGTTTTGCCACTGACAACTCGATGTCTTTCCCACTAAGGACCTGTCCTGATAGCCGAGTGGTCTAAGGTTTTGCCTCTGACAACTCGATGTTTTTCCACGAAGGGCCAGTTCTGATAGCCGAGTAGTCGAAGGTTTTACCACTGACAACTCGGTGTCTTCCCACTAAGGGCCTGTCCTGATAGCCGAGTGGTCTAAGGTTTTGCCACAGTCAACTCGATGTCTTTCCCACTAAGGGCCTGTCCTAATAGCCGAGTGGTCAACGGTTTTGCCACTGACAACTCGATGTCTTTCCCACCAAGGACCTGGCCTGATAGCCGAGTGATCTATGGTTTTTGCCACTGACAACTCGATGTCTTTCCTACTAAGGACCTGTCCTGATAGCCGAGTGGTCTAAGGTTTTGCCACCGACAACTCGATGTCTTTCCCACTAAGGACCTGTCCTGATAGCCGAGTGGTCTAAGGTGTTGCCACTGACAACTCGATGCCTTTCCCACTAAGGGCCTGTCCTGATAGTCGAGCGGTCTAAGGTTTTGCCACTGACAACTAGATGTCTTTCCCACTAAGGGCCTGTCCTTATGGACATGTGGTCTAGGACGTTGCCACTGACAGCTAGACACATTTCACCACCGAGGGCCTACCCTGATAGCCTAGTGGTCAAGGGCATTGCAACTGACTGCTCGCTGTCCCTCACCCCTGCACGGGTTCGAATCCCAGCCGAGGCATGTTAGAGTAGTGTCCGTGACATGGGGTTAAGCGGGGGTTTTCGCCAGTAACAACTGGCTCTTCAAAACTCATAAATACGGCGAAATATATTCAATGTATTCTATCAGAGTGGCAATATTCGACGCTGGTAATTGAACAGACTAGGTATGTTTGTGACTCTGCGGATAGGTTAGCAGAGGCGTCATTCGAAAACAACCATCGCTATATGGCGTAGTTGGCAATTCGTGATTAGTTCATTAAGATACATTGATGGTGTTCTTCTTGGAATCGTGCAAACTCTCTTAGCAGTCAACTTGGGTCACCTTTCCAGTTGCCATATAGAATACAAGAGTCGCTAAGAGAGAGAGAGAGGTCTCATTCAATTCAAGTGTGAGTACATGTATATCTAATTGTGTATTTCCGCCTGATTATGAGTGTCGAAATACAAATGTTTGGTGCATTACGGAGTGCCTTGGTTACATAAGAGAATATTGGCGCATAAGCCTTAACAGCTAGTTGCAACATGGCCTCAACATGGCAAGAAAGGTGACGATAAAACAAAATCCCATTTCTGTTTGAAAGTATCGCTCACGAGGCCCGGGTAAAACGGGTAAAAATAAGCAGGTGAGGTCTGGCCGTCATGTTTAGCTTTCATGAAGTTATAGAGCTGTGCGTTGATATTGATTATGAAAAAGCTTCGGAGGAAAGGTACACTCAATCATGCACATGTCAATCTACCCCGCACTCCCCCAACCCAGCATCAAAGACAACGCTCTTCCCCTCGGACTCTGTGATCAAAGGCTCCTGTAGGGCCCTGTGACTAATTACGGCTGGCGGTTCCCAGACAGCACGCACACGTTCTCCCCGAGGGGGGAGGGGTCTCCTAGTACGCGACCTGCACGTTGAACAACACACCTTATTTCTTTACATTGGCAGGAAAAATGATGGCTGAGAAAGAGAAGCTGCTGAGAGAGTGAATTTGGTATTTGGGATTCGTCGTTATCTTTTTTCTGTCGTATTCGGGTTAATCGTGATTAGCTACCTGTAAATGGTGGAAATCATATACACATAAACACACAAATACACACACGTACATATATAATGCATACGTACACACATACATACATACATA
>OZ012687.1:27803691-27813691 GCA_963942565.1 Maea johnstoni
CAGAAGTAATGTAATTGTTGAGTTTCCGGCGTGTTCCTAGAAAGCCACGAAGATTGTGACTACAGCGTCTCTATTTCCTTTATTTCTCGTATTTCCAGAAAGGCGACGTCACAGCGCCGTGGACTTCGCCCCCAGCGCGTGTAATCTAAATCAACCCTGGCGTAGGGGTGCGGGATAGCACCATTCATGAGTAACTCGTACAACTGTTGCACAGAATGCGAACTTCGTGTGTGTGTGTGTGTGTGTGTGTGTGTATAACTATTGCCGGGTTTGGCTGTCAGTTAGTAGTAGTAGTAGTAGTAGTAGTAGTAGTAGTAGTAGTAGTAGTAGTAGTAGCAGTGGAAGAAGTAGTAGTAGTAGTAGTAGTAGTAGTAGTAGTAGTAGTAGTAGTAGTGAAAGAAGTAGTAGTAGTAGTAGTAGTAGTAGTAGTAGTAGTAGTAGTAGTGGAAGAAGTAGTAGTAGTAGTAGTAGTAGAAGTAGTAGTAGTAGTAGTAGTGGAGGAAGTAGTAGTAGTAGTGGTGGAGGAAGTAGTAGTATTAGTAGTAGTAGTAGTAGTGGGAGTAGTAGTAGTAGTAGTAGTAGTAGTAGTAGTAGTAGTAGTAGTAGTAGTAGAATAAGTGTGTAAGTTGTTGTACGTAGCAGTGGTGGTGCTGGGATAGTCATGATTACTGTCTTCATTGTGTACTTTGATCACTAGTATTCCCTGTTAGATATGCTCGTTTGTAATCACTGTGTACTCTGCGTTACAGAGCATGCACTAACACAATAAATAAGGCAGTGAGTCTAGGGGTGTCCCGTTCGTCCTCTACCCAGCCACAAGTACGTACTGATTAGACGTGTAGCGAACTTACGTCATTCTAAGCTTTGATTACTATATACAATACGTGTAGATACAAACCACTTGTGGCATATCCTGCCTGGGAGCTTTGATATGTCTGTTATCAGACTGGGGGTTCAAGGGTCGAAATTCCTACAGTGCTAGCTTCTATTCATATTGTGCAACAGGGTCTTGGCCAGGATTTAGAAACTGAGTGACAAAAATTGGAAGTTTCAACGGAGACCACTTTTTAATTTGTATTTGTATGTTTATTGACTGCACGTAGGAATTGTACAAAATCATACTGTATACAAAATCAAAGGAAAAGTAACTTATAATATAAATAACATAGGAATAATACAAACGCAAGGTATCATGACTTGCAAATTGAAGATGAAACATATAAATAACATATAAGGTAAACTTAGGAACACAACGGAAAGTATACTGAAAAGTTCTATAGACTGAGTAATAACATACTAGTTTAAGGTAACTTAGGAACACAATAGAAAGTAAAAACTGAGACTGAGGTTAGCGTTAAAAAGATAAGTTTACTATAGATTATTTCAGGCTACAACTATAGGCATGTATTTACTTATTGAAATGAGGCATAATAACCTTGTACAATGTCTTAGGAATTATAGTGTGGTGAAAACGTCAAATATATAATTGAAATTGGAATTTTCATAAAGAACTCGCGAAAATCTTTGGGGTGTCCTGAGGGGGGATCTTGAGGGTTTTGGCGTCCAAATGACACCCAGAAGTCCTGCTGACTGAGTCTATGCTGTACTATCATTGCTATCATTATCATTATTATCATTAGTATTTGCAGTATTGTTGTAGTATTGTGGTAGCCGTAGTAGTAGTAGTAGTAGTAGTAGTAGTAGTAGTAGTAGTAGTAGTAGTAGTAGTAGTAGTAGTAGTAGCAGTAGAAGTAGTAGTACATGTAGTAGTAGTAGTAGTAGTAGTAGTAGTAGTAGTAGTAGTAGTAGTAGTAATGGTACAGAGAGAGAGAGAGAGAGAGAGAGAGAGAGAGAGAGAGAGAGAGAGAGAGAGAGAGAGAGAGAGAGAGCACATGTGTCATAATCATCTCATGAGGAAGTGTGATTATCAAGGAAAACCCATTAGTGACATAAATAACCATGTTTCACTTTTACTTATAATACTGGTAATACAAATGGTGTGAGCCAGATGAAATTTTTCATGAAATGCCTTAGTGTGCTAATTCCCTAAGCATGTGTTAACCCATCCACGCACCTACAAACCTACAACACTCCTGTCCAGATCACCAGTTAACCGAAAGTTGCCTGGAGTTCTCCTGGGAGGGTTTTGTCTGGATCTGCATGTATGACATACTTGAAAATATCTGAGAAATGATACAGGCATTCACCAACGATTATAACATGAGCTGCAGTTTGAGTTATGATGAATATGTTTCCTAGATAAATATTTTACAAAAGGTTAGCTTTTGTCAGAGAGATATTTTCAAAATATCCATGTTGTTTTAATGCAACTAGCATGAATAGTATAGTAGGTTAATTGGTGTCCCTATCCGACTACACACACGTTGGGCATTTCTTTCGACTGTGAATACTTGAATTATTTAACTTGCGCATTCAGCCTTTCTATCACTTAAGGAAATGCGAATTCATATCCCAAAGCATCTCTTCCCTTCCCAAGCTCAGTTCCCCACACAGGAGCTGCTATTGAATAATGTAGCTACTTCCGGACTATTCCCTGATGGCGACGGTGGTTAATGGAAGACATTACGGCGCTGCAGTACGTGGAAGTAAGATATATGGCCACAGACGATATGTAGTAGCAGCACCAACCTAGCTCTAGGCCAAGATGTTTTATTCATATATATATATTTATTTATATATATATATATATATATATATATATATATATATATATATATATATATATATATATATATATATATACATATATATATATATATATATATATATATATATATATATATATATATATATATATATATATATATATATATATTATATATATATATATATATATATATATATATATATATATATATAATATATATATATATATATATATATTGAGTGTGTATAATTTGAACATAAAAAAATACGGGGAAAGAAAAATAAATCTGCACATCGCTGGTGTGTCCACTATTCTGAAATGAGGGTCCAAAATAGATAATATGGTCAGGTTCCAAACATGAAGCTATTATGACATAGACATTGGTTACCTCACCGTCCCCACGCTTTCTCCAAGCCTAAAGTTGCTATAGTACATTATATGAGATATCTCTGCGATCAGTGTACATAGATTCTACATTTGATGATAGGGGTCTTCCTAGAAGAATTGCTAAGACATCATTCTCATTCTCGGAGGCATTTCTACCAGAGGTATCTCGAATACTTCTTAGATATTGAACAGCTTATCTTTTTCATATCACACACACACACACACACACACACACACACACACACACACACACACTGCAGGCCGGGCATGTCAATTGAGCCAGTTTCAAGTGACTTAGAGTTAGGCGGTGGTTTTCGCCAGGTACACCAGTTGCCTCCGCTACCTTCAACTGGCTAGTCAAGATTTAGGCTGTGGAAACAAAATGACGATACAACCCGCTGGGCAAGATATACCCTGAATGTGGGAGAAAATTTGACTGTATAATAGAAATGCCAAATTTTACGCATACCTAAATTTCATTGGTGGACACACTGTTCCAGCCACGTGGTGCTGCCCTCTGTCGGCGGCGGCGGCAAACACGGGCTGCGTATGGAGTCGGCGACCGGGCGTGATATATGGGACCCGCAGAATGAGGCCCCTGATCACGTTATTAGAGTGTGCGCTAACTAAACACAGAAGCTCTGTGGAAGGCCATCAAGTGAACATCAAACTGGCTGGGCCAGAGTTTTACTGTCACACTAAACGTTCCGCTCTGGACCCAGCAAAAGCCAGCACGACAAAGTCGCAATGAGGAGAAGGGCCTTTTTATGCAAGGGTGCAAGGGACATAAAAGCTGACTGATCTGTCTCGTCGGGCTGGAGAATAGAAATGCGCAAAATATAGCAACTCGGGTGTCTAGACTGGATGGTCTGATCGAACCCAAGGCTGTACTGCAAACAACTGCCAGGGTCATTCGTCTTAATAAAATGTTATATCTCTGGCCGGCATGAGGGAAGCGGATTACAGCCTAACGTAGCCGGCCCACACAGCCAGACAGATCGCTCTAGTCAC
Source organism: Maea johnstoni (assembly GCA_963942565.1). Lineage (NCBI taxonomy): Eukaryota > Metazoa > Annelida > Polychaeta > Spionida > Magelonidae > Maea > Maea johnstoni. The sequence continues at coordinate 27,807,758 of OZ012687.1, forward strand.
ATAAAATACACATACGCCATGAATACTGATACCAGAACAATGTAATGAATGCTAACGTGTAGAAGCAATTCAATACATTGCAATACACTAGTGTGATGCAATATTAGTTTGGATTTTGGATTTTTATTTTTTGTCACTTTTCTGTCATATTGCAGCTGGGTCATTGTTAGCCAGTTGCAACTGCTGGAGGAAACCTGGCAAAAGACAAAAGGTACCTGGCGAAAGACAAAACCTAACTCCAAATCAAAAGTTTTCAATGCAGTCGAATCACACCAATTGCTTAAAACCGACACAAGTAAGAGGGAAATAATGTCCCAAAATGCGTCATGGTTTCCATTGAGGATTGTGCAAGGTATACAAAGGGCATACACCCCGCCCCTGCTTATGTTAGAGTTGGACCACATAATACCTTTTTTTAATTTCTGCAAAACGCATGTTTTTATTTCTTTACAACACAAACAAAGAAAAACAAACAAGCACATACTGGCACATATAACACACAACAAATGCATCTTTTTGTACAATATTGGAGGATTTTGGATTTATATACAAAGATCTTAAATGTTATACCCTACACTTCGTGAGATAAGATTTTCAATTTTACCACATAATACTTGTTGCATGTCTAAGACGTCTTCACTTCCTACTCATCGAGAGAAAATGGTCAAGTTCCATATCCCTATTTACTATGCCAAACGCCTGCGACGGCGAGCTTCTTAGAACCAGGGGGGAATTGAGAGGTATACACATCACACAAGACTTCTACGTTCTATCACAAAAACGCATATACCGCACATTAACATTACATGAGTCGGTGACAGAGTCATCGGTCTGTCTATATGAGCATCATGCTTTTGGGATGAGCTTAAAATGACACCAAGACTGCTGTTAGTGGAAAACCTGCCTGCATTGCATTTGTTTTGCATGGGTATATATATATATATATATATATATATATATATATATATATATATATATATATATATATATATATATATATATATATATATATATATATATATATATATATATATATATATATATATATATATGTATATATATATATATATATATATATATATATATATATATATATATATATATATATATATATATATATATATATATTGCGTCGTTACAAGTTTCTAGGGGGATAGAGCGGTCGACATGTTATCATATGAAGACATGTATTATTAGTTCTTAGGATGAGATATGGGCCGGAAGAAGTCAGAAAGGCAGCATGTATACGATAAAAATAGTATAAAGACGCGTAGTTGTTATTTTCACTCCGCTCTAGCACATCTCTCGTACATTCTTGGTGGTTGTCCTTCGTTGGCCGGTCTCTCACCCCAACCATGACAGCTACGCTCAATACTTCAGCATTTCCCCCACCGTTCCATTCACAGAATACAGGAGTTTTGTGACAGTTGGCGTTGTGCACAAATAGAACCTGTCCTGCTTGTCATCACTTGGCTGACATCTTGCAAATATTCTATAGGATAAAAGAAGAGATTTCATAAGCGAAATACTGCGCTTTTTTCAATACAGAATACATACTCTATGAACAGTTTTGAATGTTTTTTCTGTTTTTTTACGAAGTCACGTAGCGCTTACAGGTGAGTTAACATTTTAAAATGATGAGACCTGAATACTACAGAGCAGTCCCCGTAGAAGAATAAAAGAAGAGACTTCATAGACCTAATACTGCACTTTTTTCCAATACAGAATGCATACTCTTTGAACAGTTTTGAAAGTTTTATTTGTACTATTTGTACGAAGTCACGTAATCCTTGACATTTCAAAATGATGAGATCTGAATAATACCTTAGATAAATAAAACAAGTGGATATGAAACCAGTGGGTCAACCTGATCAGGCTAGCCTCAACGAACAGCCCAAAAGTCGTGCTCTGTGCATGCTGGCGCACAGGTTTCTCTGCAATGTAAATGATACGAGAGCTCTGATTGGTCCCTGTTCCTTCATGACCTCACGCTGATGCCAGATTAGAGATTAAAATTGACTTATCAAAACTTAGCATTGATTGCCAGAAAAAGACGATAACCGTTAAATGCTCTACATTTGAATTGGCAGGCCAGCTTTAAGTGAGAATTTAGAGTATGCAACAGCTGAAGTCGATACATAAGAGTGCTAAGTTGTCCGTGGCCTCGGTTATTTGGGGTGGGCTGCGGGTAAGAATTCTCACTCGTGGGACATATTTTTAGCCTACTCGCCCAAGGATCTAGACATTGTCTGTGCTGCTTTTAACCTACCGCACAAGTAGAGCTGACATTTGAGTAGAGCACTGTTCACAATTTGCTAGATTCCTCTTCCCAAACCAGCGGCTTTCAAGAATAAAGGTACGGTGGTCTCTCGCGAGGGGGCTACCCTGGTGGTCGAGCAGTTAAGCGCACAATGCGCTGACAGTTTGCTGCAAGGTCTCATATCTGCACAGTCTATGGGTTTCGGAGGCTACCCGCTTGATGCATTAAGGAAGAAAGAAGCTGACATTGGCTAGTGAAGTAGTAGTAGTAGTAGTAGTAGTAGTAGTAGTAGTAGTAGTAGTAGTAGTAGTAGTAGTAGTAGCAGTAGTAGTAGTAGTAGGTAGTAGTAGTAGTAGTAGTAGTAGTAGTAGTAGTAGTAGTAGTAGTAGTAGTAGTAGTAGTAGTAGTAGTAGTAGTAGTAGTAGCCATTTGAATGAGTTCCGGGACAACGTCAAGGCTGCAGATAGTGTGCAAAATTTTAGAACACAGCTGAAAGAATTGCTATTTCGGAAGGGGTTTTACTATTTGGACCATAAACATCTGTCCACTGACTATTTTTTATTTTGAACATTATAGGTTGGAAGGGAGCTATATCAAATATCAATTAGAACTGCCTTTGTTCTGGGTGTGTGTGAACCTAATGTTCTATGAATTGCAGTTCATAACTAGGTTTAAAAACTTAATCATACGATACTGGTCTTGATTATTTCGAATTCACAATAACGCGGACTACATGGAGAGTATACACCATGCCTTCCGTCAACTATTAACTGCAGGTGTAGGAAAAACGAGCTACTTTTTAGGGATAAGGCTTGCTTACACATTAGTCTGTTAATCAAGGACAATAAATCTTGTTTAAATCTGATTTCCTAGAAACTGTTTACACATTAGTCTGTTATATAAGGACAATAAATCTTGTTTAAATCAGATTTCCTAGAAACTGTTTATTATCTACATACTGTGAGATATTAATCCATACATGTATAAAAGATTAGTACTTGAAAGTGATATATGTGTTTAGTCTGAGCAGTTTAAGCATTGGGGCAGATAGTCATGCTCCTACAACGTGGTTCGTTCACTTCATAATCTAATCAATATAAGTTGGCATTGAAACCTCCTCACTTATTTCAACCTTCAACTAAAATTCCCAGTCTACTCAGAATGACCTTGGTTTTACATGATATATACTAGTATATATATATATATATATATATATATATATATATATATATATATATATATATATATATATATATATATATATATATATATATATATATATATATATATATATATATATATATATATATATATATATACCAGTTGTGTTTCTCAACAAATCACATTCTATAGTACTGTAGATATTTTGCTGAGTCGCCTGACCCTGATAACTATAGAGTTCAAAAAAGCCTTCGATCAAGTAGGGGGCGTATGTCAAGTGCTATGGAGCGCTCTGCAAACAGGCATCTCAGGCTCCCATGGTGCCAAATATACCCTTGACCTCAGCTGGACCTAAAGGACACGCAAAGATCACCGGCAGCAAACATTCCTAGGGGAGCGTAGATAGCTACTCTACCACTACAGACGCTCACTGTTGGTATGGCGCTCAAATGTCAGGGGTGGAGAGTTAGGAGGGTAGGCGTATGGGCCAGCGAGGGTGGGGACGAGGTGCTGTAGGGGGGCAGTTGAGGTGAAGGGGGTGACGCCTAGAGTGCCCCCTGAGAGGCACCCCTCTCGTAAAGAAATGAGTGGAATATAGGGGTCAGGACATGGGATGGAAGTTGATCTTGTGATCTTGACACTCGGTCTTGTATTGCACATGTGCATCTATGGATTGTGACTATATATATATATATATATATATATATATATATATATATATATATATATATATATATATATATATATATATATATATATATATATATATATATATATATATATATATATATATATATATATATATATATATATATATATATATATATATATATATATATATATATATATATAATGCACAATGAACACTCGCTGGAATCGACCTATGCATTATAAAAGGATGTTCCTAAGAAGCTGGACTCCGCAGTATGGCAGAAAAGGAAACACTAAACAAAATTCTAGTTCTTCCGCCACTCACAGTAGGCGAGTGATGACTCGGCAGCAATATGACAGAAAAAGGTGGCAATGGGCGAAAATCCAATACCAATGTCAATTGTGCAATCTAAATATTCATGCCGTCAGATGGCAGCACTGGTGTGCTGGGAGCTGTTTATATGCAGTACAGACAAGAAATGTCGATATGTCAACTGATTAGTTATGAGGAATGTTTTGCCAAAACTATGTTGTTTAAACCCGTGGCTGCGAGAGGGGGGAGAGTGCGCGAGCTGCGTCGTGGTTGTTTTGCCGAGGTTGCCGTCTAGACTGTTTTGAAGGTCAGGTTAGTAGGGATGCCCCACTTAATGGCGACAGGAGAGTGGGTGCCTTGATAGATGTTACACGGAGCTTCTACATGATGTTCATGTGATGTGGAAAACATGGCTATTAATTATACTTGGTTAAAGGGTTGGCCTTAAGATGTCTATCCTCTCTGCACACATACACATGTATTGCGTATCATGGTTCACACTCTGGGGGCTTTCATACTGGATGCATACCTGCTCCCTTTGACATGTATACAGGGTAGGGGCTTGTCAACTGAATACCTACCCTCTCTTCACATATATCTCCCTACTTGGTGCATGTAAACTCCGTGGCAGCTATCCTACTGGACGCATACCCTTTCAGCATACCTGCTACCCTAAATACGTATACAGGGTAAAGGGTTGTCAACTGAATACCTACCCTCTTTCCACATGTATCTCTCACCATGGTGTATGTAAACTGTGTGGGAGCTTTCATGCCTGATGCATGCATACCCTATTACAATCCTGTCTGATCATATGTACAACAAGTTATACAGGTTGATTTTATGCCAACTGGATGCATACTCTTTCATCATACATATCTCTCATAGATGGTATATAGGGGGTTAAAGCTGGATGCATAACCTTTTACATATCTATTTCTCCAACAAGGTATACAGGTTGCTATTATGCCAACCGGGTGCATACTGTACCTTTTCACCCATCATATCTCCCTGACATGGTACGAAGGAGGGGTCAAGCTGGATGCACACCCTTTTAACATGTCTTACAAGATATACAGGGTGGTAGCATGCCAACTGGATGCATACCCGTTCACCATACCTATCTCCCTGCCTTGGCATTTAGGTTTTTTTAAGCTTGATGCATAGTCTTTTACCATATCTTTTCCTCTAACATGGCAAATAGTTTGGCATATTGCAAATGAGATGCTTAGCCTTCCACCATACCTATCCCTCTGCCATGGCATATAGGGGGTTTTAAAACTGTATACATAGCCTTTTACCATATCTGTTCCTCTAATATGGCATCATTTCAAACGAGATGCATAGCCTTTTACCATATATATGCTTCTCTAACATGGTATATAATGTGGTATCATGCCTAGTGGATGCATGGCATCCCACCATATCTCCCTACCATGGTATACACGGTATCGGCATGCCAAATGGATGCATACCCTTTTCACCATAGCCATATACCTGTCCTGGTATAATATAGGGTGGAGGTTTCCAAGCTGGATGCATACCATCT
>OZ012687.1:27818691-27821191 GCA_963942565.1 Maea johnstoni
CCGCATTAGCTTTGAAATGATAACATATGTTTTTTGTTTTGTTGTGGTACTTAAGTCATGATGCTATGCATCTCCGTTATTTAATGACGTCCTAGTCAAAACATGCATAAAAAAGCAAACTGAATGACTCGAGATTGTAAGGAGACACTTCTAAAAGAATGTAGAAGTCAGAACGTGTCTGAACGTACCAGTATGTACCTCTAGGGGCGTGGTGGATGATATCAAAAGGGCCTTAACCAGTACGTCCCAAAGGCATACAAATATCATCTGATTCCCGACCCCAGAGTGCACTGAGCTTGGGATGAGAAAAAAAGGTAAACTTAGTTTTTCGAGTTAAAATACAGATAACTTCCTTAATATCTTAACCCTTCCAATGCTGAGACTACTTTTGTCCAAAACGCAAGGATGCAAAGATATTTTGAAATCCATACAAACCCTGCCATGTGTGTATTCATTGGAAAGCTCTCGCTGAGCACTCTCGGGAAACTGTACGTGCATTGCCAAGAGGATGTAATGTGCGCAGTATAAAGAGGAAAATTTAATGGTGTGAGTGGGCATAATGTGGTGAGTCCAGTTACAGGTCCAAAATGTCCCAGAATGACTGACGCCATTCTAAACAAATGGCCAAATTAGCCACTAGCCGCATGAGGATTAACCCATATACAGTTGGGTGTACATATGCCGGACAAAGATTGATATATATTTATTGTAAGCATTATTTTGATAAATATATGGCTGTCATATAAGGTATAAATAACATTTCTTATTCAAATGTTTTACAGATCAGTATGCACTTCGGATGCAAATTGCTTAATATAACGGACAACTCTAATGGAAGTTGAGTTAGATCAAATCTTAAGGTCATGCCACTCCCCAGTACGCACCAATACCCCAATATCAGCCACAAATATGCAGCTCCTTACATAATCTATATGGGTGTGTGGATCAAAATCAGCCCCACCTTCCTTTCTCCCCGACACAGACACTCCTTGGGGCGGGGCTTTGACTGCTATACTTACCCCTTTCCTACCACAAGCACTCCTTATAGTGGGATCTCATGTTAACCTATGCCCCCACTCACAAGTATAGTACAAATTGGCCCTACCTACGGAACGGGCGAGCGCGTGGTGAATTCGTAGGCCATAGTTCCATCTGTATAAAAGGGGACTTTACAGCGAGGTAAATCTACATTGTTGCTTTTAAGCAAAACATAAGAATATTATTACTTCTCAGCAAGAGATATTTTAATTGAATAGGAGGTATGTTAAACCCCTTGAACCGTCCTGTATCCACAACTTCCAAACGAATATCCTATAGCTACAGTGCCGGCATTCATTTCCAGCACTAAATGCGTTGGGAGCCGGGCATAGTACACGATTGCCACTAAGGTCCTTGTATATGGATGTCCCTGACCTCACAGCTGCTGAACGTAGCTTTTATTCGCAAACTACGTGGGTAATTTGTGTGCTCGGCGTATCTGTTTGATATGTTATCCATGGGTGTTTGTGCAACTAGGCACCGGCAGACGTCCAGTCGACTGGTGCACGAATAAAATGCCTGCACTGTAGTACCATGTCCTTCGATCAGTTTGGTACGAACTGGGCCTACCCGTGCACTGCATATGGGAGACATGGTAAACATGGTAGTGACGTAAATATAATTTCCTGACATGTGCAAAAACAAAAAACAAAATACCAGCCACGAAGCACTTGATTGACATGTATGTTTTCGAGTTTTCTTTTATGGAAAATATTCCCGGGCTGTCCCTGGTTATCGACAAACTATATATGTGAGTGGAAAACAATGAAGGGAAACATTGAGGTTTCGGTTTAACTAAGGTTTATAAAAAACAACACATACATTTATTTTATAAGCTATGTTGTTGTGGTTGTACGTTTATCAGCTGTAAATTCATTTACGAAATCGCACATCACAAAATCTTACATATAAACAAAACATAGTAACAAAGGAGTATCAACTTAAACACAAACAAAATATAGATACAAATAAAATTAAACATAAAGGAGGCGTTCGATACGGTGTGGGTCTTGGAATTTTGAGTCAGTTATGGTATTTATTTCTGAACATGTGGATAAGTCGACACCAGCTAGTTGTAAGTTATGGGGAAACCCAAAGTAACCGTTACCAAGTAATACTAGAGGCTCCCTGACATGCCCCAGCCAGGATTCGAAACGCGGCAGTGGTGGGAGATAGCGATTGATTAGTGACAACGATTTGGACCACTCGGCTATTAGGGCATGCCCTCGGTGGGTAAAGACAGCACGCGGTCAGCGGCAACGCATTCGATCACTCGACTATTGGGGCAGGTCCTTCTCGTTAGGGTTTGTCAGGGGCTAATTACTTATAACCGTAAGAACCATATTTCATAGACCTTGCTATTTAGCGCTTAATTACTTGAGCATGTGGTGTGATAGTAGGGTCAGCCGAAAAGGTAGATATTCTGCTTTTGTAAGCACTAGGCTTAATGTTGTATCAAAGG
>OZ012687.1:27824765-27827265 GCA_963942565.1 Maea johnstoni
AACACATGCATTTTTTAAGCTAGGTTGTTGTAGTTGTACGTTTATTAGCTGTAAAGTAATTTACGAAATCGCACATCGCAAAACCGTACATATACACAAAAACATAGTAACAAAGGAGTATCAACTTAAACACAAACAAAATATAAATACAAATGAAATTAAACATAAAGGAGGCGTTCGATACGGTGTGGGTCTTGCAATTTTGAGAGTCATTTATAGGCATTTTTTCTCTAACATGTGGATAAGTCGACACCAACTACTTGTAAGTGATGGGGGACCCAAAGTAACCGTTACCAACGAATACTAGAAGCTCTCTGACATGCCCCGGCCAGGATTCGAAACGCGGCAGTGGTGGGAGATAGCAATTGATTAGTGACAACGATTTGGACCACTCGGCTATTAGGGCATGCCCTTAGTGTGATAAGACAGTAAGCGGGCAGCGGCAACGCCCTCGACCACCCGACTATTGGGGCAGGTCCTTCTCGTTAGGGTCTGTCAGGTGCTAATTACTAATAACCGTAAGAACCCTATCTCATAGACCTTGCTATTTAGCACTTAATTACTTGAGCATGTGGTGAGATAGTAAGGTAAGCCGAAAAGGTAAATATTCTGCTTAATTTCCATTTTTGTAAGCACTACCTAGGCTTAATTCTGTATGCAATAGCATGCTTTCATACATTATACCAAGATCTGATGAACTGGTTCTTCAGCCTTTGGTTATATTCTATGTAAGTAAGATAACTATCTGACAACAACTGAGAAATTAAAAACGTGCCCTCTATTTTGCAACTCGTCGCATGGAGGTGCTGTGCAACGTTAAATATTTTAGTATTTATATATATATATATATACATATATATATATATATATATATATATATATATATATATATATATATATATATATATATATATATATATATATATATATACATATATATGTGTTATGTGTGTGTGTGTGTGTGTGTGTGTTCAAAGTTCAATGTTATGCAAAATATGATTGTTGTTCTATGTATTATTTTTATATAGTATATATATATATATATATATATATATATATATATATATATATATATATATATATATATGTATGTATGTATGTATGTATGTATGTATGTATGTATGTATGTATGTATGTATGTATATATATATATATATGTATATATATATATATATATATATATATTTATATATATATATATATATATATGTGTGTGTGTGTGTGTGTGTGTGTGTGTGTATGTGTGTGTGTTCAAAGTTCCATGTTATGCAAGATATATGATTGTTGTACTATGTATTATTTTGTTAACTTGTTGTTACAATCAATAAACATACAACGCAATACAATATAATAGAAGTAGAATGACACCCTAAACCGGGGTTACCAGTACAGGGCGTGTGGGGATGGGTACCTAGTCAGTCAGCTAAGTACACGGAAGAGATATATCTTTATAAAACCCTTGACCTCTGTTTGAGTACATAAGGTGTGTCTCGTCAATCACCTGTTTTCGCTCAGACTCCTAACCACAGGTGTGTGTGTTTGTGTGTGTGTGTGGGAATCACTGCTATTTGAGATACATGGAGCTACCCTTAATTGATTTATAGTTTCCCATATCTTTCCCGGACCATTTTTGCAGTGTTTTAAGTACATAGGGAGGTGAATAAAAATAAAATGTAATTCAAATTCTGTTGTTGCTGTTTCCACGCATTACCGATTTGGGAAATGAGATAAACCTATCAGTTCAGGTTAGACAATTAAAACATATTCTTTTCATGGTCAGATGGTTTATTCCGTGTTTTCCGGGGTTTTTTTAATTGACATTCAATTTTTTTTCTATTTAAATAAAAATCTCACTGTTGTATATTTCTCATCAGATAGTGTTATGTTGGGTAGGCTGTTTATAAAAAAAGAAAAAGTAAGTGTGATTTGTTTTTCGTCGGGTGGGTTATTTTTTAGTTCGGCGGATTCAGGAATCTATGTACAATTATATTACGGGTTGCCTAAGGATCAAAGTTGGATTTCTCTCACACTCACGTGGATGACCCCTAAACTCATCATTCCTCCCGTCCGCAAAACCAACAATATGCTGGTTTGTAATTTTTCCTAAAATGATTGAAAGTAAGTATGGATGTGTCTTCGTTGACTTGCACAGAGTACAAATCGATTTTTATATATTTCAGAATCTACATTGCATCAGTCTGTCACCCAGGGGCTGCGCGCTGTCCCTCACCTCTGAGGGCCTGTCCTGATGGCCGAGTGGTCTAAGGTGTTGCCATTGGCGGCATGCTGTCTCTCACGGGAGTATATGTTGTGTTTTGTTTTTATAATTCATATTTGGATCATTTTGATATTAACCTAACGTGAACCCGTTCAATGAGAAGAGTTATAAAATGAAATCAATCATGAATTCCTTGCGAATTCTTTTGTCCAATGTTGATTTCTCGAATCCCACTGAACTGGGTGCGCATGACGTCATGTTCAACGCACGTGCTCAGCCGTC